>JAZKJV010010345.1:0-360220 GCA_037367405.1 Ottelia alismoides
TTAGGATGATCGTTCAGTTTGTTGATGGATCGTATCAAGAGGCTAAAGGGTATCCTTGAAATAGCCGTCAATTTCGATTCAGGGCAAGAGCTATAATGTTGATTTTGTCATCTAGCCCATGGAGACCTCCACAGGGGAGAACTCTCCAATCCATCCTGGGACGTCCATTTGTTGCCTTTGCAGGGTCGTTATTGATTATGGATCATGAGAGATTCACTTCCGTCTATTGACGGAACTGAAGTGATTATCACTACACCTACTGTTGACTAGAGACATGCGCCTGATGTGACCACACCTATACTAACTGACCCTGAGGACCATGACCTTGACGAGAATATCAGATACTTTTGTTGTATGTTGGATTCCTCCCTGTGGGCGAAGACTCGAAAGCATGACCTCAGAGTTCCTTCTTCTGGTGTTTGGCGATGTGTTGATGACATCTGCGGTATTTACACTATGATACCCTAGAGCGGAGGGAAGATTCAAAGACTAGACATGACGGACATGACTTGACCTCTTTCACTAATGTTTCTGTTCCTGTTCACTTAGATATTGACAAGACAAAGGACGAATTTGATCTTGTTGCTTTTATCCAAGAATTCGGTTGAGACTTTTGAGGATGAACATGATTCGACTACTTCCACATACGAGTTCATTCGTTTTGGTTTTGACTTAGATGAGACCTCGCAGGATGACACTGACTACAATTCTTCCGATGATGATGAGTTCGTCCCTTTTCACTTCGATATCAGTGAGACACCCAAGACCAGACCTAGCTGCACAACTTCCACTGAGTCATCTGTGCCTTCACACCCTAGGACCAGTGAGGACCTTCACCATGTCGACCCTGATCGGCTGGTGTCATATGTGGACCCCGATGTCGACCTGCACCTTGTCAGATCTATTCCTTAGCGGTCCCTCAAGAAGGTTCGCTTTCAACCTTCTTGATTCTTTGTACATCCATTTTGTTGTATATTCCCTCTGTCTGCCTCCCATGGTGCTCATCCATTATTCTCGTGTGTGACTTTCTTAGGATGTACTTTGTCCTAAGTATAGGTGTTAGACGAGCTGAGTGTTCATTCGTCGTTCTGTTTCATCACTCATGTTGTTGCCTATACTTAGGGCTTCTTTTACCCTAAGTATATGGGGAGTGAATTGTACATCCTCTTCTATCTTCTTCCATCTTCTGATCTCTTTTCTTCTTTTCTTATTTTCTTCTTTTCATTTTCTAATTTTTTTACCAAAAAGGTGTCACCCCTTTTTATCAGTCTTCTATAGTTAGGACGTACTTTGTCCTAAGTATTGGGGGTGTGCACCCTGAAGTTCTTCTACTCTTTAATCCTCTCTATTGTCTCCTCTTCTTGTCTATACTTTAGGGACATCTTACCCTAGTATAGGGGGAGACAGTCTGAGTATGATCTGTTCATTCACACCCTTGAACCCTCCTACTTTGTGTATAGTTGTTATACTTAGGATTTTTTTGATCCTAAGTAAAGGGGGGATGGTCAACTTCTCATTCATTCATTTCTTCGTTCATATTTTTAGATTGTCCTATACTCAGTACGAGTTATTTCTTCGCTTTTTTTTCTCTCTATCTATGAGGACATAGCTCAAGCTAAGTATAGGGGGTCATATATACTACGTATATACTTATCCATAACTCATATTTTTGTATTTTTATTAATAAATCGAGCTAAAAATAATAACGTTAAATTCATTAAAAACACTTAATAAGAGGATGTTATTATTCCTCAAATTCTTTTGTAAATACTGATTAATAAATCAGGTGATGTAAATACTGATTAATAAATCAGGTGAAAATGTTTTTTTGCAAAATGGATGAAAAATAGTTTGAAATTCTTTTTATAATATCTTTTGAAAACTATTGAAAAACATTTTGTTTAATACTTTCAAACTTTTGTAAAAATTGTTATGATTGGAAATTTATTTTACTTATCTGAAATAAAATATTTGAAAAATGTTTTCCAAATGGTTTAAAAAATGATTGCAAAAATATTTGAAAAAATGAATATATATTGTTTGAAAAATCTTTGCAAAATGATTTTCAAACTGGTGTACTTGTTTGTAAACATTGCCTGTAAAAAATTTTTTGGACCATAGTTTGCAAACTGTTTGAATAACCTTTTTCAAATAAGTTTGAGGAAAATTTACATCACACTAAAAATCTTTGTTAATTATATATATCTTTAAAATTGACCACTTACCATTTGTGAATTCTTAAAATCTACTTCTTCTAATTATAAGATACATCCCCGTGTAAATATTTGTACCTAGTTTTTATCCAAAATCTTTTTGTTTTCAAAAAATCCCAAAAACATTTGTAAAATCTCTTTAAAAATCTGAAAAATGCATATGCATCATCATTCTCAAAATCCATAAAAAGTTCAAAATCTTTGAAAAATTGCATCACAAAAATATTTTCTGCATTTTCTGTAAAGCACTTGCTTGGCATTCGCGTTTTTTGGATTGAGTTTGGTAATTGATTAAGACTAAGTATAATCCGAAGATTGGAGCTTGGTTGGACCTTAAATCTACCTAATAATAGGAACATTATAGGATCTGGAATTGAGGTACTTCAGGTCATAGTTGCCTTAATTATTTGAGGATCACGTGGCTTGGTTCAATGGATTCTTGACAGCCTAAGTGGAGTATTTCGAAGCACACTTGCGACTCTTGTCGATAGTGACCTAACTTGGACACATGTGCCTTTCACAATGCTCAACTCAGTTTGAGTGGTGAGGGGATTGGATTTGCCGATATGAGACGCACACAGGTGGAAACATTTATCCTCCTCTAGGGAGGGAAGTGCACCCCAACCCGTCCAGTGATGATGAATTTTGAAGACAAGAGAGTGTGGGTTGCAATAAAGCTTTAATAGAGGGTTAGTATACTGGCTCAAGAGGAAAAACTCCATATGTAAATGTTGTTGTATATAGTATTTCAAAAAAATGTGGACATGCCTGATTGAAAATAAAATGCTTGCCGGAGTGTATATTTGCATAGAAAATAAGCAAGCTTGAGCTTCAAAGTCAAATCATGTGAGCCTTCAAATGGATGACTTGACTACACCGGTCTTGCATCCTCGGATAGGTAGCTACACTGGATACCATCCATTCTTCTCTTCACACCCTCCTCTTAAGATGGTTGTCACTTGAACTTAAAAGGGAAAACCACGCTTCTCGAGGAAGGAGTTACTGGATTGGGTAATCATTGGGTTTCATGCTGGAGAAGTCAGTCTCTGTCATTTCAATTGGGAGAGCCACCATCACTTACAATATACGAGTCAGATCATAGTCATAAGGGTTTTCGTATGAGTTGAAGTATTCTAACCTGACTATTGAGGAGACTTGAGCATAGTTTTGGGAATCTCGAAGGTTGTTAGATTTCAAATCCGATTACCAATAAGGTTCTACCTACACTAAAATTCCAAAGGACTGACTTAAGCTCCAAACATTGTTTTTGTGAAGACAAGTTTGATAATTAAACTGAATCCATTTCTTTCTTTTTCTTTTCTTTATTTTAATTTCTGCACTTATTGCATAAGTGTTTGTTAGGGACTAGCAAAGGCAAGTATAGGGGGTGATGAATCTCCATCTCATCACCTTATTCAATCATTTTGGCCTTAAAAACCCAAGTAAATGCGTGTAAATAACCTTAATTCATGCATTTTAGCATCCATGCATTATTGTTTAAATAGTGTATAAAATATAGTTTTTAATGACAAATTTGTAGAATAAAGAAACAAAATGAAAACGAATAAAATAGTGAAAATATTTCATGTCCCTGAAACCTCGAGACCTAGGCATCTTGATGAATAGGTTGACAAGGAATAAAAGTAGGGGGAGATAAGGGCCAAAATACCAATTAAATTCCCTTTTATTTATTCATTTATTCTTTATTTTTGGGACCATTTTTTAGTTCAAATTTAAAATTCAAATAATGAAACTTCGAACATGAAAGTTATAGATAATTAAATATAAAAATACAAAATTAATTTCATACAAAAATAAAAACACAGATAGAAAGTTATAATCTGAATAAGTTCCAAAATACCAACTTCTCATGCCCCTATCTCTCAAATAAAAACTCAAAATATATCAAAATCATCTTAATTGTATATAACTTTTAATAAGCTATTTAATGAAGTTGGTTTCATATTTTTTGGAAGTTTATGTTTTGAAAGTTAGGTTTTGGACCCCTAATTGTATACTTGTAGTGATTAAAATAGTCATTTTTTATTATTCATTATTTTTATAAGTTTATATTTTTATAATTTTGTAAATATTATTTAAAATTTATATATATGCATATTAAAATTGGAACAAAAACATCAATAAATCATTAAAATAAATACTGGTATAAACTACATAGGTAAAATACCTATAAGTATACCTATATAAAAAATACATCTATTTATTTCATTGTATATAATACATCAAACAAATAAAATAAAAAATATATATGAGTGTAGAAATTTAAGTTATAAATATATATAATAATAAACCAATTAATAAATTAAAAATACAAGATAACAATAAAAGACTAAAATACATAGACAAATATACCTATATATAGCTCTTAAAAAGCAACTCTTAATTATAAACCTCAAAAAAATAAAAAAAAATCATTATAAAATACTTCAAAAAATAATAAATATTTTTTATTTTATAACCTAAAATTAATAAAATCATTTATTATTATTATACGAATTTTGAAATCTTTTTCCAGGATTTATCCGGATTGGTCCACGTGGACCAACTAGGAGGGTCCGAGAGTTAATCGCGGGTTTGCTCTCTGATCCGCCTCCTGCACCTTGTCAGACCTCATTTTTTTCCCATCATCGTGGATTTTTCAAGGCCATACCTTGCACACTTTCATGATGCATCCATCACGACTTTTCTTCCTCAGAGATTGATGATACACGCCCATTGCTTGTCTTGGGCGGTGCATCGCTGCATCTCCTGATTTCTTCTGATCTTCTCGTCCCATTAGTCCCCTTGTACAAAAGACCTCTTGGGCATCCCTCCTCATTTTGAACCTCCTTTGACTGTTCCTTTCCCATCTGGAGGCACACAATGGAGAGAGGATGGTGACAGCATCCACTCCAGCTCTTTAGGTTGATCGAAGAGGTTGTCTGAGGGATGCTTTACCTATCTCCGTCGAGGTCCATCCTCTGTGTCTAGGCCGGTGAGGCTTTTTTTTATATTTCTATTTGCTTAGATAACTTCTAGATCTAGTTGTTGTCCTGTTTCAGCTCGTTGATCGCAGTTTAGCCTTCCATTAATCCAAATCCACCACTCGCCGAGCTGGCTCGGGCGAGATCCCATCTCGCACCTTCCGCCATCCATCACTATGCTATGGGGTCGAGGAACTTTTCCCTCGACCCCATAACCCTTCTTTGCAGGTCCAGGACTACGCCGATCCACCTGGAGCCATTTTACCTCCCGTCGGAGGTATCTAGTCCGCAGCTCTACCGCCCTCATTGGTGTACTACATTGCCCCTATGGACGTTTTGAGGGTTCCAGCATCTGGAGCATCCTGCAAAAGCTTTCATGGTATTTTGGGAGTTTTTGGAGTGTTGGAGGAGGGAGATCGAAGGTGGGGAAGGTCGCCTTCTTCGGCAATCTTCCCTGTTCTTCCCGACCACTTCGACGTCGTCGAATCAATCTCAGTCGCCCAGGTCTACAGCCATCGTCGGATCATGCTACCCTGCACCGTCAGATCATCCCAGATCTTCTGATCTTGGTCGTCAATCCTCAAACCAGTATCGGGCTCCCCTGTGCTGCCATGTGGCAAGTGATTGCCTCCCTGCCATTGGATGCTTGCCTTGGCTTGGGTATTTTGCAGAACTCACCCTGTCAATTTTTGTATTTACTAATTCACCCTTAAACATTCCTTTAAAGTTATTTTTATTTTCTAAAATTTACAATTAGTTTCCTGATTTATTCCTATTTGCATATAAGTCCTTAGCCACGTCACCTCATGTGCCTGCGTGCGTGAGATACGTGGCTATTTTGCAAACGACCCCTCGGGATTTTAGATATTGTTTTTTAGTCTAGAAAGTATTTTTGCAAGTTATATTATTTTTGTAAAATTGCAAATAGACCCTTTAACTTTTTGGTAATCACAAACTGGTCTCCGGTAGGGGCGCACTATTACGCGTGATTTTGGAGTTTTTGCAACGAGCCCCTCACGACTTTGCATATTTAATATTTAGTTCTGTATTTTTTATAATTAGTTATAAACTTTTGTTGAAATTGCATTTTGGCTCCCAGATTTTTTGATATTTACAAAAATACCCCTACTATGAGTGTAGTTTCTCCATATTTCTTGTATTTATTTCATGCATCTATAGACTCTAAAAAATCTCAAAAAATAGATATTAAGTTCTTGTTGCATTGAACTTTCACACTATATTTCTTATTTTCAATATTGAGGCATTTATTATTCATAAAAATAAAAAATGTGCCTTTTTATCCACGTTTGCAAAAGAAAATATATAAAAATTATAAAACATTTTTGAAATACTCCCAAAAAAATTTATTTTGTGTATTTATTGTATGTTTTATCTCCAGACTAAAAATCACTAAAAACTATAAATGAAACTCAAAAAATGAAAAATTTTAAAAACCTTTACAAAAATATTAAAAACCCTTAAAAATAAAAAATTCTATTTTCTGTTTCACAATTTTCTTTATTGTAATATCTTCAATTTAAAATTATTTTGAGCTATTTTGATTCTTTTTGGTATTTTCCCCTCCATTTTAATTTCGAGTATATATTTAAGCCCAGTTTTTGGGTATTTTTTACATTCAAAATATATAAAAATTAGAAAAAAATCTTAAAAATTACAAAATAGTAAAAAATATTTTAAACCCAAAATAGATTATTTTCTTGTTTTTGTATATTTTTTTTAATTTTATATTAACCCTAATTTATATTATATATATATATATCTTATATATAAATTAAAAAGAAAAATAGAAAAAATATATAATATAATAACAAAATACAAAATTAAAAAATAAAAAATCTAAATATAAAAATATAAAATGAAAAATAAATAAAAAAAAACCCAAAAAATAGCACATGTATAGACAAATACATCACATTTACTTTTGTGAGCATTTTACCCGATCTATCCTACTTGTCCCCTATGTCGAACACTCTACACAACTTGCACCTATACACATCTTTGTTTGTAGAGTTATTAATAAATTTTAAGTCCGCACACTTGCTTTTCTTTCTTTGATTATCTTTTGTTGGTTAATTTGTTGTTTGAAGTAGGATTTCTTGCGAATCGCCACAACGATCGTGTCTCCGCCTTGTGTGAGATATATTTAGACCCATGAAAACTCCTCTAAATAGGTGGCCGGTGCTGTAGATCTCTGGCGAAGTTAATATTCTTATCCTAGGCTAGAATAATGATTAAAACATAAAATAAAAATGAGAAATGAACTCCTCTTGTGGGGCATGGCGAACTCCTCTTACCACGAGAAGCTCAAGCCACGAGTGTGCTCCGAGGGGGAAACTGAGTAGAAGGGGATCCAAAAATCAAAAAATGGAGGAGGTGGTTGTATACAGTGAAGAACGGGGAGACTTCGCCTAGGGTTAGAGGGTTGGTCGAGAACCCTCAGTCCTAAGCGATGTGCTGGCTAGGATCTTAGATGAACAAGGAGGGGATCTTATGAAGGAAGTACAAAGCCTAGAGCAACGTATTCAAGGTGGAAAATATCGAGAAGGAAGGCTTGTCACGAGTCGACATCTAGGTCAGTGGGTAGGGTGGGACGTTGACCCATGGTCAACTTTCCATGCCTCGTGATTAGCCTACTAAGGACGCTACGCGAGAGAACAAGCTGAAATAATAGATAAAAATAAAATAGTAATGTATTAATTAAATAAAAATATAAATAAAAAATGTTCACTATTTTCTATAGTATTTTAATATGATTTTTATTTATTATTATGAGTTAATTTATTGAAGGTTACTTTTTATAAGTATACTTATAGGTATATTTACTTATATATGTGTATTTATTTTTATTGTGTATTTTATATATTATTATTTTATATACATATTTACATAATGATAACTAATTTAAATATATACAAATATATTTTTATTATAATTTTTGAAGCTATTTGCATACATAAAAAAAATATGTTTTTATTATATAGTTATAAGTATAGGTAATTCATCGATAGATTTTTTATACACTTATTGATTTTAGTTTAGTTTTAATGGCTTTATATTTATTTTTATTATATACATATACATATAAAAAATATTTAAAAAATTGTAAAAATATAAAAGTGCAAAAAATACAAAGAATAAATAAAATAGTTATTTTATTCCGGTGCTCAATACAATAAGGTCAAAATCTAACTTTTGCTTCTTTAATCCAAAATAATTAAACCACTTTTCATTAAATAGTTAATTAAAATATCTATATATAATTAAACGTAATTTTGATGAAATTTTGAGTTCATATGGAGAAGATATGGGTATGTGTTGTTTGGGTTTTAGCTTTTATTTTGGTGTAGAATGTACAATTTGTATTATTTTTAGGTAAAATAAAATTTGTAAATTTTCGATGTATTTTTTCTAGAACATTCTGTAAGAAGTTTCTTTATTTGAGGTATAAATAATAAATATAAAGTAGGTACCAAAAAATAATTGCTTGATAAAATTAAATTGGGATTTTTTATTCTATTAGTGATCGTTATCTACCCTTACTTTATTCCTCGTCGACCTAGTCATCAAGATGTCTAGGTCTCGGGGTTTAGGGTCCTCAAATAGCTTTGAATTTTATTTTTTCTCTTTTCTTTATTATTTTATCTTCAAATACAACCTTTTATGCAATATTTTACATATTAGATAATGGATGCTAATTTATACAAAATATTGTTATTCACATGGATTTAGCTACGGTTTAAAGGTCCAAATGAAAGAATAAAGGTGATGAAATGGAGATTCATCAGAATCTTGGTAGGATCACCTTCCATTGGTTGAGTTCACATGAAATAACATTATGTTCCAACATCGACATGGCACTATTTAATGCATTGTACGGGCATCGACGCACTACCCCATCGTGTTGTTAATAGGTGAGTGATAGTAATCTTTAGATCACCAACATCATAAAGGAGACAGTTAGAGCCATGGAGTTCTTGGAGGCAGAAGTTCTAACACTTAGAGTGAGCAGAATGCAAACTATTGATGATGAGACATCGAGTTTCAGGTTTTGTATTTTGCATTCTTTCTTTTAAGCAAAGCTTGTTCCTAACTCTACTTGTCTAATTATATATTATCATTATAGATTGGGGATGTTTTATCTCATTGATAGTAACCGATGAATGAGTATAAAGATTTGGTGCTAAAGGAATTTTGACATCGCGATTTATAAGATTATTCGAGATTCTAGTTCGTGTTACGAAAGTTGTCAATAGAGTTGCACTTCCCCCACACCATGAAGGCATTCATGGTGTACTTCATGTGCCGAACCTGTGCAAGTACATCAAAGATCCTAGGCACATGATATCATTCGAGAACTTGGTCGTTGAGTTGAACCCTTTCCTTCTCTGACACTCCAGTATAGATACCCGTGCAGTCATGCGACTACGAAGAAAGAGATTCCATTGGTCAAGGCCCTATGGCAAAGCTAGAACATTGAGGATCCTACATAGGAGTCTGAGGCCAATATGAGGGAGAAGTAGCTTAATTTATTTGCAGGTAAGAAATCAAAATGCTTGTCATTCCATATTTGAGATTTTTAGGGGTTTTGCTTTCTTTGAGAGTTTATGGGTTCATTCGATCTGAGAACACGAATTACAAGGATCAAGGGTGAAGTACATCTTATACTTAAGTCTTTAGGATGATAATTTATTTAGGATTTTTATAACGAGAGACCCCTAAATCATTAAAAAATACAAAATCTGTGATTTGATATGATACAATATCCCACTTTGGGCAAATAAGAACTCTATCCTGTAGTACTCTTCAAGACCTTTTAAAGAGCCTATGATCATTGAAACCCACATGGTATGCGAAGGTTATGCACAAGAAAGATCAATTTACGGCTTTTGAACCCCAACCTATGCCCTATTTATTGGCCAAGTGTTTAGACCACATAGCTAACATCAAAAATGGATTTACCAGAGCATCATCGGAGACCTCATTGGAGCTCTACCATTGGTGACTTTTTGTTTAATCAGTAGATGGGTTTGTTATGGTTAACAAGCTAACCAAGTAGTTGTTTTGTTGACCAATCACAGGATAAATAACAATCAACGCACAATCATGCATCAATGTGTATATATGAGTCAAAATTTATTATAACTCTGCAATAGGTGTATAGGTGTAAGTAGGTAGAGTGTTGAACTTACGGAAGAAAACATGGATAGACAAAGCAATTATAATTAATGTTAATTCACAGATGCTTTTGGATTTTTAATGTCTTATTTTTATCTCCATTTTCTTTTTATCATTTTGTAGGTTTTTATTAATATTAAATTTATTATTATTTTTAATGTTTTATATTTTTTATGATTTAATGTTGCAATTTTTTTCATATCGAAAATAAAATAAATAAAATTAAAAATATATAATATAATATAAATATATAAATATAAGATATATATATAGATATATAGATATAGTTTTTTAAGTTTTTTTAAATGTTTATATAAAGTAAAAATACAAGAAATAAAATATTTTATGTTTTTTTAATATATTCTATGTTTTTTGTAATTTTATGGAATTTTTCTAATTTCATGTATTTTTATAGTTTAAAATACACCAACAATGGATATTTTAAATCTTGAAACTTTATTAAGGTTTAAAACAAGACATCTGTTCAAAATTAAACCTAAACTAATTTTAATATATACTGTATATCACAAATAAAATTCAGAGACATAAAACATAATTTTTTATTTTTTTAAATTTTTTGCAAATTTTTATGTTTGTGATTTTAAGATTTTAGTTTTGAAACATTTAAAGATTTTTGTCAGATGATAAAATATATAAAAATAGACCTACTAGAATTTTTGGAAGTTTAGAAAATGTTTGTAATTTTTATGGATTTTGAATATCTAAAACAAAAGTGAATTACTTTTTTTACAATTTTTCATAATTAAAAAAATGAATTTAAATGATTATTGAAATATACATGTCATAAATATGGGTTCCAGGCACTTAGTCTAATTTTTAGCTCAATGGAAATATTTAATACATGTGAAATACAAGAAATACAAAATTATACAATTGGTAGGGACCTGATTGCATTTACATTAAAGTCTCTATGCATTTAAAATTTTATACAACAAAATCCATAGCATACATGCAATGTTTACAATAATAATCACACCCTACCAAGGGTAAAAATGCAATAAAAATGTTTAGGTCTAAATATGCAGTTTTTATTATTTCTTTATATTATTGTGCACATGTTTGGTGTTGAACATCTTGATTTGAAGTGTGCATAAATAATCTGAATATAGGATATATGAGCATGATACATTATACCTAGGGTTTCTAGGTTTTTTCTATTTGATGTACATAATTTTCCTTATCTCCACCTACTTTGGTCTCAGGATTTAGGGTTAGTTAGTTTCTTTGGTACCTCCTTTATTTTTCTTTATTTTTCTTTATTCTTTTATTTTGTATTTAAATATAGATAATTGCATGCTGATTACATATTAATGTTAGATGTTAATTCATGCAGATTAGTGATATTTACATGTATTTAACTAGGGATTTAAAGCCAAAATAGGATAATAAAGGTGACTGAATGATTATTCATCACCAATATACTTATCTTTGCTAGTCCCTAGCAAGCACTTATCCGAAAAATGAGTGATGAAAGAGAAAATAAAGAAAAGGAAAATAAATAACTTAGAATGATCATGATTTTTAAACTTATATTCATAAAATCAAAGATTGGAGATTAGTCAAACATTGCATTAGAAGTTTTCTGGAACCTTATTGAGAATAGGATTTAAAACTCAACAACCCTCAAGTTCCATAATCCTTTGTTCAGTTTGCCTCTATAACCAGGTCAGAACAAGCCTTTTCATTTGCAAACTCTTATGATTATGAGATTCACTTGTACATTGTATGTGAAATGTAGTTGCTCTCATCTAAAGCAATTAAAAAAACCAATCCCTCATAATAAGGTAACCCTAATTCCCCAAATTTAGCTACTCTTTACTCGAGGAGTAGGGTATTCCCATCTAAGTTCAAGTGCAACCGGTTAAAGAAGAGGTGACGGAGAAAGAAGAAATGATTGCGACTATTATAGTCAGATGTGATTTGGAGATTGACTAGTGTAGCCACTGTAAGCAACCTTGTAACTTTGAATTTCAAGAATAAGATTTTCATATTGATACATACTCTGATCGGAATGATTTTTCAGTGACTTTTTGCCGTATATTCCTTGGAATGTTTCAATTTTGTACTTTTTTATACTGTATACAATAATATTTACTAAAGGAATTTTTCTTCATGAGCGAGTATAATGTCCCTCTTTTCAAACTTTATTGCAACACACACCATCATGTCATTAGACATCCATGCAACTTGATTGAGTTAAGATGCACTGGCCTCCGATTGGGACGACATATGTTTCCACATACGCACTTGTCAAGATAAAGAATCATGCCCTTACCACCACATTTGATTTGAGCTAGAAACAGAGTGCTTGTACAAGTAAGACCACGGTCGTCATGAGTCATGCGTGTGTCTCAAAATATTCTACTTTGGATAGATAATATGGCATGTGTACCTAGTCTAATAGACTCAAGGAAATAATTATTAATGACTTTATAAGTCTTAATTCATGTTAATATGAGGATCCTGTGATGTTAAGTGGATTAAGGTCTAAACTAAGATCCAATCATCATGTATTATTCCAAACTAGCTTTTTATCAGCATAAATATGAAAAAATGCTTATGCAATGCGAGTATATTTTTGTGAAATAAATTTTCTAACTATTAAATTTTTATGTAATTTTTCAAATAGTTTTGCAAAATTTCATGATTTTTAAAAATTTTTAAACTTTAAGTATTTTTGAAAAGGGTTAAATAACTAAAAACATTCATAGATATTTACAAAGAAATATTTTTTAAAGGTTTAAGAAATATTTTACAATGATTTTTCAAACCATTTTACAACCATTATCAAAATCATTTGCATCATCTTCAAACCAAATTTAAAACTTTCACAGACATTGACAAGATATTTTCTTTTTATTTATTACCCATACCTAATGTATGTTATAGCAACATTATTAAAAATATGAGAAAGTATGAGTTATGGCTAACATATATATAGGATATATACGACCCTCTGGCTAAGAGGATGATTCAGGATTCCTAACATTCGATCTTCGAGGGTCTGCATTATCCGACAAGTTAGATCCTGCAATTTATGTGTTTTCCACTCTCTTGGCACTTGATACATGTGCCAATCGCTCAAATAAAAAATTAACTGACAACAATATATGCGTAAGAAAATGAAAATAAATTTGATTTAAAATTTATTATAGCTCTACAAAAAATGTGTACAAGGCAAGTAAGGTGGAGTGTCGAACCACTGAGAAAAACAGAGGATAGGTATAATAATTAATAATTATTTTTGCACTTCTAACCTTTTCTGATTTTTGTGGCATTTTAATTGTATTCAGATCTTATGGATTATTTATTGTTTTATACATTTATATTTTTTTAATTTCCTTTTTCATTTTGTAAAATTTTAATTTCTTTTTTATTTTTAAAATATAATATATATTTATATATAAAGACAATAATATTATAGATAATATAAGTAATATATAAAGTATATATAAGTTATAAGGTTTTATATTTTTAAATAAACATAAATATCTTTAAAATATAGAAAATAAAATACTTTATGTTTTAAATGTTTTTGTTTTGGTATTTTTTATAGAATTGTTGCTAATTTTTATCTATTTTTAAAGTATTAAAATGTACAAAATAGTGATAAAATAATATATCAAGATTGTGTTCGCTTAAAAAATAGATGATAGGATAAAAAATCATAAAAACTATTTCTAATATATACTATGTATAATAAATAAAAATATAATACAGAGAATAATATTTTGTCGTTTTTAAGAATTTTTACCAATTATTATAAAAATCTCAAGGTTTTATGATATTTTAGTTTTTTATTTTCTATTTATGGTGGTTCTTGGATATGAGGTAGATAATACAATAATATGACTAATATATTTTTTGGTTATTTTTGGAAGTGGTTTTCTATTTTTTTATTTTAATATATAGACAAAACAACAACGTGTGTTTTTGTAGTTTTATTAGATAGGAAAATTCAACCAAATGCCTTGTGAAAAATATATGTCATTCAAAAATATGTCAAACAATTACAACAATTTTGCTATAATTTTTGAAATAATAAAAATATTTATAAAAACAAATAAACACAAAAATTAGAGCTACAACTTACAGGGACCTTTCTACAATTAATTAAAACATTAGATCGAGTAATAACATGTCTTAAAAGAGTAAGGACTTGTACATAAATATTACTGCGTAACACGTGACCCCGTACATGATGCATGAGGTCCAAGGTGCAATAACCAAAAAGTTTGATGGTCCAGTTACTAATTTTACATAAAATTTACACTATAAGCAATTTTTCCAATATTAAAACTAAATACAAAAAGGCGGCTGGGGACCCATGTAATTTACCCACTAAGACCCTCTATCAATGGAGGAGATCGTTTCGCTTAAGTACACCCAACAACCACAAGGCATACAATGCTTCACTGTAATCTAACAATGGAGATTAGTTTTTGTAGGATCTCTCCATCGAAGGACTCCTAGAGTGTCGCGAAAAACACTCCAGAACATCATGTTGGGTCTGCTTCAATACTCAATTTCTCGTGCCTCTGGCATAGCTTCTTGATGTTTATCAGCCCCGAGGCTTCAAGGGGCCTCGCCACAACTACAGGTGCCCTTTGATGATTCCATATACAGTGATAAAGACATGGGACTTGATTGGTTGTAGATGATCTGGAGCAGCATTATGAGTCATTGATTCTTCTCTAAGTGCCTCATCAAAGAATCGGTCCTGCACAAGAATGATCACAGGCTCGGGAGCTATGCTCTTGACCATGATTTAAACCTAAAAAATAAGGGAATGGATGAAGTGAACAGCTATGGTGAATAAGTAGAGGGTAGAACTCGAAATCACCTGATCCTTACATAATCAGTGGGAAAGGTAGTGTGAATGATGGATAATGTGATGAGGATGGAGATTAAGATGAAAGTGGGTCGAATCATAGTCAGAATCATAATGAAATTCTTGTTGGATCCCAAGCTCCAGCTAATGAAAGATTTCAATTTACACCTAAACTACATCCTAATTATGAGAATTAAAACATAAACTAAGATGAAAGAAGGAAATGCTACATAGAAACCTACTTTATCAGCTCAAAACTTACCTGAATCAGGGAGCAGAGACGCTCTTCTCGAAGGTCCTCTAGCTAGGCTAGACTGCCTAATCTTCACCCTTCTCGACACCGACAAGGCCGAGGAGCTCACACTATCACTCTAATGAGTCCTATTAGGGTTATGGGGATAAAAAGGGATCAAAACCAAAAAATGGGAGGTTGGAGTTATTTTTGGAAATAGTGAAGGAATAAAGGTTCACAAGATTGTGTTCAGACATAAGGATTTTATGATGGTCAGAAGGTATGATGTGATGGAGGAAAGTTTGGGGAAGATTAACTGTGAAGAAATCGAGCCATCTCAAGCAATGGAATTTATGCAAAAATGTGGAGAAGCGTATGTGGTAGGTGAGGGTTCGGGTGTTCTGACAGAGGCGGCTTGGAGGGCATATGGTCTACTAACATCGCGCTCCCATTGGTCCATCTAGGATCGAACAAGGACAACAGAGAAAATAGAAAAGAAAAATAATTAGAAAGAAAATTTCTACACATTTATTTAATAAGATGTCAAAAACATAAAAAAATATTAATTTATTTACTATATATTTAATTATGATTTTTTCCATTTTACACTATTATTTACTATGTATATTTATTTGTAAACTATTTTATAAGTATGTATTTATGTATATTTTGTTTATTTATATTTTTATGTAGTTATTTTTATAAATAATGTTGTAATTACATATTTTAGTTATTCACACCATCCTAAATACATATTTACATATTTTTATTCTATTTTTATATTTTTATGTATTTATATAATTTTAGGTATATACATTATTGGCAAAGTATCCATATATTTTAATGTATTATCTATTTTAATGTATTTAATGCCTTTATTTTATGTTAAATATATTTTAAATAATATTTACATGTATTTATAAATATAGAAAAGATAAAAATATAAACAATAAATTAAAAAAAGTTTATAGTACAATGGGACTCCAGAAAGCCGACTTTCCCATCTTATCTCCATTTTAATAAAATTGACTTCATTAAATAAATAATTTAATTCTATAAACAAAAAAATGAGTTTAATGAATTTTGAGCTTATGTGTCCCATTTGCACTGTGCATTATTTTTGTGTGCAATTATTTTCATAATTTTCTATGCATTATTATGTACAAGTTACATGTTGAGAGTTTCTTTATTTGGAGTGTGTATAATGAACACTAGATGAATAACTATTTATATTGAATGGAAATAGGGTTTTTGAGGTGGATTTATTTCCAGTTAATCTCCCTATCTCTCCCACTTTATTCCTTGTCGACCAAGTCAATATTGACTTATTCTCGGGGTTTAGGGTCATTCATTATTTACAAAACTTTATTCTTTTTCTGTTCTTCTCCTTTTTCTTTTATTTTGGTAATAAATACTTGTATTTATACAATATTTATGGGTTAAATATTCACTGTTATTTTATACAAATTAATGATATTTACTCGCATTTTATTAGGGATTTATTGTCAAAATGAAATAATAAAAATGACGAAATGGAGATTCATGACCCCTATACTTGCCTTTTCTAGTCCCTAGCAACCACTTATGATAACAAGTGCATAAAAATAAATTAATGAAAAGAAAAATTGATAAGTTAGAATGATTTTTATCTCATAAACAAATCTTCATAGATCAAAGTTTGGAGCTCAGTTACGACCTTTACATTATTATTTTTATTCAAACCACATTTAGGATAGGAATCGTGTCCCAATAGCCCTTAGGTTCCATGCTCCTCTATCCAATTCGACTCAATATCTTGGTCAGAACCGTCACTTCTGACGTATACTCTCATAACCTTGAAATGGTAGGTACCATGTGTGTGAACTGTGTTAGCTATTTTGAGATAAATAGCTGAACTATCAAGAGGTCTCCTCCTCTAGTAACTCATCCTCGAGGAGATGGATATTTCCTTCTGAGTTCATGTATGTGCTAGTGCGCAACGAAGCAGGTGGAAGCTAGAAACAGAGAAAATAAGTGGAAACAGACAAATGTAGTTGTATTTCCTTGTGAAGTTCGATCACCGTGACCAAGTCTCCACCAAGAATCATCGCTTTTCTAGAAGCTTAAAATTTTTGGAGTTTTTGGCATGGGCTTATTTTTGGATATTTCTTTATTTGGCGTTTCTCTACATTCTTGTTTTGCCCCTATGGATAGAGAATCTTTTGTTCCACCCATGTTTTGGGATCTTAGAAAAATTTTGCTAGCATTCCATTCCTCATCCGAAGCTTTCTTTCAATTCATTATCCTATCGTTAGATTTCCATGCAACCAGAGGAACAATTGGGTTGAAGTACCGATTTTGACAGTCCTCAAGAATGGTTCTTGAGACACCCTTCACAAAGCAGCCTAGTATCGTCATGACATGGACTCCAAGATATTTCAACAATCCATCTTGTTTGAGTTAAATGTTGAAGTGCAAGTTCTCAAGTCAAGCCAATGTCTCAAGAGTCGTACGGATGACAAGAAAGGTTCTAGTTAGTCACATTGAATCGCACGTGTTGCGCTTGCTTTCAGTGGACTAATTGCATGAATGCCCCTGAGCTTTATTGATTTGTTATCTATTAGGCCATGGAACTTATTTTCTTTGTAAAAATGTCCTTGCAATCTGTTTCTAATTACATGTCTTTTATTTGATGCGACTATTATTATATTGAATCCAAAAATTACCTCAAAATTATTTGTAGTCTCTGATTGCATGTATTATTTTTGCCAATGCTTATTGATTTGTGTGCATTTTATATATTAAAAATTTAAAAACACCTAAAAAGTGTCATGTTTGTCTTTGAAAAATTATAAAAATTTGAAAAACCACCTAAAAATTCTATAAAAATTAGTATAGTTGTCTTGTATTACCTTTTTCTCCAGTAACAATTTTGTTTGAAAATACCTTTTAATAACCATAAAAATTGCAAAACACTTAAAAATTAATAAAAATTATACAAAATTCTTGAAAAATATTGATTTTTGTCTCCTTTGTAGATGTTTGCTTCTATTATATCATAAAAATCACTCTCAGAAGTTGTGGGCATTTTAAGCATTTTTAACTTGCAAATTACTCCTGGCTACGCACTGTTTACCATTTTTGCGATTGTTTGATTTTTTAGAAAATTCCAAAAAATTAAAATTCCACAAAAATCACAAAAAACAATATAAACCATATAAAAACTAAAAATATTTTTATTATAATTTTCTGAGCATTTTACTGATGTAAATAAATAAATAATATAATATGGTGTAAATGTGTGTAAAATCGTAATTAAAAATATGTATATATTGTACATAAATATTTTATACCAATAAATACATGTATTTCAATTATTTAATCTAATAATATAACTTATCTAATTTATTAAATATTTTTTAAAATATCTTATTAATTTATAAACATTTTTTATTTTAACTACTTTTTTATTTAAACTTTATTCTATTTTATTTTATTTTGATTTATTGATTTTCTTGAATTCTCATTGATCAAGAGGGGATCTTTAACCACCCTGTCAAACCCCCACCCCCACCCACTTCTCTTAACCCGCTCCACCATTTCGACCCACCTTATTCTCCATTTATTCTAGATCAGACCATTACCTATTTCGCTCATTTCCCTGGCCTGATTGGAAGCCACCCGACCAAGATCCATGCCTGATTTGTTTTCCCTCGGATTTTGCCTTTATTCATACACATTTGTATTTTACTTTTCGCTACTCCAGTCACCTATAAAACCATCTCCAGGTCCTTCCTTTGAATTTGATATGTCTTCGACCCTTAATTTCTCCACCTGAAGATCCGATTTTGTGACTGGAATTTGCTTCTATCATATGGAGTTTGAATCGAGGTAGAAATCAATACGATCCACATTCGTTAGAGCTCCGCCACTACGTTGAGCCTCTCTAGCCTTCCACGACAAGATTTGTTGCTAGGAAGCTCTATGATCCACCCCATCTTCATCGTGATTCTACTCATGTAGTTTCTTAGATCACCGACCTTTCAATTTCGCGATTATTTATTGATTTGTAGATATGTAGAAGTATGCCAATTCCAGCCTCCAATCACCGCGATCGGAGACCAGACATCTCCGATTTCAACTCTCAATCATCGATCAATCATGCTAGATTTCATCCACTTCTCCATTCCATTTCAAAGCTCCCCATTCACCTTAGATTCGATTAGATCTGAGTCTAATCTTCATCCTCCATTTCACCGAGGATCTCAAGAATTTCCCCTTAATGTTTCCACTTAAATAACTTGCAACTAAGGTGCATTTGGACCTTAAGCATATGAATAACCTTTGCAGGTGACTGAAGGATGTGTGAGGAGAGTAGATCAAGCTGATTGTCCATCTTCAGTTGCAGGACAAAGCATAGCACCTCCAGATCTTCGATTAGCAAAACATGGGACCTCATATCTATTCCACTTGGAGCAGATTCTCACCAGGAGATGATTGAGGCATCAGAGCCTTGATCTAAGGTTTACTGTGTGATACCATCCGATTTTAAACCCGTCTGGAGTAACCTGCTATAGAGTTCTTCGAGACATCTCAGCCACTGTCAGATCAGGAAGGCACCTTCCAGATCTCATCCTAACCATCCTTCAATGCCCAATTATGAGCCATTTGAATAGATCCAAGCTTCAAATCTCAACAGCACACTGTCGAAACCGCGCCACGTGATACTCACAAGTTCGTTGGTATAATTGAGCTTTCTCTCTTGTTTTTCTCTGTTATAGCCTTTTTGTCCCTCATATGTATATATAACATTGAAATAATTTCATAACTTTCCCTTGAGTTTATTTAATTGCTTTTTCTTTCTTTTGCTATGTATTTACGTGTACATTGATGAGCGTCAGAACCCGACAAAGCAACCGAGGTAGGATATATCAAGAAGCGGTCGTTGCGACCTCAGTCACTTGGGTGGCTCAACGAGAAAATATTAGACCACCAAATAGATAAACAAACGATAAAACTCAAAGTAGCGATCTCGCTATTGGATTAACCTGGTATAGCGACCAGGGTCGAACTCAAGGAGCACGTGATGGCCTCGAGGCCTACGAAGTAGTCAGAAATAGAAACAAATAAAAGAAAATGATTTTTGGTGGAATTTTAATATTTTTATATTTTTTTGGATTTTTAAATAATAAAGAAAATAGGGAAAACAAGGAAACAAGCAACTTCACACAATTATTTAATTACTCAAATAAGCTCAAAAAAATCAAACAAAAATATTTTTATATTTTTTATATTTTTTACTATTTTTGGTTAATTTTTGGGGTTTTCTGTTTTTTTTTGGAATTTTAAAAAAATAAAATAAGAAAAGGAGAGAGTGCTGCTGTCCTGTCAGACTTGGAGGGCCAAAATAAAATAGATAATGGCCCTATCTAAGCCTGGTGGTAATTTTCCTGTAAAGTGTGAAATACAAGGAAAAATTAGGCACTGGGTTTTTTATTTTTGGATTTTTTCTTTTAATTATTAGAATTTTTATAGGTTTTTAGGGCTTTTGTAATTTTTATAATTTTTATAAATCTAAAAATGACCAAAAAGTCAGAAAATCAAACACAGCAAGACAAACAATATATATTTTTATTGTGATTTTTAAAGTTGTTTTAAATTTTTTTGTGATATTTAGAACTGGATATTAAGAAAAATGCGTGTTTTTGAATTTTTAAAAATACTAAAAAGTGTCAAAAATATCTCCAAAAATTAGAGAAAATTTTACACCATGGCAGGAGCCATGTATCCAATTTTCATCAAATTTTGAGTAGTTTTGCTATTTTATTAAAATTAAAAACCAAGGCACAGTGCATATGGACCCATCTACAATTAAAAAAAAGTTCTGGGGCCTTTTGATAACACGCAAGGAAAGTATATGGCCCAAAGTGTAAAAAGCCCCGAGAACCATGCGCGCTGCACGTGTGTTACACTCAGAGGGGCACTTTTGTCATTCCAATTTATAAAACTGTAAAAAGTAACACGCTAGAAACATGATAAAAGCTGCAATTACACCAAAACTCACGTGTCGATGCACGTGTCCATCATGCACAGGGGCATAAATGCAAACAAGAGAAACAACAGGGTCCTCGATGCAATATGTCCAAAATAAAAACAACTACTAAACGTATTTATAGGATTAAATATTAAATGCAAAAACTAAAGGGGCCTAAGTGCAATTACCCCTTATTATATGTCGAGGGCTGGATGCGCGCCACGTAGTGAATCGGATGGTTGAAGAGGCGCGACGCACAACAAAGGGACCCCCGCTTGGATCAGACGGCTGAGGACCCCCCACGTGGAGGATCTGACGGCTGTGAATCGTTGTGGCTGCACAAAGGGTCTCCACTCTTATCTGACAGGGGAGAGCTAGCCACATAGATGATTGACGACTGCGGTGCGTCGTGGCTAACTCTAATGGATGGAGGGTCCAGATCAGTCCTCCCAAAGAACGGACGGGGGAGGGCTCCTCAGATGGACGGCTACGATCGTGTCTGGAGCAGGAGGAAGATCGGACGGATCTGGAGGATGCACGAAGAACAAGTGGCCGACGAACTTCGCCGGCCCGATGCACGCACGGTGACCCTCCTCGTGGGCAACTAGTGATCGGAGAAGGAACGCCTGGGCCTCCCGTGTCTGAAGAGCCCCTCCAATGGTGCAACGGAGCTCCGGAGAGCTCAGGCGACACCGTCGGAGGTGGAGCTGCTGCTCCAGAATGTCGAGCCCTCAGATGGGCTCGCCTTGACCTGCAAAGCACAGCAACAGACTCCTGGGTTGAGGGCAAAGTGCATCGACCCGGTTAGCGGTGGTGTAGGTGAACGGTGCGTCGAGATGAGGGGGCTCCGGCGAAGCGACGGCGGTGGAGCCCCAATCCCAGTTCCTGTGCGAACTGGGTTGAACGAAGGGATGGAGAAGGTGCGTGGGAGAAGTGCGAAGGTGTTGATCGAATCCGATGATCGAGACAGGGACTAGGGTGGTCGGAATCGAAGGTCGTCGGCGATGGGTCGATTTGGGCGAAAATCAAAATTAGCTAAGGAAAGAAAGAACTGGGTCTACCTGATGGACGAGGTCGACTATGCTTGAGCCGGTGAAGCTCTAGGTGCTAGCCTCGAGGGCCATCGATGCCCGAGGCTCGAGCACCACGTCTGGGCGGCGCACGACGCCGCAACGTCGCCGGATCGATGGTCCAGCTGCTCCCTCCTCGCTGCAACACGGACGAACGCGAGCTGTCACTCAGGCGAGGGCTATGGAGGTCCTAGGGTGGAATTAGCTGAGCCAAAGATCCATGAAAATGGGGGCGGAGCTCAGACTATATACGGCTAGGGGTCCGGCTAAATGGGAGTCGGGCGTGATGCTCGGAGCGCGGATCCCATGGCTAACGGCCGGGCGTGGATCTAGGTGGATCAGGGAGTGATTAGGACCCGGAATTAGCAGTATTAGTGATCGGATCGAGTGTGGAGAATGTCGAGATATCGGGTCGAAAGCTCGGATCCGGGGCTCAGTGGTCCAGGGGGGGGGAGTTGACCGAGGAGTCAACATCCCCCAAGGACCAATCTGAAGAGGCCATGTCATAAATATTTAGAAATTAAAAATAAAATGATAAATGGATGAATTAGGAAAAACTTAAAACATAAAAAATATTTCTTTTATTTTAAACTATTTTTTTGTGATTTTTAATTAATTTTTTGAAATAAAAATAAGATATATACAATATACCACTATGTATAGGTATATATACAATATGGATTTTTAATTTTTGATTTTTAATTTATTATTTTTGCACATTTTTATCCTAATTTTATATTTTATTTATTTATAGAATAAAATTAGGAATATTTTGATATTTTTATTTTATTTTTATTATTTATGTACAAGGGTTAAATAAAAAGATATACACATTTATATACATGGTATATATACAATGTTCTTTTTGGTTTTTATTTTTGTTCTTTTTATTATAGTTTTTGTTTTTATGGTTTTTATTTAATTTATTTACATAATAGGATATGGAATATGTACAAAATTTTATGGAATTAAATTTATATATTTACAAGGTGAAATAAATAGGGAAAGGTGTTCTATGTACAAGGTGAATATATACAAGTGAAGAAGATATTCTTATTTCTTTTTAATTTTCTTATTTTTATTTTGATTTTGTATTTACAAATATTTACAAATATATACAAGCCCATTTTATTTTATTTTTAGAGGAAAATATTATTATTTTATTTACAAGTATATTTGCACATGAGCTCCCTTATCTCTTTCTACTTTGGCTTTTATGCGTTCAGGCCCATGCTGAGCCCTCCCTTGGGATTAGATTGATCAATATTTTTTCTAAATATTTCCCTCTTTTTCTGTTAATTATTTATTCTATTATTTTTGCACAAAAATATGCTAATTATTAATTTTTACACAATGCATGCACTTTGGTAATTATTTGTATTTATATATATCTACATGTATTTGCAAAGGTTTTTGTAGCTAAAATATAAGAATAAAGAGCGATGAATGAGTATTCATCATACATACATGCAATTTGTTATCTACTTTGCATTTATAACCATGAAGCTTTTATCACCTAATAAACTTTGAGAAGATTTGTTTAAATTGCATATATCCCCCTTTGAGCTTTGTCTGCTTGTTTTACATGTGACTGTTGGAAATTTTATGCATTTTTCATTGTAGTTCTTTCCTTTGCTAATAAATGATATGAAATTTTGTCAAAATTGCATTTAGGTCCTTAAATTCCAGGTTAAATTCTAATATCTATTCTTCTATAAATAAATATCTATGTTGCTCTAAAAAATCCACAAAAATTCCATTAATCTCATGTTAACTTGTTTCAATTCCAGTAAATTTTATTTTAAGAAATAATTTATTTTGTTATTTAAAAAATTCAAAAAATCAAAATTATAAAAATAATGTAAAATCAGTAAAAAATCATATATAGGTACCGTTTGAAAGATAAATAAAATATCCTTTTTATAAATTGGCATCCAGATATTTTTCTTTATTTTACATTTTAAAAACATCGTAGCTTAAATTGATTTATAATTTATTTTAAATTTTAATCCAGTTTTATAATCATACAAAATTAGAAAAATTCATTGAAAATTACAAAAAAGAGTAAAAAATCATTGAAACAAAAAAAACTTTATTTCAAATTTTTAAGCATTTTTTTTCTATTTTTTGAAAATACAAAAACCCTTATTTTCATTTTGTGCATACTTTGTTTGAAAAGTAATTTTTGAAAAATAAAAAGATTTAAAATTTTGTAAAACTAAAAAACCCCTAAAAATCAGAAAAAATAAAATTAAAAATCTTTGATTAATTCTCCAAAATAATAACGCTATCTTATTACTATTGCCTTCTTGTGTTTGACCTAGGAGCCAATTAATTAATAAATAACAATCCATTTCCGTTTCTTTTTGTTAGATAAATTCTTGATTTTTTCAGTATTTTACTGGTGAATAATGTCATATTTCTTCATCATAACTCTTAACTTAGAATAAATGTGATTCGTCAGATGGAGCTATTTCTAGGGAGGCACGACGAGGGTATATAGTTTTTTTTATTCTACTTGTTTGTTTGTTTGGCTATTTGCTACTTGTCTCTTTTATTTTTAGTCGTTTCTTTCTTTTATTTCTTTTCTTATTTTTGTTTCTCATAAATTGTTTCTGAAATGCTTCTAGTTTTCCTTTGTTGTGAGGGCCAGATGAGTGAGGGAAAAAGTCTTAGGAGCACTGGCACAACTGAGAGAAGTGAAGGCTGGGAGCTTCTTCTCTAATCAGCAGGAGAGAGTAGCGTGGAGGCTCAAAAGAGTTGAAGACTTTGCATTTTAGATTTTAGTTGTCTTCTTCAATCATTTTATTTCAATTTTATTCTTCTAAATAATTTGTAATAATTTTTGACACTTGCCCCTTTTTTGTTTTTTGTAGAGACTTTGGACATTCTCTTGTGCTAGTAATGGTGTGTTTCACCGACTGCCGATGCACTTGAGGGATCCCATCGGGTTTCTTTTCTCAACTTTATTTTCTTTTGTTTCACGTGATTTATGTGTTTCTACTTTTATTTCTATTTGTTTTTTGTTCTTGAGCCCTATATTTAGGTTTTTGTTTCAATCATCCAGGTAGCATTGGGTCCACAACCCTAATAGAATATGTGCTCCTATAGACATCGTTGTATTTATTCAAATAAATTTGTGCTTCATGATAATAAAAGTTACTATTTATGGTGGTTTCTATGTGCATCATATAGGTTAGATTTTATTTTATGTGTGGATCATATTGTAGGTAGACTATCAGAGCAAGGTACGCGACAACATCTCATAGATTCTCTCATGCATTGATTTTTTCGACTTCCTTCTCATGTTTTCCTCGATTCAAGATAAAATAAATTGGAAAAATTGTTATACAATTTTTGAAAAATAAACTCAAAAAAAAAAACATAACCAAATAAAATTGGGACTACTAATTAAACTTGACCCCTATAATTAAACGTAAGATGAGTTTGTTTTGGGGAGTGGAACCCCCTCACTGTAGACAAGTACTTACCTCTAGATAGAACGGGTGAGAACGTATCCCAAAAAACAAAGCCCGAATCCTTGGACTTGTGCCTAAAGCACCTGTGTATCACTCTTAGTTACACAGTCGCAACTGCAAGCACTTGCCTCCGACCTTAGAAAATAGTTTCAGTGTGCTCCACCTCTTATCTCCCTTTGGGTTTGATATAACCCGATAGCCATAACACATGGTTCCACTGTTTGAAGAGGTTTGAAAATGTACGGTGGGTGATAGGGAGACATCACCTTGTGTGTATGAGTTAAGTATCTGTTTGCATAACTAAACTCTCACATCAAAAATATAAAAGATCAAACTTTCACGGTCATTTTTGTGTTGAGTTGGTGAACTAGGGGTTTGTATTGTGTTTGTTTGAGTAGTCTAGATCTCATCTTCCATCTCTTTCTTCAATTTTCTCTTCTTTCTTCCTCTAGGAACACGATGATGGGAAGGAGATCTCTTAGGCCAACTCTTATGGCACTGCTTCACAGCGATCCTCCACATTCATCTAGGTCAGTTCAAGAGATCTTAAACCTTCTCTTTGAACTTGAGTTTCCATTTTCTCCTTCTCTTCTTGGCCCCCATTCTTCTATTCATTCACTTGGATCAATCCAAGAGAACCTTCTTTTTTAGGAATAGTTGTTCATAGATTTATCAGAGCCTAATATATACTTTCCTAATTTACAGAGTCTAACAAGATGACTAGTACTGGGAAGGGACTGTAGTCGCATACCAAATCTGTAGTACTCAACAAGGAAGCAATGAACATATGCTTACTTGCTTCTCTCGTGTCCATGAAGAACCAGATTAGGGAGAAAGAGATATTGATAATTGAGGTTAGAGGTGAGCTGACACATTGAGAGAGAGGAGAGAAGAGCCAATGGCTGATGGGGCCGATTATGAGATTCATGATTATGTTGATGGGGTAGACATAGAGAGACATGAGGGGAGAGGATCTAATATTCCATAAGTTGGAGGGGCTAATATTCCACCTAGACCTGCATAAATGACGAAGGAGTTGTATAACACTGGTGCAACTACTACACATCGGTGAATACAATTACCTGCCATTCTTGGCATTTCATGCTTCATGCCTAGACCATTCAACTTATGCCTATGTTCCATGGGCATTCTACAGAGGATTCATATCTACATCTCTAGGAGTTTTAGTTGATCTACAAGACTATCCATGACAGGGATGTGGGCAAGGATGATTAACATGATAACATTCCCATTCTCCATAGTCGTAGAGCATCCTACTGGATAAAGCATCTTGGGAGAGTTGTTACTACTCGAGAGTAGTTGCAGACCGAGTAATTGTACAAGTACTATCCATTCGGACGCATGAATGCCACGAGATCCATTATAAGAAATTTCACCATGCTTTCGAATGAGCAGTTCCACGAGGCATGGGATCGTTTCAGAGAGATTGTTGAGAGATGTCCTCACCATGATATCAACAAGCCCAACCTCGTACACAGTTTCTTTTATGGGTTGACTCTCGAGTTATAAGGGCTAAAGACTTAATGTGGAAGTCCTTACTTCTCCAAGCATGAGGATCAGGTTTGGGCCACATAAGAGGAGATGGCAAAGAACTATACCACTATGACCTAGACTCGATTCTACACTAATGGGAAGCCACCCTACCATGTCTATAGTGGCAAACATTAATGTTGGATCTTCTTCTACTGTAGTAGCATAATTAGAATCCTCATATGCTTATATGGGGATCATTTGTCAGAAATTAGGCTACATGGACGTTATTGAGAAGAAGTGATAGGGTCTAGATAAGCTCGACAAGATTGACTTGATGACCTCGTGTTTTAGTGACCTGAAGACACAGATCATGTACATATAGAAGGTATAGATGGCTTCTATGCCATCTTCACGGTCACAGGCTGATTCAAGGAGCCAGAGCACCATTGTACATACTTAGATGCACCATGTTCACCACATCCATTCTTAGCCAGTACATCAAGATCCCCAGTACCAATCGCAGTAGCCACCATCTTCAAATACTCGTATGGTGGTCTACCAGAGTGATTAGGCTATTGCCACTTTACCCCTATACATCATAGAGTCGCATGAGCCGTTCATTGATGTCAACAAGATTTGGTACAACCAGTACTTGCAACAGCCATGGATCTGCCGTGATAACCCTGGTTTCCATTGGTCTACAGGAGATCCTTCATCTCAACAACAACCTTAGGCACAGCTAGGGAAGAGCCAAGAGCAGCCCCAGTCTGGTCCTTATCCTCCTTACCCGACTACATAGTGGAGGTAGGGTGCACATCCAGCCTAGCATACATACTCTTAGTAGCCTCCTCATTCCGATTCCCTGCAGCCTCAGTTCTAGAGAGGTAACTCATTTGGGTCTCATACTCTTTCTTATAAGAAACCAACTTTAGAGGATCTTGCTGCATGATTTCAAAGAAGCACACAACTTTTCAACAAGAGATGGTTGATTTCAGACATGGGATGGTTGAGATCGTCAAGGGTATGGTCGTCATTCCTTCTCAAATAGAGCCCAACTCAAATAGTCTTAAGAGAAAGTTCGAGAAGGTACAATTGATAGAGTCTACCATTCTGAGTGAGGTACTTGATGTTATTCTTCCTTTATTTGATGCAGATTTAGTGACATTTAGGAGCGGTAGAGTTCTAGTCAATGGTACCTTATCTAGGTAAGGAGCGGAAACACAAGTAGATTCAAGCAAGACAGATAAGCCAGAGAGGCACCAATGTTGCTATTTCAGATGCTAACAGTGGTGCTGATGCGACCTTCCTTAATGACTCCAGAGAGCAATGATGATGTTGTTATACTTGTTGTTTATGGTAGTGATGATGCCACCAAGTTTACTTGTACAAATAGATCTGCTATTTTTCCATCTTTTATATTTAATGATGAGGATATTAAAATCCAAAAACATGTACAAAATAGAAAATCCAAAAAGAAAAAAGAAAGAAAGGTTTCTTCTTCTTCTACTAGTTCATCTTGTGATGATGTTGATGCTTTGATTAATGTTATTCATACACATGTGAAGAGACATGTTCTTAGATATAACCCTCATACTTCTTAGGAGGGTCTATCTATTCCTTTTCCCCAAGCACTCTGCTCAGGAAAGGGAAAAAAAAGGAAAATCCCAAAAAGATACAACTTATGGAGTCCAGCGAGAGCATGATTGATAGATTCCATATCCACTTGACTCTTTCAGAGGCCTTGGCATACATACCTCTTTTATAGAGGAGAATTAGGGAGAAGACCACAATCCATAAAAAGAAGAGGTGAAACCATTGTTCAGAGATTCATGTACTAACCATGGATACATGCTATGCCATCCATAACTGTCTCCCAACCAAGAGACCAGATACGGGAGCTCCATATGTCAGATTCAAAGAAAAGCTTTGATCGTATTCTATTAGACATTGGTTCTTTTATTAACCTTCTTCCTTTTCCTTCTCTCGACAAGTTCAAGTTTGGGCCTCTTAGACCAAGCAAGATAGTTCTTCAGTTTGTTGATGGATCGGTCAAGAGGCTGAAGGGATTTCTCAAGGACGTTGTCATCACCATTCAAGGTTTCCAATTTCATGTGGACTTAGTTGTGTTGGACAAGGAGGTCCCTGAATGTGTGACAGATATCCTGATCATATTAGGCTGACCTTTTCTAGAGATAATGAAGGTTGTGTCTAATTTTGGTAGTGGGAAAGTGTACTTTTGCGTAAAGGGTACGAGTATACAAATAGAGACAATTGAGGATTCCATATCCATAGCCAGCTCAGAAAAGACATCAGATATAAAGCGATACATTCACCGTGAGTGTGATTTTGTGATTACAAATGATGAAGCAGTTTGGGTAGATCTAATTTCATGTTCTCTTGTCATGACTTCTGAGGCTTTGATTTTCCAATAACAAGTTGGTGAGAGTTCAAAGAGCACTCTTGTGGAGCGGGATACTTTTGAGTCTGAGGAGGCAGATTTTGGTACTAAGAGAGACTTCATTTCTTGTGTTTTATATAGTAATACCTCCCATTCATACAAGTATTTCGATTGGCATGAGTTTGATGAGTACATTCCGTGTTTGATTTCTACAAAGCCTACAATCAGTACGGGGATCGAGTCGGTTCATTCGTGTTAGTCATCAGTAGGTAGTCTTCATCAGATGAGAAGAGTGAGCTTACTCACTGATGAATCTCATATTCATCACTCTAAATCTCATTTATTAAGATCAAATCCCTCAAAATCAACAACATTCTTGCATCTATTCTGCATAATTAGCATTAGTGCATGATTTCATAAGAATTGCATTTTAGCACAAAAATCTGCACAAAATAAGAAGCCAAAAATCCAAGCCAAAAGTGACCTGTAAATAGCCCAACTTCCCGTATTTTTAACTCATTCATACTAACTCCGAATGACTCAAAAACACTTCCACTGTGTACATATCACTAACAAGAATAATGAAAAAATACAAAAAAATAACTAACCCAAATAAGTGGACCAAAAACCCAAACCCTATTTTCAGGATTTTCGGACTAAAACCCTCATATCTCCCTCATCCAGTGTCTGTTTTAATCCTACTCACTTTTGAAATAATGTACATTCAATTGCCTTCAAAACAAGACCGAGTTCAAGTGAATCGGAGCTCATATGTGAAAGTTGGGTTTTGGGCCTCTTTTGTACATTGTGTATTTTAACTATTTTTGACCTAATATTTTATGTACATATTTTATCAATTAAATAAAAATATAAAAAAATTAGATTAATGTGTAATTATTTATCTTTAATTTACCATATTTTTTTGGAATTTTTATATGATATAAAAATGACATAAAAATTGCAAAACCCCAAAATCAAGGTGTTCTATGTACATGGGATACCCCAAAAATATCACATTGTGCAAATGATCGATTTTGGTTTTGATATCTTCATGAAAGTTGTAGATCTCAACGAGACGAGCAATTTTTATGAAGAAATTTTTTCGATCCGAGGTCATTTACTATTTATTTTCAATTTTACAAAAGATTTATTTTCCGAATTTTCTGGTGCTGACACGTGGTAGCACCTGGTGCCGCCACGTGTCAAACATTTTTGGGCTTTATTTTTAATTGTTTTTATAAATATAAATATATATATATATAAAATAATAATAATAAAAAAAATGGGCGCACGTGCGTCGCACATGCCTCCAAGGCACGTGCTCCGCACGTGCACCCCCTCCCCTCTTCCTTAGCGCCCAACGCCATGTGTCGACCAGCTGGCCGCCCGATCTCGGCCGATCGGACGGCCCAACACTCATCTTCTCCAATCCCCCTTCCTTCCCAATCAAGCACCGCCGACTCCCTATTTGGAACCTCCGTCGTCCCGCAACTTCGCCGCTAATCTCGCCAATCATCGTCGCCTCGCGCGTATCTCGCAGCCGCCCTCACCCGATCTCCTCCATTCCCTCAATCTCGCGATTCGCCGGAATCCATCATATCGCCTCCTTCCTCCATCTCCAATCAAACACCAATCTCCTCGCCATCCCCGATTTCGCGCCATCATCATGATTCACGCCATCCCGTGAATCCCTCCTTGCAGCGAACCGTATCTCGCCGCCCGATCAATCTCTCCAATCTCCGATGCCCTTCCGCGAACTCTTTCCCTCTCCCTACGACAACCCCCATCTATTTAAGCATCGTCGCCGCACCTTAAAGAAATTATCCTCTGATTGTACTGTAAAGTGGGGAGCCGGCGTGACAGGCCGCTCCTCCACCTTATCGCGGCGAGATCCGGCCCTTGTGGCCGTCGCAGCGCCGCCAAGTCGCATGTCTGCTCCTGCTCCGATCTACCGTCGAGCCCACGACTACTCCGTCCATGACGTCATCCTCAACCTCGTTCCACCGCTTCGACTCCACCGCCAAAGCTCCGCCGACAACGCTGTGCCTACGCCGCCGTTGTCAACAACCGCCTTCACCTCGCACCCCGGTCTTCTTCTCCGCCAACGCGACTCCACCGCCAGAAGCCTCGCCGGGACCAACTTCGCCTCATGCCGGCCCACCTCCGCTCTCTCCGCCTTCGCCAACCCCGCTTGGGCCAAGCAACCACCAGGGCCGTCCACCGGCCCTCCGCGCCCTTTCGCAACCGTCGAGGCCGAGCGCCACCCTCCGTCACCACCGCCGGGCACGGGGCCCGAGACCCTGCGCACGTGAGCTGCACGTATGTGGGGGCCGACGTCAGCATCAAATTTCATCCCCAGGGGTCACGTGTCGCGCACGTGACCCACTAGGTCATTTACAACAAAGGCCCCCGGGTTCCTCCAAATTGCGATTCGGTCCAGATACCCAAGGAGCACGTGCGCTGCACGTGCTCCCGTGGGAATTTTGCACTTCTTCTCTAGAGCTATTGGTAATTGACCTAAGGTCCCCCCTGCAGTTTTATATTTATATTTATTTTATTTATTTTATTTGCAGTTACACCCTTATGTTCCCCCGTAATTTTGGACCTCTTCTTTACATTATTTTCTTATTCCAAAAATAGCATGATGTTTCTAAATTAATTCTCTACACTTTGACATATTGCGGGTATTTTTGTGATGGATGGTTAATTAATAAATAATTGTTTTGTCGAAATTTGCATATTTTGCCCATTTCTTCCTCTGAAATTCATAGTTGATTAACTATTTCTCTAAAAATCCCCGAAAAATCTGATATTGTAGAATTAATTGTGCTTGACATTGTGTCCAAAACGATTTGCATTTGCATGCATATTTTGCTCTGTAAAAATCATTTTTTATATTTTAGTATTTAATTTTAATAGGTATTAAACCCCACATTTTCGAGGTTTAGGATTTTTCTGAGATTCATCATCTAGTGATAGATCTTAGATAATTTTATTTCTTGAAAATAAATAGGTTTAAAATTTATTATAATTAAATATTAAAAATCATTTTGTTTGCATTTAAAAATTCATATAAAATTCATATTGCATCCAAAAATTCCAAAAAAAATTGCATTGCACTCATTTCATAATAATTTACATTGTGGCCAAGTTTCGTATTTTTCGGACATCGTTTGAATGAAATTTTCATTTTAGTCCCTAAAATAGGCCAAATTTGCACCTTGCATCCTCTATTGCATTAAAAAATCTATAAAAAAGACCGCCTCGAAAACCATGAATGAACTTTGATAGACATCTCTCTAGGTTGTTCCTTTGCCTCCTTGTGATCGACCTTGGGACTTTCCCAAGTAAAATAAACATAAAACCACGAGATTAAAAATTGAATAAATTATTTGTGGTATTTTCTTGACCGATTCCGATTGCCGCCTACAACGCACGACTAAACATTCTTTATGCAAAATGATAAAAACACATTCTTAACTTGGCATTTTCGGACTTGTCAGATGGTGTCCGGTCTGGTTGCATTGACAACGACCATTAGGAATCCAAATTTACACACTCGAGCTGAAACCAATACCGTAGATCATGAAATACCGATTCCTTATAGGAGAGATCAACATGTTTCTATAAGTAATCTTTCATGATTTGACTAATAACCAAGAATCTCGCATGATGGTGGTTCTTGAGAGAAATCACAAGACAATCAGATGGTCACTAGGAGATATCCATGGGAATAGTATAACCCTGTGCTCCCACCACATCTTTTTGGAAGATGATTCCAAACCATCCCCACCCCTAAATGTGTCAGTCTGCTTCATATGGTATCCCAAAAGACGAGTATCACGACAGTTATCATTAAGGACAGAGAGAAAATTGCTACCCAAGTACTGGCTTCTTGGCGAGTCTTCATGGACTACAGACAATTGAATCAGGTGACCAAGAAGGATCACTTACCACTACCATTCATTGATCAAATTATTGAGATATTAGTTGGAAAGAGTCATTACTGCTTTCTGGACGGGTACTCAAAATATAATCATGTTGCCATTTCACCGGAAGACCTGAACAAAATAATATTCACATGTCTGCTCGGAACGTATGCATTTGGACAGATGCCCTTTGGTCTATGTAATGTCCAGCTACATTCTAAAGGTGTATGCTTTCCATTTCTTAGAATGGTGGGTTAATTTTTTGAGGTCTTCATGGACGTTCTCGATCTATGGGGATGACTTTGATGTTTGCCTTTCTAGCCTAGACAGTGTGCTTCAATGTTTTGTCGAAGCCAATCTTGTTTTGTCATGGGATAAGAGTCATTTCATGATGACTTAGGGGGCAGTACTTGGTCATATCATCTCCAATAGGGGAGTGGAGGTTGATTCGACCAAGGTAGATATCATTAAGAAGCTCAACCCTCCACCCAATCTGAAGTAGTTGTGGTCTTTTATAGTGCATGTCAGTTTCTATCAATGGTTCATTCAGGACTTCAGTAGAATTACTCGATCGCTTACTGATATTCTCATGAAATACAATGAGTTCCTTGTAGACGATAAGTATTTTTCGTCATTTGATACTCTCAAGAATTTGCTTGTATATGCACTTGTTCTTTAGCCACCCGATTGGTCTCTCTCATTTGAGATCATGACGGATGCCTTAGATTTTGTCGTATGGGATATTTTAGGATAGTTCTACGATGGCGTTCCATACGCCATTCACTATGCTAGCAGGGCTTTGGATTCCGCACATCATAATTACACCATTACATAGAAAGAAATGCTAGGTGTAGTCTTTGCTTTAGAAGTCCAGATCCTATATCATTAGGTCCAAGGTTACCATTTTCACAGACCACACTGCCATCATGTACTTAATGGATAAGAAGGATGCCAAAGCATATCTTACTAAATGGATCCTTCTACTTCAGGATTTCGGCATCGAGACTAAGGATAAGCTTGGAGTCAAGAATGTGTTGGAGGATCACCTTTCCAGAGTACTGATTCATGAGACTTCTTAGTTCACTACACCAATTACCGAGAGATTTGCAGACGAGGAGATTCTTGCTGTCACCTCATATCCATGGTATGATGACATTGTGAACTATCTTGTTGCCATGAAAGTTCCACAAGGTTGGACCAGTCAGCGGCTTGAGACTTTCCTTGTGAAGGCCAAGGTGTACTATTAGGAGGATCCTACCCTCTACCATGAATAGGGGGATAATGTCTGGCATCGATGTATTCCTTAGGATGAACACCACAATGTCCTCACCTATTCCCATAAGCTTGAGGCAGAAGGACATCATTCTGGGTGGAGGACAACACAGAAGGTGCTTTAATCAGGCCTTTGGTAGCCTGCACTCATCAAAGATGCCGATGTATTCATGAAGATTTATATTGACTGTTAAAAGATGGGTACTTGTGGACATAGAGATATGATGTCGATGCAACCCATTCACTTCTATAAGGTTATTGACGCACATGGCATCTATTTTATGGTCCCATTCCCTAAGAGTCATGAATTTAAGTACATTATATTGGTTGTGGATTACATTACATTGGGTTGAGGCTATCCATGCCTGAGCCGCTGATGCAAAGACTGTTTGTGAATTTTTGAGGAAGAATATCTTTTCACGGTTTGGGGTGCCTAGAGTTTTGATAACTGACGGGGTTACTCATTTCATCGACGACAAGGTAAGGGAACTTGCTAACTAGTTCAACATTGACCATTGGGTAGCTACTCTGTATCATCCACAAACGAATGGTCATGCCGAACTTTAAAATTGGGAGATCAAGAAAATATTGCAGAAAGTTGTTCACCCAGATAGAAAGGGTTGGTCACAACTTTTAGACTCGGTTTTGTGGGTCTATTGGACATCCTTAAAGTCTCCTTTGGATACATCTACCTTCTGACTCATGGCAAGCCATGGTAGTTGAGATAAAACACAAGTCATGGTGGACAGTTACAAAGATATTCCTAGACCCAGAGACTATAGGAGAGAAGACGAAAGTATAGTTAGAAGCCCTGGAGGAGCTACGTGATACAACCTTCTAGACTAGTTTGCATTATATGGATAGAGTGAAAGTATGACATGATTCACACATCAGCCATAAGTAGTTTGAGTTGAACAAGAGAGTATAATTATTAGATGTGAGACTGAAGTTATTTCTAGGGAAATTACACAGCAAGTGGAAAGGCATGTTCATAGTCTGAATGGAGTATGACATTGGTAGTATTGATATATCTGAGTTATCTTCTGAGTCCACGTTATGGGTAAACGGTCAACGCTTGAAGTCATTTCTTCATCACATCTCGCTGACCATTGAAGTTGACTCGATTCATTTTTTATGAGATGTGTCCTTTAATTCTCATCTTTTGCATCTCATACCTGATTTACTCTTCCATTTCTCCTCTTTGTGTATTCATGTTTTCATTTATTTCATTCTTTCTTCCGTTTTTGTTTAACACCCCAGGTCTCGCATAGGATTTTTGCTATACTTTGGATGAACTTTATCCTAAGTATAGAGGGTTTTGAACCTTTGTTGTTCATATTTATTTTTGTTTTATTACCTATGTTTGATGCCTATAATTACGTACATCTAACCCTAAGTATAGGGGATGAAATATCTGCTTTTAATTTCTTTGTTTGTTCTCTCACTTGTCCCTCAATTGTTGATATAATTTCTATACTTAGGGATATTTTACCATAAGTATGGAGGGGGGAATGTCAAGTCATTGATTTTGTGTACATTCTCTTTCTTGATCTTCTCATTTGTACAGTTTTATATACTTAGGATAATTTTATCCTAAGTACAGAGGGATGACTGACTTCTATTCATTCATTTCATTCATTTTTTTTCGTCGATGTAGTATAGGATTCTTTTCACTTTTCTATATATAACACGAGTTATGTCTTCCTCGTTCGCCTTTTGGTTACTATGAGGACATAGTTCAAGCTAAGTATAAGAGGGTGTCATATATATTGTATACATACTTTAGAAGTGATAACTCGTATTCTATTATATTCTTAATAATATGGTGTATATATATGTATTGTAATATTGTTATAAGAATGTTTTGTAAAAATGATTTGTAAGAATTGTTTTATAAAATATTTTAAAATATTTTTAGCAAATATGTGTGTAAATTATTTTGTAAACTTTTTTTGTAAAATTCTTGCAAAATTTCTTTGTAAATAAACTTCTGTAAAAACCTTTGTGAAATTATTTCTGTAAATGTTGTAATAAAATTGTAAAAATTGTTTTGTTTGTAAAATGTTTTCATAAATTTATGGTTTATCAAAACTATTTATGTTGTACAAATGTTTGTAGAAATATGTGAAAATAAAAATGCTTTCAAAAACCTATTTGTAAAATTGTTTGTAAAGAGATTTGTAAAAAGTCTATAAAAGTAATTTTTGAAAGTATTTGTAATTTTTTTGTAAATTTTTTTTGTAAATTAATTTTCTAAAACTATTTCATACCTTGTATATAAATAACATGTATTGTAAAATATGTGTATAACTTGTTGTAAAATTGTTGTAAATAAAGTCTGTAATAACTTGCAAAATATGTGACTAAAATTATTTTGTAAATAAATTTATTGTGTAAATCTTGTAACTAAAACTTGTATATAAAATTCTTTGTAGATAAAATCTTCCATAAAATTTGTTTAGAAAATTTGTAATTAATTTCTTTTTAAAACTTCTATAATTCTTGTATATGGTTTTGTATAAAATCTTTTGTAAATATGAATACAATCCTTGTAAATATATTCTTCACCAACTCTTTAGAAAATACATAAAAAATAAAAAATTTTAAAATTCGTAAAAAATGAAAAATTCTTTAAACCCACATAAAAAGTTTAAAACAAAAAATCTTTTTGGTAAAAATTCTAGTATTTGCATTTGCATTTGCATTTTTCAGAATGATATTGATCCCTATACTAGGTTGGAATAAAATCGAAGAATGGAACTTTATCAAGACCTTAATCCAATTAGTTTCATAGGAACCTTATAGGAACTAAGCTGGGAATTTTTAGGTGATAGAAACTTAATTCTATGGGTCCATAAGACTATCTTCACATTAAAGGATATGGGGAGATCCTTAAGAGCATCACGGAAGCGTGATGATGGCACTGAATGCGAACAAGAGCGACTAGTTGTACTAGTGGCTTGAGGCAGCATAATTTAAAATTTTTCTTCGAAGATGAAACCACGTAATCCAAGAACATTTATCAGATCATTTCATCTAAACCAAAAATCAGTATTAAGAATATCTCTTGAAGCATGGTTGCGATCGAGTCTCCAAACGAAGAGACCTTCTGTCTTAAGTCCGATCCAACGGAGGAGACAATTGCGAGCGCATTGATGAGACATGTGCTCCTCGCAATCCATGTTGGTGATCCAAGTGACGAATCTCCTGATCTCGTCACATGAGATCTGACGTCTTCTTCACGAGCGAGGCGCACCGAAGGAGACGGAGGTCCACGAGCAAATACTCTGGTAACATAACGACGATGCTGCCGCAATGACGACACTCTCAATGGCTCCATGGTGGACGGCCAAAATGAGAGACAGGGAGAGAGACGACATATATAGAGAGAGAATTAGTTTACATTATAAACGTATGTCTCAAAGAGCAAGGGGTGCCTCCTCTTATATAGGGTTTTGGAGTCCATAGATCTACAATCCATGGACAACACACAATCAATGGATGAGATTGATTTGTGTTTCTTTCAATGGACATGATGTTGTTGTAAAAAAAATAATGACAATTAACTTAATTCAAATTAATATATATTGATAAGTCAATATAATTAATTTCAAATCAAATCAATTAATCAATCTTGGAGATAATGAGAAGATTGACAACATCTTGGGAGAATAGGTCTATCTCCTCAATATCTCATGAGATCTCATTAATTCATGAGATCTCATTATCTGATTATATCTCCAAGATTTATAACAACACATGTTGTAAATTATTTCACAAAGATAACTCATAATTATATTGTGAATTTTGCAATCATGCCATTTGAAAAATGTGAACCACATTCACATCCCAAAACAAAATGTAAATTATATTTTCAATTATTCATCCAATGTGAATCCAAATCACATCAATAAATTAATCAATAAATATAAATCACAACATACTCTCCGTAATAAATTATAAATCATATTTATAATATACCTGATTAATATGGATAATGCTATCCATATTATTCATATCCATGATAATTAAATCACATTTAATCATCTTGGATCTCTATTCTCATGTGCTCAAATAACATGAATCACATTCACATTATTCACATCTTTGATAATTATATCACATTTAATTATCTCATATAACTCTCCTTATAATATGAATCAAATGCATATTATTCGTGATAATTAAATCACATTTATCTATCCATTTTTATCAGTGCTCAGATACATATATAAACAAGTAATGTGCTTTCTCCACGGATACTTGGAGATAAGGACATGACGATTGTATTGTTCCATGTATAGTGTCTTGGATATTGAGATCACATCTCAAATCCAAATCTTGCGGACCTCCCATAGATACTTGATTAAATCAAGATTGCAAATCTAATCTTCTCATTACATCAGAATCACATTTAGATTAATGTCCATCAGTTGGACTAAGATCAGATTACTTCTCTATGAGAGGAGTTGCTAAAATACAGACATGTTTCATCACTCCCTCGTAATGGAAGCGTCATGGTTATACAAGCATTTATGATAACATCACCCTTAGGAATTCCTAATACCTGTACATCCTGCATACCGAAAGACCTAGAACAAATCCGAAGTTTCAGATCTCTTTTAGATTGTCTCCTTCAGGATTATATCATTAAGGTTCTAATTCGATCTTTGGGAGTCGATATCGATCATATACTTTCCAAAAGCATATATTATACCTAGGTATTGATCATATACTTTCCAAAAGCATATATCAGATCTTACAAATCCAGTCAAGCTTCCAACGCGAGATGACCTCGTGTGGAATTTGATTCTTCACAATATCTCATGAGTGAGCTCATGTCTTCCGGTTTAGCAATGAACCTGTTTGATCCCTCTGAGAGATCGTATTACTAAAATGCTCTTGTATGCACACCAACGTGCCGGTGTATTGAACTTGGTTAGATCATCAACCTATTGGTTTGCCACATGTACATACTCAAACATATAGTAACATATGTCTCCGGTCAGAGGATGCGTGCCTATATCATGACAGCATCGTTAAGTCAACTCTTTGACCTAACTAATCTCACCCCTCTGAATCTCTATTCCCATGTAGTGGACCTGCATGAAGTGGTCGGTCAGATATCAGCCAAATAAGAAAGGGTTTCCATCTCCTACTCAGGCTAATGATCATCTCTTAACAAGAATTTGACGGTGCTTGATGAGTCCTCAATCTAACTCTTTAGATATTCATCCAAGCACCAGCCTCTATGATTCAATAATTGAATCAACAACTATATGATTATCAAGATGGCCATGGTACATAATCGTAGTTGTATTACGGAACCTATTATTCAAATTAGTTATTCTTTTTTTCAGATCAGGGAATGATATTTGCAATAACATTTATTACATAATGGCTCGCCGTGGACTCGCATGTCCAACAATCGCCCACTAGACCAAAGATCCATTAATGGGCTAATCATTTAAACCTGCACTCATGTGACAATCATAGGGTATTTCGGATAATATCTAGGTAATTTGATTAATCACTCTGTTCCTGAGAGATTATGCCGAGTCCTTTTACAGCACTTGCATATCCCTAGTAATAGTGCTCGCATCCAATGCGCATGTTGCATCTTATGCAACCAATACTCAATTTTGTTACTTATAGTGTCCTTGACACTGCAACTCAATAATTATCATAGCCAGTATTTTCATTATCCTTATCAGAAAACTCTTATTCCTGGAGATCTCTATCTCCTAAGGTATCCGTAGCTAAGACCGTTTATATCACCATCTATAAAGTCTTAATTTCTCGAGAATAAGACTTGAGATCTCTATCTCTAAAGTCTTGTCGTCTATGGAGATATTTTTATTAATGCAATAAAGTGTTTTATCACCATAGTAGGATTAGTAATAGTTGACCACTCCCATTGCATGGCAGACATCTGTCTTTTGTATACATCTAGCATACAATTGGCTTCTCACAACTGATGCACAAGGGCATGTAGTTTTAGCATTCACTTCCTCAATTCTTCGAGGTGCTATCACTTCAGATAGGAAAATATCATATCTTAAGGGAAGGAAGCCTTCCTTGGGGTTTTTCAATAATGGAATATGTCCAAGGTATACCACTAATGTGACCGTCCCAATACCCTCTTTTCTTTGCTTCTGAACACATTCAAAACTAAGATCTTAATAGGTTTCCTTGAGATTATATCTCAAGCTATGGAATAGCCAGACTACAAAACACTTATTATTATCCTTATAACATTCTAAATGATTAGGATATCATATACATTTAGCATAATGAACACAATGACACTCCAACTAAGCTTCACATGGTTCATTAAGATTCTATTTGAAATCATAACATTTGTGATTTCATCAAATCTGATGTTCCAACTACAAGAAGCTTTTTCTAGTCCACAGATGGAGTTATTCAGCTTTCACAACTTGTTTCCTCAACTATGAAGCCTTGGGTCTACTTCATATGAATATCATCGGATCAGTATTCATAGAGAAATGCAATATTGACTTCCATCTTGAAAATGTCATAGTCAAATTGTGTAGCTATAGTTAGCAATATTCTGATGGGTTTAAGCAAGGTCACTGGAGAGCAAGTCTCAACGCAAGTGATGTCTTCTCTTTAGTGTGTAGCTCATGGCTACGAGCCATGCTTTGAAGGTCTCTACCTTCTCACCAGGTTTCCTCTTTCTCTTGAAGATCCATTTATTCCTTATCGGGTCTAACCCATATAGGTGGATCATAGAAGGTCCACATACAACATTTGTATACAAAGTCTACTTTAGACTTAAATGCTAACATCCATCCTTCCATAAAATGATTTTCAGAAGCTTCATCATATGAAGTCCGATCAATGTCTGACTTAACTGACACATGGAATCAATCCTCAAACTCATTTGAAGAGGTATGAGTGTTCCATCTTTAATTGTCCACTTAGTTTCTAATTTCAAGAGCCTCATTATCTTCTCAAGACTAAATGAATTCCTTCACTTCATTTTCATCTTGATTCTCAAGAGAATCATCCTCTACGAATCATATCCTTAGAGATGAGATCTTTTAAGAATCTCAAGGTAATAAAGTAGGTATCCAATACAATCTTTTATTTTCCTAATGAAGTGGCACTCTCTTGTGCTAGATTCCATCTTACTTGCATCCATGACAAAATTATGGACCAAGCAACCCTGAATCCGCATGTGTCCCACACTCGGCTAGGTTCCAAACCATAGTTTATGAGGATACGGATTTAGATATGCATGGAATCTTATAAAGGATATATATTGTAACCATATATACCTTGGAAACTAAGAGGTAATTATGTTAGGATTCATCATTGATTAATCATGTCACACATGATCCAATTGTATGTCCCTACAACTCTATTGAGTTTAGGAGTATTAGGAGAATTGAGATAAAATGATATTGCGTACTCTATAAGGTATTCTTTGAATTCATATAATAGGTACAAGCTACCTTGTTTAGATCAAATTCATTTCATCTTCCTTCAAACATTGATTCTAAACCAAAATTATGAAAGCATTGAACATTTCAAAGGTTTCTAAGGTGAAGAGAAGAAATCTTATATCACAAATAATCATCGAATGATATCACATATCATCAATGTTTATCATGATTCAAATGATCCACATACATCAGTATGCATGAGATCTTGAATACCTTGCCATCTAACACCATTCCTAGAGAAGGGTGTAATAGGAATCTTACTTTGAAGGGTAAATTACAAGTTGGGTCCCCATCTATGGGTCCGATCTCAGAATGGGTCCCGATCTTTAAATTGTAACGATTCGGGTCCCAGGACCATTTATGAAATTGAAATTTTGGGGTACATGACGAATATGCCCTTGTTGGCAAGGGAATGGGTCTTGGGTTCGAACTTTTAAACAAGAGAATACTTGTCACTAGCCCTAAAAAGTTCCTTACATTAATGGTCATGAGACCCAAATTGTTACAATTTAAAGATCGAGACCCATTCTGGGATCGGACCCATAGATAGGGACCTGAATTATAATTTACCCTACTTTGAGTCTCTATTCAAAAGTATGTAAGTTTTGAACCTTTAGACAATCTAAAGTTCAATATCTTACTAGCCTATTCATTTCATCAATAGCCATATGTCCAAGATTTGATGCCATATCATTATCAAATGATATATGTCCTCCTATTGATCTGGTTAAGGTTTAATTTCTATTCATTTCATCAATAGACATATGTCCAAGATTTGATGCCATATCATTATCAAATGATATCCGTCCTCTTATTGATCTGGTTAAGGTTTAATTTCAGTATTAGAAATGTTAATGAACCATTCAATAATTTTATAATTTAGTAGTGCCATCCAGATGTCAGATTACTATTTGAAATATATCCATCATAACTCTTTATGATAGGTCTATTACAGAATTCATGTTTATTTCCAACATTTAGAAATAAACTATGAGTGTATTCTTATATCTAGGTCATAGAGAAATTCTCTAAGACTAAGGTTCTCCTACTAAAATTATGAAGTCTATTTTTATCCAATAGAGATTATTGCAACAATTGCATCAATATCCATATGGATGACTATTAGTCCTTAATATAAAATATCTCAGTCTTCTAAAAAACATGTGCAACCAATTGCAAGTGTTATTAGAAGAATGAGATACAATTATTAGACTTTGGTCTTATCAAATAAGAAAGTCAATTTCAATGATTAACTGTAGATGTAAATTATTCCGATGTATTATCTAGGTCCTTTCTCTAAGGATCTTAGATAGACTAGATAGTCACACTATCAACACATCAGCTTATTGCAGCATTGGCCTTCATCCATCTCTTTTGATGTCATATAGAAGTCACAGTAGTACAATCAACTCTTTGACTTTCCTTCTTACTTGGGTCCGACCCATGCTTCCATTGTACTCCTTTCATCTATAAACAACTATTTCTTAAGATAATGAATCTCTTATGTTGAATTCAAAAGATTTCAGTATAATAATATTTCAACATTTATACATGCTTCAATTCACTCAATATGAATATTATGAAGCTTCATGAATGACTAGAGTATAGATAGTAGAATGATGACCCTCATCATATCTACATCCATCTAAACCCTAAAAAAACTTTGGTTCAGGAAGGTATTCAAACATATTAAATACATCAACTCTTATAGATCTATAATTCTGCATAATGAAGTGAACCATGCCATTCACGATTAAATTTCGAGAGCATATATGTATGCCAAAAGCATCTTATAAGATTTTTATAAGGATTATTTGACAATTGCGATCATCATGGACATATCACTTCCAATGTACATTCGATGAGAGATCAAGATTATAGAGACATATAAAACCCTAGGGTTGTAGTCCTTTTGTCTATTTAATTGTCATTCCTCATTATTACGAGGAAACTTGCACATTGCAACCACATACATTATGTGTCCACTGCAAGTATAATATCTTGATCGTGGATCCAATCCATGACGTTTTACTGATTATTATTGAGTATAGTATTGAGTGGGTTTAGTAAATGATTATCTGAAAATAAGAAATTTGCATATATATATATACAAATTTTACTTTGATTTATGAATTTTTATATCAAAGTTGTCTTGCCTTATAAACACTGAAAGTTCATTCCCTTAATACCCTTTCAATGTAAGAGATATACTTACCATTATATCTCAAGCAAGATCTGGGATCTCCTTTCTTATCTTTGTCACATCTCAATAATATGAGAACATGTAACTCGGATGAAAATAAGCGGGAACACATTCCGCCTTGCAAGTCCAACTTTCATCTCCCAATTCGGTCTTTAACTCCCGGGTCCAACACCCCTAAGGTGATGTTGACATGTCATTAATCGAATCAACCATCATCAGGAATAAAACTATCTATGAACAATCCAATATTTCTCTGAGAATATGAGGACCCGATATTGAGGTAACTACACATACGTCCTTACTCTTTGGAGAAGCAAAGAGCCCATTCCAAATAGCTTGTATGCAGGAGCTGTCACTTCAGACATGCATCTCCTATGTACAATCTCTGGTGATGGAACCCTATGCCATGATGGGAGACCATGGATGTCCCTTATGTGATCCTCCATATCCCATTCAATATTTAATTAATCATTATGAATAATATTCATTAAGATTAATTCTTCCAAGGGAATTAATAACTCTATTTATAATAGAGCATTTTAATTTTAATTGGATTCCAGTTAATCTAATCACATTAAATCAGTGATCCAATTAATATCTGACAAACACTCTTTATTGTTACTTAAAATATGGTATTATTCAAATACGTACTATTTCGAAATTTAATAATTAGATAAATGCATCATGATCTCTCAAGCATTATTCATTCCCTACCAACTATCATGCACAGTACCGAAGGGAGTGGGATAGACCACACATGATGCAATCTGCTACCCCAATGCTCCCCGACTAGACACCATATCCGCATTGAGAAAAGATAATGCCAAGTTAATCACTTTGTACTTGAGATGATAATCGGTTTTTAAACGAAGTTATACCAAATAGTAATAATCAAAACTATTTTGATTAACATTATAAGGAGATTTGCTAAACAAATCCCCAATCCTATTCAAGCAACTTGTTTGTTGGAAAGTGTATGATGTAACCAATTTGTGATCTAGATCTTATCTAATGTAATCAATTATTGATTTAGTAAATGCAATTTAATGAAATAATTATCATCTTTAAATATTTCAAAAATATTTATCAGTAATTATCGCAAGAAATTGACCACTAATTTTATAAAAATAAAATGACAATCACATGGTCCATGATCAAGTATGCAATTTCCAACAGGGACACCTACTTAGTAAAATTAGCATATCACAATCAATTTAAAACAAAATTAAGCAAAGTAAGTTTCCAAAGTTTGCTAGTTTGATTTAAAATAGAACTCATGTGATTATCACACATTTATAGGCGTGTCAAAATGGTAACTAGCTCTATCATCATGTCTTGATTCGCCATCCCCGAAATAGTGGATATAGGTTCATTAAAAGGATCATATCTTGAGTTATCGGATTCCAAATCACGCAAACTCAAATCCCACGATTTCTTTAATTAATGGGGATCATTATAAATTGATAATTTAGTGTTTAAATCATTTAAACAGGACCTAGGATATTCACAAAATAGCCCTGAGAAAATGAAATGTGATAAAAATTTCACAATCCCTAATGAGCCCAAGTCTTCCTAGGTTCATGGATCGCATCCAAAACCTCTAACCTACCTCTGATACCACTTGAAGAATATGGAGAGATCCTTAAGAGCATTACAGAAGCGTGAGGATTGCATTCAATGCGATCGGAAGCGACTAGTTGTACTAATTGCTCGAGACAGCAAAATTTAACTTTTTTTCAAAGATGAAACCACATGATCCAAGAACACTTATAGGATCATTTCATCTAAACCACAAATAGGTATTAAGATTACCTATTTAAGCGTGGTTGCGATCGAGTCTCTAAACAAAGAGACCTCCTGTCTCTAGTCCGATCCAACGGAGGAGGTGCATGCGAGCGCGCTGATGAGACGCGTGCTCCTCGCAATCTATGTTGATGATTTAAGCGATGAATCTCCTGATCTCATCACATGAGATCCGAAATCTTATTCACAATTGAGGCACATCAAAGGAGAAGGAGATCCATGAGCAAATACTCTGGCAACGTAAAGATGGTGATGCGATGATGGTGACTCTCTGAATGGCTCCATGATGGACGACCACAATGAGAGAGAGAGGGAGAGAGATGACGTATAGAGAGAAAGAGAGAGAGCATTAGTTTACGTTGTAAACGTGTGTCTCGAAGAGCAAGGGGTTCCTCTTCTTATATAGGATTTTGAGAGTCCATGCATCTCAATCCATGGATAACACACAATCAATGGTTGAGATTGATTTGTGTTTCTTTCAACCGCAATGATGTTGTTGTAAAAAACACAATAACAATTAATTTAATTTAAATTAATATATCGATAAATCAATATAATATATTTCAAATCAAATTAATTAATTAATCTTGATGATAATGAGAAGATAGACCTTATCCCCTAAACAAAGGGGAGAATGGGTCTATGTCCTCAATATCTCATGAGATCTCATTATGTCATAAGATCTCATTATCTCATGATTTTATATCCAAAATTTACAACAACACTTGTTGTAAATTATTTCATAAAAATAATTCATAATTATCTTGTGAATTTTGCAATCATGCCATTTGAAAAATGTGAACTACATTCACATCCCCAAACAAAATGTAAATTATATTTTCAATTAATCATCCAATGTGAATCAAATTTACATCAATAAATTAGTCAACAAATATAAATCACAATATGCTCTCTCTAATATATTATACATCATATTTAAAATATAACTGATTAATATGGATAGTGCTATCCACATTATTCATATCCATGATAATTAAATCACATTTAATCATCTTGGATCTATATTCTCATGTGCTAAACTAACATGAATCACATTCACATTATTCAAATCTTTGATAATTAAATCACATTTAATTATCTCAGATAAAACTCCTTATAATATGAATCAAATCCATATTATTCATGATAATCAAATCACATTTAACTATCCATTTTTCTCAATGCTCGGATACATATATCAATAGTGAAATTATCCATGAACTCTTGTAAGGATAATGCGCCTTCTCCGCGGATACTTGGAGATAAGGATAGGGTAATTGTATTGTTCCATGTATAGTGACATGGATATTGAAATCACATCTCAAATCCAGATCTTGAGGACCTCCCATATATGCTTGATTAAATCAAGACCGCATATCTAATCTTCTCATTACATCTGAATCATATTCAGATCAATGTCCATTAGTTGGACTAAGATTAGATTACTTCTCTATGAAAGGAGTCACTAAAATTCAGACATATTTAATCACTCCCTCGGAATGAAAGCAACGTGGTTATACAATCGTTTATGATCACATCACCCTCAGACATTCCTAATACCTATACATCCTGCATACTGGAAGACCCAGAACAAATCCAAAGTTTTAGATCTCTTTTAGACCGTCTCCTTCAATATTATATCATTAATGTTCTCATTGATCATTGGGAGTCAGTATCGATCATATACTTTCCAAAAGCATATATGATACCTAGGTGTTGATCATTTACATTCCAAAAGCATATATCAAAACTTACAAATTCAGTCAAGTTTCCAAAATGAGACGACCATGTGTGGAATTTGATTCTTCCCAATATCACATGAGTGAGCTTATGTCTTTAGGATCAACAATGAACCTGTATGATCCCTTTGAGAGATCGTATTACTCATATGCCCTTGCATGCACACCAGCGCGCCAGTGTATAGACCTTGGTTAGGTCATCAACCTATTGGTATGCCAAATGTACATACTTAAACATATGGTAACACATCTGTCTTTGGTCAAAGAATGCATGCCTATATCGTAACAGCATATGACATAGGACTTTGGTTATCTCGACCTCGTTTAATAAAAACTTTGACCTAACTAATCTGACACCTCCGAATCACTATTCCCATGCAGAAGACCTGCATCAAGAGGTCGATCAAATACCAGCCAAATAAGAAAGGATTGCCATCTCCTACTCAGGCTGGAGATCATCTCTTAACAAGAATTTGTCGTTGCTTGATGAGTCCTTAATCTAAATCTTTAGATATTCATTCAAGCACCTGCCTCTATGATTCAATAATTGAATCAACAACTCTATGATTATCAAGGTGGCCATGGTACATAATCCCAATTGTATTTCTTCATTTCAGATCAGGTAATGATATTTGCTATAACATTTATTGCATAATGGCTCGTTGTGGGCTCGCGTGTCTAACACACATGTCTTCTTTATTGTTCCAAGTAGACTATTTAATATTCACGTATTATTCTTTTATATAGTGACCTAACTTAGACAAGTGATGAAAACAAAAATCGAGGAGTGATCCTATCATCTTGTCTTGGAAGATCTACGGTGTCTGACATGTCGGGTATGGTAATTGTTGTGACATCCGCTCTCTCGGCTATCAAATATTCTCAATATTTTAGTGTGTTAATCAACAATTAACCCAAAATAAGACTCTTGCAATAAAGAATAGTCAGCTAAAATTTATTATTCCTTACAAAAAGTTATGTATAAGATGCAAGTATAGGGGTCGAAACGTAAAGGAGAAACGTGGATATCCACAAAAATTTATAAAATAATCAAGACATGTATTTGTGTTTTTATAGGAATTTTTTTGTGGGTTTTAAATAATTTATACGTATTTTTTATTTTTGATTTTTTAAAAATATGTATTTTCTTTCTATATTTTCTATTTTTTATTATTTTAAATATATATTTAATTGATATATAATTATTTAAGTATATATAGATACTATATATAATGTAATAGATATATTTCAAGGATATACGAAGATCCTTAAGCACGTCACAAAAGCGTGAGGATCGCATCATATGCCATCGGGAGCGACTAGTCTTACTAGTTGCTTGGGGCAACAAAAATAAAAAAAATTAATATGATGAAACCACATGATTCGAGAACTATTCTCAGATCGTTTCATATAAAACACATGTAGGTATTAAGTTTACCTCTTAAAGCGTGGTTGTAATCGAGTCTCTAAATGGAATGACCTCCTGTCTCTAGTCCGATCTGATAGAGGAGACGCTTGCGAGCGCTTTGATGAAAAGCGTGCTCCTCGCAGTCCATGTTTATGATCCAAGTAGCGAATGTCCTGATCTCATCACACAAGATCCAATGTCTTCTTCACAATGTGGCGCAACGAAGGATATGGAGATCCACGAATGGTCGAAGCAACAACACAACGACGTGGCGACGATGGTGACCCTTTCCGAGGTTTGAAGTAGACGATCACTCTAGAATGAGAGAGAGAGAGAGAGGCTTGGCATGTAGAGAAAGAGAGGGAGAGAGAATATTATATATTCCCATTGAAGTGGTAGTGTTGCCTCTTCTTATATAATATTTTGGGAGTCCATGGATACCAATCCATGGACAACACAAAATCAATGGTTGAGATTGATTTGTTTTTCTTTCATTGGCCATGATTTTGTTATAAAAACACGAAAATAATTAATTTAACTAAATATATTCAATAATACTCAATATAAAATAATGTTCATTAAATCAATCTTCATTGAAGAAATAAGAAGGAGGCAAGCCTCCTTCCATAAGAAGAGTAGACGACTACCAATTTTTAGAAGGAATTGTGGTTGTCCAGCCTCTGCATAAGGAAGGGTGGCTTCCTCTTTCCTTTTTCATGGTATTTTGAATCCCATGAATACCTCCAAAATTTGCAACATTTATTGTAAATAATTCCACAAAAAATATTCATAACTATTTTGGGAACATTACAATCATTACATGAAAAATTGTGAATCAAATTCAAAACCAAAAATAAAATGTTAATTACATTTTCAATTAATTATCCAATGTGAATCCAATTCACATCCACGTTTAATTTGTAAATGTTATTTACAAGTAGCTCTCTTACAGATATATATATATATATATATTATAAATCACATTTATAATATATATGATTAATTTGGTTAGTGCTATCCACATTATTCATATCCATGATAATTAAATCACATTTAATCATCTTGGATCACAATTCTCATGTGCCCAAATATCATGAATCACATTCACATTATTCTCATTTTTTATAATTAAATCACATTTAGTTATGTTATATAACTCTCCTTATATGGCAAAATAATATGAATCAAATTCATATTATTCAAGATAATTAAATCACATTTAACTATCAATTTTTCATAATGCTCAAACATATTATCAACAATGAAATTATCCTTACACTCTTTTAATAATAATGTGCTTTCTTTGCGGATATTTAGAGATAAGGATGGGACGACTTTACGTTCCATGTATATTGACTTGGATGTTGAGATCACATCCCAAATCACGATCTCAGGGACCTCCCATAGATGCTTGATTAAATCAAGATCATAAATCTAATCTTCTTATTGAATCTAAAGCACATTCAGATCATTGGCCAACATTTGGACTAAGATTAAATTACTTCTCTAGTGAGAGAAGTCACTAAAATCCAAACACGCTTCATCACTCCCTCGAAATGGAAGCGTCATGCTTATACAATCATTTATGATCACATTACCCCCAAGTATTCTTATTACCTGTACATACTACATACTGGAAGATCTATACTAAACCTGATTTTTTAGATCTATTTGTATTGTCTTCTTCATGGTTTTATCATTAAGTTTATCATTTCATCTTTGGGATTTGGTATCGATTATATACTTTCCAAAAGCATATATCACACCCAGGTATTGATCATATACTTTCCAAAAGCACATATCAAACCTACAAATTCACTCAAGATTCCATAGAAAGATGATCATGCATGGAATTTTATCCCAATATCTCATGAGTGAGCTTCTGTCTTCCGGTTTAGTAAATGAACCTCTATGATCTTTTTGAGATATCGAATTAATCATATGCCCTTGTACGCACACCAGGCGTCAGTGTATAGACCTTGATTAGGCCATCAACCTATCGGTATGCCAAATGTACATACTTAGACATACAATAACATATCTGTCTACGGTTAGAGGATGCGTTCCTATATTGTGACATCATAAGACATAGGCCTTGGTTATCTCAATCTTATTAAGTCAACTCTTTGATGTAACTTATCTAACACCTCTGAATCTCTATTACTATACATAGGACCTGCATCAAGAGGTCAGTTTGATATTAGCCATTAGAGACAGGATTGCCATTTCCTAATCAGGAAAGAGATCAACTCTTAATAATCATTTAATGGTGCTTGATGAGCCCTTAATCTAACTCTTTATATATTCATCGATGCACCAACCTCTACGATTCAACAATTGAATAAAAAATTGCATGATCATCAAGATGGCCATGGTATGTAATCCTAATTGTACTAAGATAACTATTATGCAAATTACTTCGTTTCAGATTAGGGTATGATATTTGCAATAACATTTATTGCATAATGGCTCGTTATGGGCTTGCACGTCCAACAATCTCCCACTAAACCAAAGAGCCATTAATGAGATAATATTTAAACCCACACTCTTGTGCTTGTCTATTTAGAATAATTGCTAGGCAAGCTAACTAGTCATTTTGTTCATGAGAGACTATACCGAGTCCTTTTATAGTACTTTCATATCTCCTAGTAACATTGCTCGCTTTCAATGCAAATGTTGCATCTTATGGAACCGATACTCAATTTTAAGGCAGTTATATTGTCTCGGATACTATAAACCATTTGTTATAACCAATATGTAATTTCTATGATCCTTATCAGAATGCCCCAGAGATTTATATCTCCAAAGACTAAGACACAGTCCTAAGTCTTTCGAGGTATCCGTAGTTAAGACCTTTTCGATTAGTTTCTATAGTGTAAAGTTCTTGAAGATAAGACTTTGAGATCGCTATCTCAAAAATTTTGTCCTCATTGAAGATATTATTATTACTATAATCAAATGTTTTATCTCCATAGTAGGATTAGTAACAGTTAATACTCCCACTACATGGCAGACATCTGGTTTTTGTGCACATCTAGCATAACTGAGCTTGCCAAAGCCGATGCACTATGACATGCAGCTTAGGTATTCACAAGCTCAACTCTTTGAGGTGCCATCCCTCTAGATAGGTTAGTACCGTATCTTAAGTAAAATAAGCCTTCCTTGGAGTTTTCCCAAAATTAGAATATGTCCAAGATGTACCACTAATGTGACGGTCCCAATGCCCTCCCCTCTTTGCTTATGAACATCTTCATAACTAAGATCTAAGAGGTATCCTTGAGATCATATCTCAAGCTATGGAATAGCTAGACCACAAAATACTTATCTTCATCCTTCTATCATTCCAAATGATTAGGATTTCATCTACATTTTAGCGTGATGAATAGGATGGCACTTCCATTATGATTCATATGGTTCATCAAGATTCTATCTGAAATCATAACCTTTATAATTTCATCAAATCTGACGGTCCAATAACAAAAAGCTTATTTGAGTCCATAGATGGAGTTATTCAGCTTGCACACCTTGCTTTCCTCAACTATGAAGCACTGGGGTTAGTTCATATGAATATCCTCAGTGAGGTATCCATAGCGGAATGCAATCTTGACTTCCATCTTGTATATGACATAGTCAAGTTGTGTAGCTATGGTTAGTAATATTCTGATGAGTTTAAGCATGGTCGTTGAAGAGCAAGCTCATTGCAAGTGATGTATTCTCTTCGTATCTCTTGTGGATACAAGTCGTGCTTTGAAGGTCTCTACCTTCTCATCGGACTCCCTGTTTCTCTTGAAGATCCATTTACACCTAACAGGTTTGTCTCTTATAGGTGGATCCTCAAGGGTCCATATACAACACTTTTATATGAAGTTTACTTTAGACATTATTTTTAACATCTATCCATGTCATGTTCCTTAGAAGCTTCATCATATGAAATCAGATCACTGTCAGACTTAACTAACACATGGAATCCATCCTCAAACTAATTTGGAAGATGTATGAGTGTTTCATCATTATTTGTCCTTTTTAATTTCTGATTTCGGGAGCCTCACTATTTTTTCAAGATTCAATGGGATCCTTAACTTAATTTTCATCTTGATTCTCAAGAGAGTCATCCTCTAAGAAGCATATCCTTAGAGATGATATCTTTTAAGAATCACAAGGTCATAAAGTAGGTATCCAATACCATCCTTTATATTCCTAATGAAGTAGCACTCTCTGGTGCTAGATTCCAGCTAACTTGCACGGAACCTTATTACAGATATATATTGTAGTCTCTACTACATATATGATTGGAAACTAAGAGGTAATTACGCTAACATTCATCCTTTACCAAATCATGTCGCACATGATCCAATTGCATGTCCCTACAACTTTATTGAGTTCAGGTGTATTAGGAGGAGTGACATGGAAATAATATTCCTTTCTTCATAAGGTATTCATTGAATTCATCTAATATGTACTTGCTACCTTCATTATACAAATTCTTTCACGTACCTTCAAACTTTGGCTGTAAACAAAAAATTTGAAAAATTTGAATAGTTCAAAGATTTCTGAGGAGAATGAAAGAAAACTCTTATCACAAAAATTATAAATTGATATCACAGGTCATTAATATTCATTATGATATAGATTATTCAATACATCAATATGTATGTGATATTGAATACCTTGGCATATTACACCATTCCCATATTAGGGTGCATTGGATAATTTCTACTTTGAATACAATATTCACAAGTATGTAAGATTTGAAATTTCAAACAGTCTAAAGGTTCGTCTCTTATGAGTCTGTTGATCTCATCAATATACTTATGTCCAAAGCTTGATTCCAGATCATTGTCAAATGATCTTCATCCTCATATTGATCTTTTAAGGTACACTTTCCAGTATTAGAAATGTTAATGAATCATTCATTAATTTTCTAATTTACTAAAGTCCTCCAGATGTTATATTACCATCTGAAATATGTCCATTATAACTCTTTATGATAGGTCTATTACAGAATGCATGCTTATTCCCAACATTTAGAAATAAACAATGAATGTATTCAAATAACTAGGTCATAAAGACATTCTCTAGGGTTCTCCAACTGAAAATATGAAGTCCATATATATAATGGAGATTGCTGAACAATTGCATCATTATCCTTGTGGATGACTATTAAACCATGAGATCAAATTTTCCAGTCTTCTAAAATATATGCAACCTATAGCAAATGTTAGTAGAACTAAGAGATACAATTATTAGACTTTGATCTTATCTAATAAGCAAGTTTATTTCAATTATTATATGCAGATTATTCTGATGTACTATCTCAGATCTTCTCTAAGGATCCTAGATAGTCTAGATAGTCTTACTATAAATACATCGTTTTATGTAGTATTGGCATTCATCCAACTTTTTGGATGTCATATGGAGGTCACAGAAGTACATTCAACTTTTTGGCATTCATTCTCACTAGGGTCAGACACATGCTTCCACTCCGCTCCCTTCATCCACAAACAACAATTGCTTAAGGCAAAGGATCTCTTACTTTGAATTCAAAAGGTTTCAATATAAGAGTATTTCGACATTTATTTAGAATGATGACACTCATCATATATAAATTCATCTAAACTCTCAACGACTTTTGGTTCAGGTAGGTACTCAAATATTTTGAGTACATCATCTCTTATTGGGCCACCATTCTACATAATGCAATGAACCATGTCATTCATGATTAAATGTTGAGAACACATATCTATGCCAAAAACATCTTCTTAGATTTTAAAAAAGATTATTTGACAATTGCGATCATCATCAACATGATACTTCCAAAGCACACTCGATGAGAGATCAAGACTGTAGAGATACACAAAACCTAGGTTGTTGTCTTATTGCCTATTTAATTGTCATTCCTCATTATCATGAGGAAACATGCACATTGCAACCACATACATTATGTGTCCAATTGCAAGTGCAATATTTTGATCATGGATCCAATCCGTGATATTTTACTGGTTATTATTGGGTATTGTATTGAGTGGGTTTAATGAGGATTATCTGAAATAAGATATTTGCATAAACACATATTTTATTTTGATTTAGGAATTTTTATATGAATGTTGTCTTGCCTTGTACACTTTGAAAATTCAATCCCTTATCACTTTTCAAGTAAAAGTTATACATACCATTATATCTAAAGCAATATCTGAGATCTCCTTTCCTACCTTTGTTAGATCCCAATATTATGAGAAGCCGCAACTCGGATAAAAAGAAGCGGGAATTCATTCGGCCTTGCAAGTCTTAGTTGCATTTCCCAATTCGGTCTTTACCACGCAGGCCCACCACCCCTAAGATGATGTTGACCTGTCATTAATTGAACCAACTGTCAACGGGATTAGAACTCGTTATGAACAATAAAATATCGCCCCAATAATACGAGGAACTGATATTGGGGTCACTACGTATATGGTCTTACTCTTTCAAGAAGCAAAGAGCCCAATCCAAATGCGCTTGCATGTAGGAGCCGTCACTTCGGACATGCGTCTCCTACATACCATCTCGAGCGACGGAACCCTTCGCCTTGATGGAAGACCATGGTATTCCTCCATGGGAAATAACAACTCTATTCATAATAGAGTGTTTTCATTGGATATAACTAATTGAATCATATAAAATCAATTATAATCCAATTTATCAACTAGCAAACAATTTTAGTTATAACTTGACGGATGGTATAATCTCAAAATATGAATTATTTAAATTTTAATAATTAGAAAAACATCCCATGATCATTTTAAGCAGTATCTTTTGCCTGCCCGTTATCAAGGCCAATATGCACAGGATGTGGGACATACCACTTATGGAGCAACCTGCTATCCCAACGATCCTCGACTAGGCACCATATCTACCTCAAGTCAGGATAATGGGAATTGATCGTATTGTATTTGAGATGATAATCGATCTTTCAATCAAAGTTATACAATATAAAATTTATCAAAACTATTTTCATTAATATTAGAAGGATATTTACAAAACAATTCCCCAATTCTATTCAAGCATCAATGTTTGTTTGAAAATTCATTGTAACCAATTCGATCAAGATCAATTATCTTATAGTTGTTGGTTACGGTCATTCAAAGAAATTATATTTATTAAATATTTCACAAATATTTAACAACTAAATATTCGTGGAGATTAACCATTAATTTCCATGAATAATTGAATAATAATCACAATATTCTTGTTCAATTTTTTTAAATTTCCAGCACTGACACATGTTTACTAAAACTAACAATTCTCGAGCAAATGAACTCGAAATCAAGAAAACTAAATTTCTTTGATTTTCCAATTTGATTTGCAAAATAATACAAGTGATATACATGCATTTCTAGATGGTTTAATGCCGTGGTTATCTCTTGATTAAATTAAAAAATATCATTCCCGGAATAGTGGATACATGTCCGCTAAAACAATCACAACTTGAGCAAACAGGTTCCAAATCAATTAAACTCAAGTCCTATGATTTTATAATTTAACGGAGAACATAAATCAGTGATAAACTCACATTTTAAAGCACCTAAACATGGCGAAAAATAAACCTAAATAGGGCTGTGTGAATAAAATGCGATGAAAATTCATACAACAAATAATGCCCATGCCATCTTAGGTTTATGGATCAGGTCTGAAACCTCTGACCTATGGATTTTATACCACATGAAGGATATGGGAATATCCGTACATCACAGAAGCATGTGGATCGCAACATAGGTGATCAGGATCGACTTGTCGTACAAGTTGCTCGAGGTAGCAAAATTTAAAATTCTAATGCATTGAAACCACATGATCTGAGAGCACTTCTCGCGTCGTTTCATATAAACCACATGCAGGTAATAAGGTTACTCTTGAAGCATGGATGTGATCGAGTCTCTAAATGAAGAGACATTCTGTCTCACATCAGATACGACGGAGGAGACGGTTGCGAGCACGTTAATGAAACGCGTGCTGCTCACATGTTGATGATCCAAGAGGCGAATCTCCTGACATCGTCACTCAATATCTGACATCTTCTTTATGAATGAGGCACACCTAAGGAGATGTAGATACACGAGCGGTCGAAGCAACGACACAACGACATGGCGACGACGGTGACGCTTTCTAGTGTTTGGAGAGGATGACGACTCCAGAATGTGAGAGAGGCTTGGCATGTAGAGAAAGAGAGGAAGAGAGCATATTATAAATTCACCTTGAAGAAGGGTTGCCTCTTCTTATATAATATTTTGGGAGTCCATGGATCTCAATCTATGGATAACACAAAATCAATTGTTGAGATTGATTTGTGTTTCATTCAATGGCCATGATTTTGTTGTAAAAACAAAAAAATAATTAATTTAATTTAATATCTTGAATAACAAGCAATATAAATTAATTTTCATCTAATCAATATTCCTTTGAGAATTAGGAAGGAGGCAAGCCTCCTTCAATAAGGAGAGTGGACAACCACCAATTTCCATAAGGAATTGTGGTCGTCCACCCTCTCCATATGGAAGGGTGGCTTCCTCTTTCCTTTTTCATGGTATTTTGAATCCCATGAATCTCTCCAAAATTTAAAGAAAGTTTGCTGTAAATAATTTCACAAAAATAAATCAAAATTATTTTGTGAACATTGCAATCATGCCATGACAAATTGTGAACCAAATCACAACTAAAATAAAATGTATATTACATTCTCAATTAATTGTCCAATGTGAATCCAATTCATATCAATATTTAAATTGTAAATGCTATTTACAAATAGCTCTCTCTTATATATATTATAAATCACATTAATAACATATATGATTAATGTGAATAATGTTATCCATATTAATCATATCATTGAGAAATAAATAACATTTAATCATCATGGATCTCTATTCTCAAGTGCCCAAATAATATGAATCACATTCACAGTTTTGATAATTAAATCACATTTAGTTCTTTATGACAACTTTGCTTATATGGCCAAATAATATAAATCAAATTCATATTATCCAAGATAATTAAATCAAATTTAACTATCAGTTTTCCTCAATGCTCAGACACATTATAAACAATGAAATTATCCTTGAACTCTTCCAAGAATTATGCGCTTTCTCCGCAAATACTTGGAGATAAGGAAAGGGCAATTGTACGTTCCATGTATATTGACTTGGATGATGAGATCATATCTCAAAACCAGATCTTGAGGAACTCCCATAGATTCTTGATTAAATCAATGTCGTAAATCTAACCTTCTCATTGTATCTGAATCACATTTAGACCACTATAAAAGACTTGGACCAAGATTAAATTACTTCTCTAGTGAGAGGAGTCACTGAAATCTATACCTATTTCATCACTCCCTTGGAATGGAAGCGTCAATGTTATACAATTGTTTATGATCACATCACCCTCAACCTGAAGTTCTAGATCTATTATACTGTCTTCTTTAGGGTTTTATAATTATGTTTCTCATTTGATTATTGCAATCGGGCATCAATCATATACTTTCCAAAGCATATATCATACGCAGGTATTGACCATATACTTTCTAAAAGCATGTATCAAACCTACAAATTCAATCAAGCTTCCAAAGTGAAATGATCGTGCATGGAATTTGATCCCAATATCTCATGAGTGAGCTCATGTCTTCCGGTTCAATAAATGATCCTATATTATCCCTTTGAGAGATCGTATTACCCATATGCCCTTGTATGCACACCAGTGTGCCGGTGTATAGACCTTAATTAGGCGATAAACCTATCGGTCTGCCAAATGTATATACTCATACATATAGTAACACATTTGTCCCCGACAGAGGATACATGCCTATATCATGACAGCATACGACATAGGTCTTGGTTATCTCGATCTCGTTAAGTCAACTCTGTGATCTAACTTATCTAACACCTTCGAATCTCTATTCCTATGTAGAGGACCTGCACCGAGAGGTTGGTTAGATATCAACTCATTAGAGAAAGGATTGACATCTCCTCCTCAGGCTGAAGGTTATGTCTTAATAATCATTTCGCGGTGCCTGATGAGTCCTCAATCTAACTCTTTAGATATTCATCCAGGCACCAAACTCTATGATTCAACAATTGAATCAACAGATATATGACCATCAAGATAGCCATTCTATGTAACCTTAATTTTACTAATGGACCTCATATGCAAATTAGTTATTCTTCATTTCAAATTAGGGAACGTTATTTGCAATAACATTTATTGCATAATGGCTCGTCGTGGGCTCGCTTGTCCAACAATATTGGATGTAAATATACATAATATAAATATCATAATAAATACCCTACAGTGCAGTCCATTTTGTTTTTATGGTTTTTAAATATTTTGGGTATTCTTAATAATAATAATAATATTACTATTATTATTGTTGTTGTTATAAGTATATGTAGCTATATATATATATATATATATAAGATGTAGGATTTCATATTACTAGATATAGCTATATATACTCAAAAATCACAAAATATAATGTTTTTTTGTATTTTTTTGTTTTTCTCAAATTTTGGATTGTAGTTTTTATTAATTATTTTGTATCTTTAATTGAAAAAGAAGGTCAAAATAGTGAGTAATAATAATAGTTGGTATTGTTTTTAATTTAAAAATAGCTAAAAGGCTCAAAATATTCCAAAAACTATTTTTTATATATATAATATATAATACAGTAGTAATCCAAAATAGAAACTATAACTTTTGGATTTTAGATCATTTTAATATTTTTATAAGGTTTTTAGCATTTTCAAATTTTTAGTGTTTTTCTTTTGAAATTTTTAGGAATTTTTGCTTTGGAGTTGTAAAATACAATAAAACATATACTCTAATTATTTTATATTATTTTCAAAACATTTTTGTAATTTTTTATTTTTAATTGAAAATAGGTGATAAATCCATTGTTTTTTATTTTTAAAAATATAGAAATATTTCTAATTGCCTTATGAAATATATATTAGATTTAATTGCCTTATGAAAAATAATTTTTAGATGTGCAATGATATTTTCAATAAATGAAATATAATACGTAAAAATTAAGTTCTTGTAAGGATTTAAATGTAATTTTAAGAAATTATAATTGTATTCTGGAACCTCATTCAAATGAATAGGATCCTCTACATAAAAATCCCAAATATACTCTATTTAAAATGCCTGGCAGGTGTATAAGAGCAATATTCAAGAAGTTACTTGAAATTTTTCCAAACATTTTCACAATGAAATAAAAACTTTACTAAATAATAACAAACACTCGTAAGGCGGTTCCTACAAAATGTCCAGACCCCTCACGTGTATGGGCACACGAGGTGATCTGGACTAGACTAATTAGCAAATAAAATAAGTACGTGGTTGTTTATATAAATATTACAAAATATTTTGAACTACAAAACAAAGTTTTAGGACTAAAAAGTAAATGCAAAAAGCGAGGGGGTTGGCGCAAAATACCCCTAGAGGTGTAATCAGACGGCTATGAGCAAGTCACTTGTCTAAATGGCACCTCCCCGTTGTTGGATATTGCTTCGTGGATGAGCAGTGCTAATCAAATTAGGCGAGGCATCTGACGGTCGATGGTACCGAGGATTGGACGAATAATGTGATATCAGGAGGAGAGCACGATTGGACACTAGGGAAGCTATCATGAAGAATAGGGAAGAACACCAGAGAGGGTGAGCTTCGATTCGGTCTCCTTGGTGAGTCGGACCACTTGAGGGGCTCATAGATAGTTCAAAAGATGGCAAAGATGATTTGTGAGCGTCTTAGATAGTCAAAGAAGATCAAGTTGGTGGAGAACCATTGTACATGCAAAAATCAACCCGGATAGGGCCCTTCGAGTCCATATCCTTCATATTTGATGCTCCAAAGAAAATAGTGTGTTCTGGTCTCGCTCTAATGGTGAAATTTAGATGGAGTTTGGCAGAGGGTCTCTGACGAATGACAATGAAGGAGACTTTGATTCATTGATTGGTACACGATTAGTGGGAGTGAAGGTGCCTGGGGTGAAAGGAAGGGGAAGTGAAAGATAATGGGATGTTCAGATGGAGTGGAACATAGTTAGACATGACGTAAACGGTGGTCGTAGCAGGAGCTCTAGTGAATTACGATCTTAAAAATTGTGAAATAAAAGCGTAAATTAACCTAAAACAAATCCTAAACTAGGCTATCTGTAATGATAATGATAAAAAGAACTAACAATCTAGTGTTCTACCTACAGGATGAGGGAGCCAAGGAGTAGCCCTGACGAACGAGTCTGACAAGCTCGGATCACTAGGTTCAAGGCCTCTTCTTCCATGCCGAACACTCTGGTGAGAATGCTCCTGTCACCAGCAAGCTCACAAGAGAAGAAATCTTGGGATTTTGAGGGTGAAAATGTGAAAAATTTTTAATTAGAGGGCTCGAGAGTTATATGTATAAGAGCGACTTGGATTTGACAGAGTGCTCGATGCAACCCCATATCGAGGAGAAATGCTCGCGTGAAAGACCAGTGATCGAGGAACAAAAGCCAAAGAGGAATCGTGCCCTGAAAACTCAAGCATTGACAGGGAAAAATCGAGGACAAAATAGTGATTCCGACACATTTGGGAAAGAAGAGGGGCTAGTTGACCGATTGGTCCACCAAGGTCGATCCTGCATTGGTCCATGTGGGACGTAATAAAACAAAAAATAAATAATAAATGAAAATAAAATAATAAATGAATTAATTAAATAAAAATCAAAACATAAAAAATATTTATAATTTTAGGTAATAATTTATTATGATTTTTATTTATATTTTGGAATTAATTTTATTGGTGTAAATTCTTATATGTACAAATATGGGTATATTTACCAATATTATAAGTATTTTATTTTTATTTGATATTTTAGATTTTTTTATTTTATATACTTATTTTATATATTTATTACTTATAAAAAAATATTTTTTTTTTATATTTTTCCGAAGTTATTTATGGGTTTAAATAATTATATATATTTATTATATAGGTATATATATGTATAATTCATTTATTTATCGTATTAAACTCATTTTAACATAGTTTTAATTGTTTTGTTTTATTTTAATTACTTACATGTATTTTAAATAATATTTAAAAAATAAAAAAATATAAAAATGTGAAAAATAGAAGGGATAAATACAATGAATATGTTATTCAGGTATATTGCACAATGATGACACAAAACATAACTTTTCCATCTTAACACAAAATTGAATTAAATCACCTTCATTAAATATACAATTTAATTTTATGAACACTAAAGGTGAATGTTGAGCTTGTATGGGCAAGATACAGGTCTATGAAGTTTTCTTTGCGGCTTTTTATTTTGAGTAGCTACGGCACATTGTGCATTATTTTTAAATGAAATAAATCTTGTATTTTTCTATATATTTTTATCTACAAGTTTCATGGGTTAAATGTTTATCGATTTGAGGTCTAAAAATAAGAAGAAAATGTCCCAAACCTATTTATTGAGGAATTAATATTAAGGTTTTGGTGTTCTTATTAGCCCTATCTCCCCCTACTTTATTCCTTATCGATGTAGTCATCATGATGCCTAAGTATCAAGGTTTAGGGTCATTCAATTCCTATGGTATTTCATTTCTTTTTCTTTTTATTTTCTTTTATTTATTCCTTTATATTTTTTAGTAAATATAGTATTTTGCACAATTTTTACTATATAAATAAGGAATGTCATTTAATTCAAATTAATGTTATATACATGCATTTATCTAGGATTTAAAGGCCAAAATGAAAGAATAAAGTTGATGAAATCGAGATTCATCACCCCCTGTACTTTCCTTTGTTAGTCCCTTGTAAACACTTATGCGTATAAGTGTAGAAAATAAAATAGAGAAAAGAAAAAGAAAGAACTTGGGATGATTTTTGACTCTCAAACTTGTCTTATTAAAATCAAAGTTTGGAGCTCAGTTAAGACCTTCATATTATTGGTTTGTTCGGAACCGCATCAAGTTTGGAGCTCAGTTAAGACCTTCATATTATTGGTTTGTTCGGAACCGCATCAAGGTCAGGATGTGACACAACAACTCTTAGGTTTCATAATCCTATTATCATGTTCTATTCACAGTCAGGTCAGAGTCATCCTCGCAGTCGCACTTGCCACCTTGAAAAGTTAGATCCGTGTGTGTGAATTTTTCAGCTCTTCCCAAATAAACTGTTGAACTATAAAGGAGATTGCTCCCATAGTAGATCGTCCTTGTGGAGACAGATATTTTCTTATAAGGTCATGTGTCATGTGTTTCACAATCGAAATGGGGGTGAAGATAGAAGAATGGGAAAAGAAATGGGAATGGACCAATGTAGTCTCCATTCCCTTAAAAAGCTTGGTAAGTGTAACTGAGTCTTCACCAAGAAGCATGCTTTCTCTAGAAGCTCAATTTTTTTGGAATTTTTGGTTTAGTCATCTTATTTGTATTTTTCTTTGACTTTGTGTTTATCTACATTCTTTTTAATGCCCTATGAATATATAGTCTTTTGGTCTATCCATGTTTTGGGGTCTTAGAAAAAGTTACGCCATCAAAACATTCCTCATCTGAAGCATTGTATCATTCCAGTCTCCAGTCTTTAGATATCAGGATACAAGAAGAAGTGTGTTAGAGTACCAAGTTAAGAAATCCCCAAGAATGGTTCCTAAACAACCCTTGACAAAGCGTCTTAGCATCGTCCCGACTTAGACCAAGATATTTCAACAATCCATCTTGGATGAGCTATGTGTTAAGTACGAGATTTCAAGTCAAGCCACTGTCTCATGATTGATAGATATGATATGAAGGATTCAAGTTAGACACAATGAATCGATTCATGAACATAGTCTCATGGAACATAAAGAATTAAGTCATGGAAACATGAAATATCCCAATTCCAGTCCTAACAGATTCTTCTAAAATTAAATATATCAAGCTCTATACCAAGATCCAATCTTCAGACTTTATTTCAAACTTGTTCAATTGCCTCAATCATTCTAAAAAATGTAAAGTCATGCCCAATGCAGAAGAAAATATTTTTATGAAGCCATTTTCTATTTTGAACTTTTAATGGATTTTTAGAAAACATGTTTTGCAATTTTTCATGTAGATTTTCGAAAAGATTTTACAAATTTTTACTAGTTTTGGATTTTGCATATTTTTAGGGATATTTGGGTAAAGTCCAGCGAAAGAAATATGTGCCTCTATTTACACAGGAGTGCCTCTATATTTCCAGTGTGTATGTAATTTACACAAGGAATTTACAAGTTGAATGTAAGTGGTTATTTATACACATTTTATATACAAATTTTGTGCAATTTTACAAGGATCATTATTGAAGCAGGTATTTACAAAAGGTCCTCAAAAACATTTGCAAACGTTTTTGCTAACATTTTGAAAACATATTTTTGCAAACATTTTTACAAACATTTCTAAAATTTGAAATCGCTTTGCAATTATTTTTCAAGCATTATATATAGATTTTTTAAAGTATTTCTGCAACCATTTTTCAAATAATTTGCAAATAGATTTTCAAAAATAAAATTATTTACACAAATAAAAGAAATTTTACAATTGAAAGATTTCTACGAAAATTTGAAAATACTTTGCAAATGTTTTTCAAACAATTTTCAAAGATTTTTTCAAGACATTTTTAACTATTTTTTAAATCATTTTGCAAAATATTTTTCACCAATTTATTACTTGTATTCTCAAAGAATTTTGTGTATCTTATTATTTAGCCATATTATTGAAAATGAGCAAGTACAAGTTATGGTTAAAGTATGTACAACATATATACGACTCCGCTATACTTAGCTTGAGTTATATCCTCACAGATCAAAGAGAAAAGGAAGACATAACTCATACTAAGTATAGAAAATCCTATACTACAACAACTAAATAATGAAAGAATGAAAAGTTGATTGTCCCTCCTATACATAGAATCAAATAATCCTACGTATAATAGACTACACACAAGGCATGGAGGGTCAAGGGTGGGAATGCACAAAAACATTGGCTCGACCTGTCTACCCATATATGTAGCGTAAAATATCCCTAAGTATAGATAGAATATCAAAAGTTGAGGAGACAGGTGAGTAATCAAGAAACGAACAAACTTGATGTACTCGTTCCCCCTATACTTTGGACAAAGTACAACCTAAGTATAACATTGATGAAAGGGATGAGACCTTTTCACAATAATTACAAAAGAGAAAAGGAAAATTAGAAAATACAATAATTTTTTATGTTTGTTTTTGCTCAAATATATGATTCATGTGTATCTGTGAGCCGGTCTTGAAATATCACTTGGATAGAATGGACAACATACATGAATGTATCAAGTTCTAGATATGGCTTCAGTAATTATCAATTAACTACAGACGGCTGGGTGTTAGGTGAGAATTTAGATATCAATAAACTTTTATTATCACGTACAATATTCCCAATGAACGACCATGTCCATTTTCTCTCCAATTTTCCTGGAAAATTTTCAACTTCGCGTCAAACAACCAACCTTCTGTCCAGGCTTGAAAGTCTTTCTTCAGATGTGTTTATCAATGCATTTATTGAATTTGTCCTTATACATAAGGTTGTTGTCATATGCATAGCCTCTGAATTCTTAAAGGAGGTTCAGATCAACTTTGTGGTTTTTTCCAGCTTTCTCGAAATCCAAGTTGCACATATTCATTGCATATAATGATTTCTGAATCAACTCCACGAGCATTTAACATGGTTTGCCATATGTACATGGCGGTAGGGAGACATGCCAAGAGGAGACTTGTACGATGTCTGGTAAGCCTAAAAAACTGAATCAAACAACGATGATAAATTAATTTTTTCAGGTTGCATAAGCTTTTGCATGATTGTCTTGATCTCTGTGTTTAAGCATTCATCTAAGACATTTTATTGTGGTTGGTAAGGCGCAACAACACCATGTTCAATGTCGTATTCATTAATCAGCTTCTTAACCTTTTTGTTCACAAAATGGCTTTCCCCGCTGGATATAAGGATTTTTGGTATATGATGAATCTCCATTTCATCACCTTTATATTATTTGGCCTTAAAAGCCCTACCCGCATTATATAGCATTATTTTGTACAAATTAACATCCATTATTTGTTTTATTTATTGTGTATAAAATATAATTTTTAATGTCAAAATTGTAGAATAAAGAAAAGAAAAAGAATAAAATGCCAAAGGTATTTAATGACCCTAACCCTGAGACCTAGGTATCTTGATGATTGGGTCGATAAGGAATAAAGTAGGGGGAGATAAGGGCCAAATATCATCAATAAATCTCATTCTTTTATTCATCAATAAGTCCATTTTGGCACCTATTTCATTTTCTATATTTTCTACCTCAAATAAAGAAACTTTGTACATGAAAGTTTTATATAAAAATACAAATAAAAATACAATAATTATTACATACAAACATAATATACAATGTACCTTTTATACTCAAAATAATAAGCTAAAATACCAACTTTCCAGACCCATATCTCCTAAAAAGAACTCAAAATGTATCAAAATCACCTCAATTGTATATAACATTTAATAAGTTATTTAATGAAGTTGGTTTCATATTTTTTGGAGTTAAGATGGGAAATTTAGGTTTTGGACCCTTTTGTACAATATAACTATATAAAATATTCATTTTATTTTTTTATTATTTTTGCAATTATATTTTTTTTAAATTTTATAAATATTATTTATAGTGTATGTACATATTTAAAATACAATAAAACTGTAAATAAAACACAAAAATAAAATAAGATACTAAAATACATAGATTAAATACCAATACTTATACCTATATATTATATACTTGTATTTAATTAAGTGAACAAAATACAACAAAAAATAAAATTAAAATATGATTATGTTTAAAAAATAATTGATAAATATATAAATTAAGAAATAATAATAAATTCAAAAATTCAAAATGAAAGAATACCCAAAACAATGGTAAATATACTTATAAATACACCCTTAAAAAGTAACTTGTAATAAATAAAATACTAAAATAGATAAAAATCATATTAAAATACTACACAAAATAATAAACATATTTTTACTCTATAACTTTAATTTAATAAAGTCAAGGAATATTTATTATTCTATTTGCCAATAGTTTGAGGCTGGTTTTTCCTGGTTAGTCCCGGTGGAGTCGATAGTTGACCTCGATCAACTGTCTGACTAGCCATAGCCTAGTCAGAAACCTTTGTTTGACCCACATTTCCCCTTTTTCTCCCATCAATGCATGCATCGTTTGGGAATGATTTCTTCTGAATTTCTCCTTCTTGATAATACACCCATCACACGTGTGTGATTCCTCGAGTCAAGGACCTTTTACTCGACCGTTGCGCCTCGTTCTTTCACCTGTTCCTATCACCTATACATAAGTCACCCTCGATCCTCCCTTTCGATTTTGAATCCCTTTTGGCCTTCATTTTGGCTCTCTTTCGTGTTCTCCATATTGAAGCTCGTGATAGGACTATTCTCTTTGGTTCTCTTTCGTGTTCTCCGGATTGAAGCTCATGATAGGACTCTTCTCCTACCAAGTGTAACGAGTCAGGTGAGGCCTTAGATTGATTCTATCCATCTCTAGTGGAGCACCACCGTGAGATTTCCATCTCATGGCTCTGGTCAGATGAGGTTTGTTTTTCATTATTTTCTAGGTAGATGGTAGTGTTAGATTTCATTTTCAGCTTTTAGATTTCATTTTTATTAATTGCTTTAGTGTAGAATCATTAACTTGTAGTTCGCTGGAGTTCTGCTTTGATGAACCCTCCACCGTACACCCCTGGTTTTCTACTCTATATGATCATAACCATCCATGCTGAAATAAAGAGTACTGTTAGAAAAGCTGTCATCTGAAGTCTGGGACCCATCCTCTTCTAGGATATCTTGGGTCTCTACTTTATGCCTCTCGAGGTCGTCAAGTCAAACTTCATCCATGTAATCACATGTGGCAAAGGAACTCAAAGCATCAGAACTAGTTGTAGATGTGGCATTGGATGCATGTGATTCTCTAGCCATCTGTATATGTACCTTTTCTCCATCGGTGTGAAAAGATACCTTCCATGTATCATGATCGAAGAGGGCCTTTGCGGTCTCTAAGAAAGGCCTCCCAAGAATGATTGGAATAAGGTGTAACTGTAGGGCATTCCATGTCCAGGATAGTAAAGTCCATTAGGAATTGCAGAACCTATACGGTTACGATAACATTCCTCAATATGCCACTAGGTTTCTTTACAGATCTATCAACAAATTAAAGGATCGAATGAGATTTGTAAAGAGGGCCTAACTCGAATGTGATTTGTAAAGAGGGTCTAACTCGAGCTTGTCGAGTAAACATGAAGGTAATAGACTAGTAGAGGAACCATCATCTAAGAGAATGTGATCGAATGCGGCTTCTGAAATCTCCCATATGACATAATGTGCATCTTAATCCTTCTTCTTCTTTGGTAATCTATTCTGAATAATGTCGAAGGTGGCCTTGGTACAGATATGCTTCTCTGTTCGTGATTTCTTCTTCCTACGCATTGTACATCTATTCTTTAGCAGTTGCTTAAGCGTAGGGAAGTGATCCAGGGCATCATGGAGTGATATTTTCGGAAAAATGCGATCTTTAAGTATTCTATCAGTCTCTGGAGTAACATCATTCTTTTTGGATTTTTTAGTACCTTTTCCATACAAAGCATCGGGAAAAGTAACATTTTTACGAAAAACAAAATTCTTTTTACTGAAATCGGGATCATCTTGTACACCGAGAGTCTTAGAGTTATCTACAAAACTCTCTAAACAGGAAAAGCCACATCAGCTTCGGGAGTGTCTGCATGGCCTGGCGTGGTATCGTCGTCTCAATTGCTATGTCCATATCGACCACCTCGACATCGCTCCCTTCTTCCTGGTCATCATGTGGCTGATCCCTATCATCCTTGTGGTTCTCCTCCTCAGCATCAGTGTGTGAATCATGGGATGGCTCTCTCTCTCTTCACCTTGTGACATCTCCTCTTCCCGACCAGGTGCTCTTGGTGATCTACCGCTCCTGAGATGAATGAAGTTAGATAGAAAGTCAGGAAAAGAGATTGTACCTGTCATGCTGTCTTCCTAATCTGGATGCTTCCTCTTGTTATTCAGGTTCATCTGAGGTTGAGCTAGGAGAGTGGTCTTGGGCACGATTAACTCATCCAGACGATGGTTAACCCGCTCCATCTTGATCTTAGGTGAGGTCTGGAGCGTGCTCAGCATATGCACGATTTGATTCAATGCCAAGACTTGCGAAGATATCTCAGGTTCAGTGCGATAACCCTAGTTCTCTACTCTCTCTTGCCTTTGCATATGCTGCTGCGGTGTGTACGGCTGAGGAGATCGTTGGGGCGTGTATGGGGACTGTTGTTGCTGTTGGTAATGATTCGGCTGTCAGCGCAGAGCAGGATGGTGAAAAGAATGTGGTCTCTGATAAACATTCTGGTGAGACTGCTGCTGCGTGAATTTCTACCAGTGTTGATATTGCAGACGCCCATGCTGCGGATGGTTTTAATGTTGCGGTTGCTGTTGGTGGTGTACGCTGTGTGGAGTAAACAATAATGACGATTGAAACGGAATGTACCATATCTTTTTGATCTCGAGAGAGGCTTGAGTCTCAACATCAATAACTCTAGGGCTGGTGATCAGACTGGAATTGGCATAAGACAGGCCCTCATACCAATCAATCTGCGGAGTCTCCTTATGTTGACCCGTCCCGCTCTAGAGGAAGTGGATCTATCAGGTGGGAGGAGCGGGTAAAGATCTCCGAGCAGGTTGCGAGGTCGAAGAAGCATGAGACTGTTGATACTGATGCTGTAGATCCATCACCTTCTTCTTCAGATCGCTCAGCTACTGAGGAAGTGATGAGAGTTTCTCCAACTCTCGCAGCTGCAGGTCCTGAACTTGCTTTTGAATAACATCCAACAACATTAATTTCTCGCTAATATATTCCATATTGGTATTGAATTTCGAATCCGAAATGTTCGCCACCTTATGATTCTCTCAGTGATGTGGTGGTTGCGGGGCTTTCTAGAATGCCCGAGTAGAGTCGACGACTCTTGAGTTATCTGACATCTCCTCAAAGATGGACAAGACATACTTAGCATCCTGATTCAGATAACTACTGCCACATGCAGCGCTTACAAGGCCCTAGACATCCGGTTGGAGTCCTCCAAAGCAATTCTTTACTAGCACCTTCAATGGTATCTCATGATGAGGGCATCTCTAGGTAAGATCCTTGAACCGATCCCACGCCTCATGGAATGATTCGTTCGGCAGCTAGGTAAAGTTGGAGATCTAGCTCCACATCATGTTCGTCAGTCCTAAAGGAAAGAATTTATGCAGAAACGTTGACTTCAGGCCGTCCCACGTTGATATCTCACTCCCCAAATGACTTAGCCAGTAAAGTTAAGGTGAGGAGGAAGGCTTTGAGGCGAACAACCTCCTGCATAACACCAGCATAATTAGACGTACCACAAATCATTCCGAACATTTGAAAAAAGGTAAAAGGCTCCTCTATGGCATTACCATAAAACTTGGGAAGCAATGAAATAAAAGGCGGGTGTAAGTCATATGGCCATTGATTCGGTGATAACCGATTCTATTGATGTAGCGTCCCGGTGCCAGGGTCATACTCGTCTCTGAATGTTGCGGGAACCAGGGTAGGAAGTTGTGGGTTCCTGGCTCCTGCTCTAAGGGCAGCGATCTCAGCTCGCAGCTCTTTCTGGACTCTAAACTGATCTTGGATCTGTAGATTCATTTGTTCAAGAGTGTCTAGAATCCCCATCGTGATGTCTGCGGCTGGATCTGGTCTTCCATCAGTGTGCACCTCTCCAGTCGGTCGGTCCTCTACTGTGCTTTCCTCGACTGGTCCCTTCCTGCAAGCCATATCCTTACAATCTTATAGAAAAGAAAAAGTCTCGTAAGAACTCAGTGAAAATCATGCTGGAGAAAGATACGATGATTTGAGGTGGGGGTTTGCCTCCAAAGACAGGCTGGTAGGCGAGGGAGTCTGGTACTGACTCTCCTCGAGATTAGATGGGACCGACTCGGGAAGAGGGTCATCCCAAGTCTGTGAAGATGTACGATGGACAATGGATCATCGAGAGATCATGGAGTATGAGCGGAAAAGCCATTGAGTCTTCATCTTCGATATCAAGAAAATAATTGGGAGAGCACGATGTCATGTCAAGAGATATGAAGAAAAGGAGTATGAGATGCGGTAATGCATGCCTCTCAAGAAAACACAAAACAACCCCGTATTCATCAAAACAACCCAGTGATGATGGTAAAAGTTCGGTCTTTTATCTTGTCAGTTTTAGGGTTATGTTAGCAGACAAGTATTATCACAGATTATCGCGAGCTGATAGGTGCCCAGAATTTTCTTCGAAATACTAGCCCAATTCCTAATAGAAAAGCTTATTCTCAGCTAGTAGGAGAGTAAGTACATACCGTTTTTGACTACCTGTGTTACTTGAGGACCATTCTACTACGGTGTCCTATACACCTCTCACTCTTCTAAGTAAACTCAGACCGTGGCCGACTACCTAAGAGTAACTACTAAAGAACAACGATTAGGTGTATGGACAAAGTAGTATTCCTAAGGAGACTCGGACCTTGGTTATAGAATTTAGTGTCGTCCCTCACTCACAAAATCTGAAAGTGTACCTGCAGTTGATGTGCTGGGATTGCTCTCCGAAATCGAATGATCCTTACATTTATTATAAGGTCAAGTATTTCCCGATTTTATTTTTTTGGTTATCTCTTTTTTTAGATTTTTTCAGACAAAACGTGTAACATTTTTTTTTACATATTTTTATTTACCTTAGATAAGCATTCACCTAGGTCACGAGTCCTATAACTAACTATGAAGGCGCAAGCAGAGAGGACAAAAAATGAAAAACTCCTAAACAAGCACCTAGATCGTGAAAAACCGTGGAAAACTGACTATGCGGGAAAAACCGCGGTCGGTGCCTTGCTCCCTGAATGCACGACACTCGGTGAAACAGACTCAAGAAAAAGGGAGGGGAGGTACAAGTCGGGATGCCTGTATGGGACTCCTTCTAAGAAAACAGAAAAACGGGCAAGTGACCTTATTATTTTTTTTACAAAAATATTACAAATAAACGAAAAAAATCATAACTAGTTCTGTCCTCTGCAACTGACCCGTGAGAGAAGGGGTCGGTCTCTGCACTTTCAACTGTCTCGGCTTCCGGTCACTGCAAAAACTAATCAAAAAAATAAACACAAAGGCTATAAAAATAAATCCGACAAAATCGAAAGAAATCAAAGAAACATAAAAAGCTATAAAAACCAAAGAAAAAGCTGTAAAACTAAATCAGACAAAACTCGAAAAAGAATCAGAAAACTCTAAAACAAAGAAGATCGGAAAAATCTCGAAATAAGGTCAAAAATCGAGGTAAATCTAACACCTCCCCAGCAATGGCACCATTTTAATAAACGGATATGACCTGCATTTAATTAGAGTCGTCGGTGCAGAAGAACCGCGAAGATAGGTCCGTTTGATCAAATAAAAATCAATAAAATAGGAGTGAAAGAGAGAGAGAAAATGAGAATAAGCGGCTTCTCTCTCCTATTTTATCTACACATTAATATTTATGTAGGTAAGTGTGCCTGGGTAATACTTGAGGAGGGATAATAACCGTACCGTGGTTTTCGTTGAGAGAAAGAAATCCCAACAATCTTACTAACTTCTTGGTTTGACAACAAGAATCAAGAAACACTCGAAAAGTGAACGAAATCGCAAAAAACAAAGCGACGAAAATACTCAACAAAAATCTATGAAAAATATAAGAAATGTTGTAGGGTAGTTGTGTAACTACCTTAGATAAATCAAAGAAAAATATATCAAGAATGAGGTCCAAATTATCCCTACAGCCTTGATGTACAAGTGCAAAGAAAACAAATACAGTCTGTTACAATTTGGTCCATGTCAAGGATTGATTTGAAAGAAAAAAGTAAATTTATTACATTTAGGTCCTGCATGGGGACCTAAATGTATTTCTGGATAGTTTTGGAGCAGGATTAGATTATGGATTTTTGTCAGGGTTTATGTTGTTAATCTTTTCCCCCTTCGTCTAGCGGCTGGAATTAGTATCTGGTATGTGATCCGAGCCTTCCACTTTTTCCACGTGTTGCGAGCATGTACAATCTCGTGTTCTTGGTTGTTCTTCAGCTTCTCCCTACGGCTGGCGATGAAGTCTCCTTCTCCTATTTCTTCCCGACATTTGGCACGCCACTTGGGCCTCCGGCAGGACCAAGTGGGGGACTCCTTCTCCCTTCGAGCTTGCCAGCAGGTGAACTCCTCTGAAGGTGGAAGAAGGCGGTGGTTGATCGTCGATGAAGGTAGCTGATTGATGAGTCTGGCAGCTAATGCAAACTTCATGTAAATTAAATCCTCTTGAATCATTAAATCTCAAGATGAATTTTGTTATGCTCCATATATAACAACCTGCAAATGGATGTGATAATGCTCAATTCACAAGTGAATCAACCAACAAAGTTAAAGATTTTGCAGTTCTTCAATGTGCTTTCGAGAAAATGTAAAACAAAGGAGATGCAAGAAATGGAAAAACATTTAGTGTCGATTTGAGTCGGATTTGAAAGGCGGTGAATAAGTGGCGTCTAAGAAGGGTGATTAAAGATTCTAATTACGCGATTAGGTTGGCTAATGTAGGCACGTATATCGAGAAGTAAAGGGCAAAAGATGGAAGAATACCTGTGAATAATAATAGATACGCTCCCACTGGTAGTGGCTCGACGGTCGGTTGGTCGGAGCAGAACACAGCGACAAAGTTGTAATGCAAGGCAGCTCGCACCTTGGAACCCTCTTCCGATCTCCCCTCTTCCATGCGGGACCTCAAAGGGAGCCGTCACCTTCGACGTAAGGCTAGGCATGGCGGTGAAGGTCGGGTAATGGCCAGCTTTGTTCTGGAAGTTGTTAGCATAGGAGCAGTTAGTTGGAATGGCTTATTTGGAAATGGTTTTGTAGATGATCTGAAGGGGTTAGGTAGAAGATCATTGGCGGGGATGTAAGAAGGCTGTTAGAGGTAGGAGATGGCAGGTGGAGATTGGAGTTAGAAGCATCGAGGTTGCGTGTAGAAAATGGAGAAGTTTGGCCGGCAGAATAGAAGCAACAACTTCTTTTTCTTGGAGAAGAAGCTTCGAGGTGCTGACACGTGTCAGAACCTGGTTGGCCAAGATGAATTAAATACCTTAATAAATAGATAATAAATAATAAATAACATTATTTTAAAGTGTTAAAACAAAAAATGTAAATAATTAAATTATCTAAATTATCTTATAATTATTTTTAATAAATAATAATAATTTTACGAAATATAAATACTATATTAATAAATAGGTATAAATAATACTTAACCAATAGAATTTGGATTTTTAATTTAGTAAATTAAAAAAAGTATACAACTTTTATATTTCTTTAATTAATAAGATTATAAATAGAGTATTTGGGAATTTTTGTGGGTTTTAATAAATTAGTTTAAGTACACTAATAAAAACAAGTATAAGTTATACAGTTCATTTATACCAATAAATTAGGTTTTTGATTTATTTAAAATAATAAATAATTTCAAAAAATTATGAAATGAATTAAGGTTAAAGTACAAGATCAAGAAAGAATTGAAAATTATAAAACTATTAAAACAATAAATAATGTGTTCTAAATAAAATAGATAGCCCAGAAACCCAGTTGTGGTCAGGTCCCAAAACCGACTTTTTGCAAACGGATAATGATTTTAGTGAAATCACCTTCATTAAATAGATAATATTATTTTATGAACTTTAAAGGTGAGTAGAGTGAAATTGGAGTCCGTATTAGAAAGTTGTGATATACGAAAGTTGGGATTTTGACAATTTACAACTTGGATTTCTTTGTATATATACAAGGTAATATTTCTAACCTATTTTTATATTTTTTATACATTTTTAGAAATAATTAGGAGAATATTTTGGTGAAAAATATGTTAATATGAATTAATTAAAATTCTTTTAAGTTTTGGTATTTATTGGATAATTAATGAAGAATGTGTGGAGTGTGAAATTAATTATTTTTATTTGTTTTCTTCCTTATCTCCACCTACTTATTTATTTGTTGACCAATCCATGCTGACTTGGTCTCCGAGATTAGGTTATAAATGTACCTTTCGGTTATATTTATTTTTACAAGTCATATTGTATATAATACATATATACATTTACCTTTAATTTTATTTTCTTTATTTTTATTCTTTTATTTATTTACATGATTTTAATGCATAAAAGTGCATTCTTATATTTATTTTTACAAGTCATATATAACATATATCCATTCCACCACCTATATCTACCCAGAGCTTCACCTTTTTGTGCTAACCATTTAGCTGTAGGATACAACAAGAGAATACCACTTTGCAGAGCATTTGAGGTTTCAACATTAGATCTAGGCGTCGAGCTTCCCAAAAGCATTTCTGGTGGTGCCCAACCATTTTGGGAAGCTCTACAGTTGCGGAGCACTTATAGAAATCATCTGAGATCTTCCGCAGTGATAACGAAGATTGGAGGCACGCACTATAGCTGATTAAAGCTCGGAGGAACGAGACTTCTTCCCTGTCTTACGAGCACCTTCATAGTCGTCCCATCAGAACCATATCCTAATTTCAACCAAAGCCGACCCCTCCAACACCGTCAGATCATGGAGTTGATCTAATCACAATAATCTATCGTCGAATCATCATCCACCGAGGAGAATGTGCCGCGTGTCTTAGTAGATCGATCAGAACCGTCCATCAGTGCGTTAGGAGGGCTAATTTACAACATCTCACCCACGTTATTGTTATTTTATTCACAGCCCAATAATTTTATTTGAGCGTTTAAAACTTTTCAGTAAATTACGTGTTAGGCCATGTACTTAACTCATATTGTAGTTTGGTCTCTTGCCAGCTCACCTCGCATGCGGTCGCACGTGAGGAGGGCATTTCGCAAACAAGCCCTTGAAGCTTTTGTTATTTCGTTTTAGTCCTAGAATATTTAATTGTAGTTATATATTTCTGGTTATTTTTCAAGTGAGTGCATGTTTGATCATAAATTGATGGCATATTCTTGGTTTTTAATTTTAGACAACTTAATTGTATATTACAACTCAAAAAGAGCAAGTCTTTGCACTATTTGCAGTATAACATACAAAAAATATAAAAACTCTACGAAAAAGTCCCAAAAAATATATTTTTATTGTTTTATTTATTTTCTAACTTCAAACCAAAAACAACTAAAAGTAGAAAAAGAAAAACTAATAAAAATTAAAAAACCCTAAAATACTTTATAATAATATAAAAAATTATCATTTTTCTTTTTTATAATTTTCTTTATCTCATTATTTACATATTAAATTTGATTTGAAGAATGTTGGATACGATTTGTTATTTTTCATCCACATTTCAATTCAGCTATTATTAAAGCCCAGATTTGGGGTATTTCTAATACTAAAAATCCATAAAATTAGTAAAAATCCCTAAAAAATCATAGAAATAGTAAAAAATTTTACGAACCCGAAAATATTTAATTCTGTAATTTCTATTTATTTTTATATCTACATAATTCTAAAGTGTATATAGCCTTACATATTCTATATTATATATTAAAAAGGGAAAAAAGAAATTAAAAATCTGAAAAATAAAAAGAAAATTAAAAATAAAAAAATAAAAACAATTTAAAAAATATTGAAGCACAAATTTTTAAAAATATTAAATTTTAACCCCATAACAAATAGACGACAAGAAGCACACAAATGTTGCATTCATTTGCCCGATCTCTCGTTTGCTTCCTGTGTATGACACTCTACCCATACTCCTATCGATACACACATTTTTAGAGATATAATAAATTTTAACTCCACATATTTTGTTTGTCATTGCTTGATTCTTAATTTTTGGTTAATTGTTAATTTACTACGATTTCTTTGCAATCATTACATCGACTACGGTCTTGCCTTGTGAGACCGTACAACCCTCGAAACATCCCAATTATCAGTATCCCAAACTTTGAGATGATGTTACCCTTGAGGAATCTACAGATGATCCGACTGTCTGTAGCTTGAGCGAGGATTGCCTCTTCCCATCTGCTTACATAATCAATGTATAGCAGGATGTATGCAATGCCCTGATTACTAGGGAATGAGCCCGTAAAGTCAATGCCTCATCCATCAAAGACATCTGAAATCTAAATGTATTTCAGAGGCATTGTGTCACGGGAAGTTTTATTTCTAGTTATTCTATGACAGTTTGTAAATTTCGTGACACAAACAGCTGCATCCTCGAATAGAGTTGGCCATAAAGGGCCACATTGTACCACTTTTATTGCCCTTCTCTTTCTAGAACGGTGTCCACCAGCATCAAGTTTGTGATAGTCGTCAAGGGCACATGTGATTTCCTCTTAAGGTATACATCTAATCCAGATGCAATATGCTCCTCACGAAATAAATGTGGATCCTCCCACTGGTATAAATGGATGTCTGATAAGAACTTATCAACTTTAATCTTAAGCCAATAAGGTAGAGTATTGTTGGAGACAAGTTAATTCATGATGTTTGCATATAAGGGGAGTGATGTGATAGATATAATTGCCTCATTGGAAAAATCTCAGTAATTGAAATGGCATTCTGCTCATGAGTTTCAACTTCAATTATTTTGGAAAGATGGTCTGCCACCACATTTTTTACTACAGACTAGTCATGGACTTCAAATCGAATTGCTGGAGTAGAAGGATCCATCGAATCAGATGAAGCTTGGAATCCTTATTCCTGTATAAGTACTTGATGATAGAGTGATCTATAGAGATAATAACCTTGGATCACAGAAGATGCTGTCTGAACATTTATGAGGCAAATAGTACTGCTAGCAGCTCTTTTTCTATAATAGTGTAATTCTTTTGGGCCACATCTAATGTTTTGCTAGCATAATGGATTGCAAATGGAAGACCGTATCTTCTTTATCGTAGCACAACACCAAATGCGAAATCATAAGCATCCATCATGATCTAAACGGGTAGAGACCAATCGGGTGGCTGAAGGACCGGAGCATGTGTGATGAGATCCTTCAACAGATTGAAGGATTGGAGGACCCAATCATCGACCTCATAATCGGCCTCCTTTCAAAAAAAAACTTGATCAATGGTTGGGTAATCTTGTTGAAGTCTTTGATAAATCTTCTGTAGAAACCCACGTGCCCTAGAAACTACCGGACTTACTTTAGATTTATTGGAGGATCAAGTTTCGAGATTATGTATACCTTGGCTGGCTCAACCTCCCTACCAAGCTTTGTGATGATGTGAACCAATACAGTCCCCTTAGTCACCATAAAGTATCTCTTCAACCAAGAGAGAACAAGATTCACCTCACGACATCTCTTCCAAAGTTGATCTAAATAACCCAAACATTAGTCAAATATATCTCCACAGACCAAAAATTCGTCCATAAATATTTTAAGAAAACTATCAACCATATCAGCAAATACAACCAACATGCACCTTTCCAATGTAGTAGGTGTGTTGCACAATCTAATGGGCATTCTTTTGAAGGCGTATGTCCCAAATGGACAGGTGAAAGTAGTTTCCTCCTGATCTTCTAGGGCGATGGTGACTTGATTGTTCCATAGTAACTATCATAGAAGTAAAAGTATTGCTTCGTGGCCAGTCTTTCGACTATCTTGTCGATGAAGGGCAATGGAAAATGGTCCTTCTTGTTTGCAATATTTAAGCATATGTAATCCTCACTGACGTGTCATGAGGTCAGTACTCTTATCGGGATCTCCTCTCCCTTATCATCAGTGACAATGGTGATCCCAGATTCTTCAGCATTGTGTGTAGAGGACTCATTCATTTGGAGTAGGAGATGTGATAGATCAATCATGCATCATGCCACTCTGTAATTTATTTTATGACAACATCCCATAGATTGGGGTTCAATCTGCGTTAGATTCCCGAAAGGGTTTGCTATCTTTTTCGAGATAGATGTGATGTAAGTAAAGTGAAGGATTTATCCCATGGAGATCCGTTATATTCCAGCCTATCTCCATTTGGTTTCTTTTAAGGTCCTCAAGTAGAAGAGATTCTTGATCTTCGGTTAGATGGGAGTAGATAATGACCGGGTGCATATCTCGTTCACACACAAGAATGGTATATTTCATGTTGGAGGGAAGAGGCTTGAGTTCTGGTAGGTCGGAGTTAGCTTGGTGGCGACTTCAACAACTGTAACAGTTGTTGGATCTTTCATATGTTTGTTGTCCACCATTGTGCAATCATATTATGAAATATATACATCACATAGATCTACAATAAAATCATCCTACTCAAATGAGGATGGATATTCAATCAGTTCAGGATAACCATCAGTGAAAGTCTCATCATCAAAGACCTTGGTAAATGTGACTAAACTATCCAAGTTTTCCTCAATGGAGAGGAAATCATGTCATGTTGTCATCCAAAAAAGATTAGTGTCCATGATTTCAGCTAGAAAATCACAATCTTCTTATTCATTTGGTTCAAACTCTATTAGAATAGATACCACTTCATCTAGATTTGGTTTCAGAACCATATGTATTGATACTTTGTCACTGTTGTAGCAGAATATCATCTCTCCATTGCCAAAATCGACCACTACTTCAGATGTTCGAAAGACTAACCGATCGAGGTTAATTGGGGTATGGAGCAGAGGTGTGGATGTGTCCTTGTCTAGGACAATGAAATCAACATGGAATTGCATCCCTTAAACGGTGATGACCACATCTTCCGACATGCCCCGGGGCTGCTTAAATGATCTATTGATGGATTGCAGAATCATCTTTGTGGGCTTGAGCGGCCCTACTCCAAATATGTTGAGTAGGGAAGAAGGAAACACATTTATAAACGATCCACTGTCGAGAAAAGCGTGCTCGAATTCTTGATTGAACATCTGACATTTGATGAGGGGAGTGCCCTTGTCTTTCTTTTTATTTTGGAGATTGCTGATGGCGTTGACAATTGCCATGTTGTGGACATGCATCTATGGTTCTTTCTGTCTATTTTTGCGATTCAGACACTTCATTATACATGCTTCTTTTAGTCCTCTTTTCACAACATGTGCATATGGCTTTCAGAAAAGGCATTTCAAGTAGAATGTTTTGCAATATTTTGTTAATGCCAGGAACATATAGAGTATTTTCCAATTTTTGATGGTTTATGATTTAATTGCATCTGGAAAAGGAATATTTACATCAGAAGAAAACGTATTCTGTAAATGTTTGTCCATGTCATTATGTACACGTAGATAGTAAAAATGAGAAAAATCATCTACATGATGTGGACCAAAAAATTCCACAAGCTTGGCTCCATAGCTAGCACTAGTTCGGTCACTCTGTTGGCTTCTCCATCGCTGGCACATCTTCACCTCATATACTGATTTCTTTTTATATGTTCTTGTTTCTTTATTTTTTTGTATTTTTGTTGTGGGCGTTGCATCATCCAAAAATTCTTTGGCTCCTTCAGCAAAATTGGCTGAGTATTTTCCATCGAACGCTTTACTCTTCTTCTTTACTGTCGTAGTCAGCTGGAGTGTCCTACCACTCATGAGAGTTATAGAATTATATAAAGCAGTATTTTCCCCTGAATCAGGTTCGACACTACAGACTACCTGCTCCTTGTGACGGAAGTTGTTTAGGTTTACATCGACTTAGCCCGGAATAACAATTTTGGTGGCCATCATGTCGTCTATCTTCTGGCTCATCTCAGGCATGTTCTTGATGAGTTAGGCCAAACAATCAAGTGCAGGGTTCATCGATGCAACCTTGAAGGATTCAACCTAATATGGCCTCTTACTTTGCTCATAATGGTGAGGCTACTATTGATAACTTTAAGAGTACTGTTAGGGGGAATGATGATGATGGTATTATGAAACCAACTACTGATAATGTTGCTGGTGGTATCTGTACTACTGATAATTCAGCCTCCAAGTGTATCCATGATGCGGCGACTGCTGGTGATGGGATGGGTTGGGTTGGAAGTTTCACCCTCCTTGTTGCTGGTGAAATGGCTTAATATCTGAGTTCTAACCCTATGGTTGTACCTGAGGATGGGTCAGTCGCTGATCGTTACTCAAGATTACATTAACATCTTGAATGAGTGATGGAGATGGGGAACATGACTTGAGGTACTGAGGTTGGTACTCAGGTGGCTGGAAAACAACCTTCTACATATGTGGTTGCAGTTGTGGCTGCTCGTGCGCCTGCATGTAATATACATGCTGGACTTGAGGTAGACTCGGACTCAACTGAGGTGGTTATTGAACTATTTGCTCCTTCATCTGAGCTGGAGTATAAGGGGCGAGTGCGATGATGCTGTAGGCACTGATGGTGTTCACTAGCAGCTCTTGTTGCTTAGTGGTGGTGTCGAGCTTGTACAAGCCCTTTATTCTTTGTTCGATCATCACGAGCTTCTCTAAATCATTTGATCTCTTCTCTATGATATCCATGTTGGACAAGGGACTCCCAATGATGCTGAGATCGGAGTTATGAAACTTGTCTACATCTTGTGTGTCCGCCATATTGACATTCTTGTGAAGGATCTGTGGCAGTAGCTGAATTTGGAAGAAACGAGATGAGGAAAGTGTGCCCTGTCCTTCTGACATCTCCTCGAATATCTACCACATTGCATCCTCATCCTTGTTGAAATGAGAGCCAATGCAGGTGGCATCAACCATATGTTGATTGTCTCAGCGAGCCCTCCGAAAACATCTTCGACCAAGTTGTTCCTCAGGATGTTGTGATGTGGGCACTTCTCAATTAATCATTGAATCCCTCCCATGCCCCGTGAATGTACTCTTTGGGTCCCTGGAAGATACTGGCTATCCTGGATTGCATCTGATTGAGACGACTGAGAGGATAGTACTTGTGCAGGAATGCGAACTTCAGATACTCCCATGTCATCACCACATTCCCAAAGTTGTTGATCCGGTACAATTCTTTACCCTGATGGTTGAAGGGGAAAGCGGACATCTTGACTTTGTCTAACAAGAAGTTGGGGTAGTGAAATATGTTGTAGATGCATCCAAACTGTTGCAGATGGATATATGGCTCCTCATTTGAGTTTCAATGGAAACTAGGGAAGAGAGAGATGAGTTGCAGCTTCAGATAAAAATGTTCATGGATCGGCAGAATAGATCCCCTTAGTAATTCGACGGGCCCCAGTGTTGTAGGAATATTTCAAGGTGGGCTTGGGTCAGCCACTCCTTCCCTCTACTTCACCTCTATGAGGTCCATCTATATTATGGTTATCACCAACATCACCGTATAAATTATCAAATCCTCCTCTCGGATGTGCTTCTCTCTCTTATGACCTCCTCCTCAGGTCTTTGAGCATCTCCTAAAAGGCTCCCTAGGAAAGTGTTTGATCGGTCAACTGCTGCTAAATGTTTTAGATGGAGGCCAATAGGTTATTGTTCACCTTATTATTATTCGTGCCCCGCTATGTATTCTGTTATATACTCAGAAGCTGTGGTCCCTTTCATCTATCAGTAGGAGACATCTATGATTCCAACTATGAGGTCTTGGGCTCCAGATCATGATCTAGATCTACAACTGGGAAAATACCCCGTTCAGTCTGCATGCAAGCACCAGATGTAGATAATAATTCTAAATTACGATCAATCCTGAATTTTATTAATGATTGAAAGGTGTAAGGAGTGAAATCACACTCCATCCAAAATGGGCAAAACTTAGAAAGATAGTTTTCCCAGTCGGTGGGAGATAAAAGAAGGTCGATGCCTGAAGATGCATCACAAATCCGAACCATGCACTTGGGGATCGCCCTAAATTATTAGAGACGTCAAACCCGTGGAATCAATTTGGGTGTTGGCAGAGTCCCAACCAACCCATCCACGAGTTGACATCTTGATGGAAAAAGAAGATCAACGAAGGATGAAAGATACGATGACGAACAATAAATAAAAGTAGTGTAAAACAATAGAAGGCTAACAATGAGCAAGGGTGAAAGAGAAATGTTTAAAGATTGCCAAAAGTGTACAGGACTTGATCTTTGAACCTAGTCTAGATAAAAATAATCACCAAAGAAAATGGGTTTGCCAACTCAACACTGTGAAGCTGTGAAGGTTCGGCTATTTTTTATCTTTTCAATTTAGTGTTGTTGACAAGGTAAAAATTGTAAAATGTCCTTAACTGCCAACACTAGAGGAGAGAGTGTAATTCTAGGAAAGTATCCTAGTTTTGTCCCACCTCCTTTGAACCCCGTGATCTGTAGTTTTTGATATCCTCAATATCGATACTAGGGGGCTACTCAGTCAAAGAAGAAGAGAGGAAGCCGATATGTGAAACAAGTACTTCCCTAAAAGATGAGGTACTCAGAAGTAAGACGATGAGACAGACAAACCTGTGAGGGAGTGGCCAATGCTCAATACTTTAGACCAACTCGGATACTCTACACCTAGCAAGAGCACCATCATTGACAAGGCCCTACTCGACTACATATGATATAAGTGCTAATACTTCACCGGTCCCAGGTAATAATTGAGGCATCCACAGATCAGGTATGTGGCTTTATTCCTTATGGGTCGTGCTTCAACCTGTCTAGAGCGTAAATGAATACAATGAGGGAATTTTTTACCGAAAACAAAGATGTTCGTTAAAATTTTTAATTTAAGTTAAAGTTTCTTTAACAATCCCCTTGTTTTTAATTTTTACGTTATCACTTTTTTAGTATTTTTCAATAATGATCTCCTTACGATTTTTTTGGATTTTCTTTGAAACCTAAGTGCTCAAAATAAGAGGGAGATAGCGGAAAAGAAATGCAAGCAACACTAGGATGGAAATCTTACCCTTGTGTCAATATCACCAATGCTCAGATAGAAGACTTATAGAGTTTCCTATCTCTCTCCGTACAATTTGCAAGACAATAATATAAAACTAATATATATGGAATGCAAATGGTGAAATCACCCTAAGCAGGAATTTTTATTAGCATGAAGCACTAAATTGAGTTTGATCTAGATCCAAACGTAGTTTATAGGAACATGGAGATATTAAGTGTGGGGTCCTAGATTACTCGATCAAGCAACCCTAAAATGCTATGAGCTCAATCACAGAAAATAAATAAAAATAAAGGCAGAAATAACAAATCGTGGAAATAAAGAAAATAATGGGAAAATAGGGAGAAGAAAAGGTAGAAGGCGAATAAATCCATGAAAAATCCGGTGTGCCCCCAAGTGAACAATCACTAAAAATGCATGAATTTCCAAGTGTCCACATGTATTATTACAAATTAATTAATGTAAATAAAATGGCATTCTCTCTCTCACAATAATAAAAGAAAAATGTTATGTTAATTTCCACTCTTTATCTCTGTCCGGCTCTCCCCAGGTGGCTCAGAAGAAGAAGAACCATTCTCCTCGAAGCTCAGGTACACCAACCTCCTAGAAAGTCGACTTTGCATGCGGTCCCTTACAAGAAATTCAATCGAGAAAATGGACGCGGATAAAAATTATATCAAATAAAAGAAAAATAAAACATAAAATAAATAAATAAGAAAATCAACACAAAATCTATCATAAGTGTTGCTCCCTAGCAATGGCGCCATTTGATGAACACCAAAATCAAGAAGGTATTGATAAGCGGCCCGAGCGACTAAGGTTAAGTGATATAAAAGGTCATTGCGACCTCAACCACTCGAACTGGGCTCAACGGAAAAAGTTAGACCACTAACGAAAGAAATCAAACACGAACACAAGGGCAAGCGGTCTTGCTAATTATTTAACCTGGTATAGCTACCAAGGTCAAACATAAGGAGAATGGAATGACAAGTCTACGAAGTAGTCATGTAGTCAAGAATAAATTTTGGTAGTTTTTAATTTAAAAAAATTATGATATTTTTCTAAGCAAAAGAATAAAGAAAATGGCCAAAAAACTCAAGCAATTATTTAAAAGGCCAAATTAACTCAAAAATTCAGAACATAAATATTTTTAGGTTTTTAAAATATTCAAGTGTTTTTGTCAATTTTATGAGGTTTTTCTAGTTTTAAATTAATTTTCTAAATATAAAAGAAGGCCAAAAGCAGTGAGCAATGTACATCCTGGATATAAAGGCAAATTAAAAATATTTAAATGCCTATAAAATCCTAACAAGTAATTTTATGTGATACTATAAAACCAAAGCTATCTATAGGAACTTAAAAAACATATTTTTTAATTTTTTTGTTTTTTTATGATTTTTTAAAATTTTTTATAAGCTTTTTAGTCTTTTTCAATGTTTAGGAGTTTTTTCAACGGGAATAAAGCAAAAATCACACCGAAATTAAAACACAACAGAATAAACACTCAAGAATTTTTTTTAGAATTTCTCAAGGCATTTATATATTTTTAGTTGATTTTCAAAACAAACAGAGACATGTGGTTCCACACAAGCAGGACTAAACTGCAAATATGAGAAACTAAAGGACTGGAATGCAAAATGGTTCAATTGTGATTTTTATTTTACAGTCTATAATAGAAACTAAAATAAATGCACGGTGAAAAACGGAATATACCCATGGAGCTCGTGAGAGGCGCGTGAGAGGACGCGTAGCGGCTGTTGGTGTGCGAGATCATGCGGCTTTAGACGGGTCAGGTGCCAGATATGACGCTCTAGAAGTGGGTCGGGGACATGCGGCGCAGATGGAGGCCCGATCTGACATCCAACGGTGTAGACAAGCTATTGTCTCAGCGGTCAGGATGATATCTGGATGTGCGGGCTGATCCAACGATGTCGAGGTAGACTTGATGAACAACTTGAGGGTGAACTTCACCGTAGCACAAGGGATGACCCCTAGCTCCGATGGCCGATCGAAAGCACTTGATGAACCATGGATGGCTTCCGCGTCGACTGAGCGAACCCGATGGAGCAGCTATTAGTCGGAAGAACGTGACGATGAAGGGGATCAGGGACTACTCCGGCAAGTCTCAGATGGCTGGAATCGAGTGTCTTCAGCGTGCTCTTTCACCTGGAAAGGGTAGCTGGGACTCGGGGTGATGCTCTGGTCCAGGTTATTTGGACAAAGCACTAAAGAAGCGACGATGAATGGGTGTGGGTCTCCAGTGAAGATGGTAGGGGAGACCAAACTCCTAATCTCGATGCGATAATCGACGGTTAGGGTGATCACACTATGGAGGAAGGTGAAGGGAGAGCGTGTGTATCGATTGGAGTGAATAGATGAGGGTGACGAAGCTCCGACCGGCTGATCAGAGCTGGCGGAGCGACGGTGGCCTGCAAATGAAATATTGGATAAATGACGGAGCTAGGAAAGATCAAAGGGGTACCTAAGGGTCCGAGTACGATCCTGATCTCCAGGAGAATTGGACGGCGGGGTTGTGTCCTCAACCATGCTGTGTCAGGCGAAGGAGACTTCTCACGGCGGTTGTCCGGCCACGAATGGTGAGATGCGGCTACACGGATCCAATCTGACCATCGAAGGGTTCCTTCGATGGCTGTCACTATGAGGAAGGGTTCTAGGGTATCGAAGAGGGGTGCAGCGCGATCTCATAAGCTGGGTATGCGAATGAAGCATTTATAGAACATCCCAGGTAGCTGGAAGAATCAGGTAGAGGCGCGCGAACCGAGGGTCGGATCCCTGAAGATTTCTACGGGCATGGATCATGAATCCTTCCTCTCTAATCGGATCCTCGAAGTGAAGAACATGGTGATCGGATCGGGTCTAGGAAATTTGGCGAAGAGAGGGCAAAAATCGGATCCGAATGGAAGAGAGTCTAGGGTGTAGTTGACCGGAGTCATCAATCCTCCCTCGACCAATAAGAAAATAGTATTCACAAAAACATTTATAAATTCAATAAAAAGTACTAAATCATTTTATATTAAAAAGTGTTTAAAATAAAAAATGTTTGTTATTTTTCAAACAAATTTTTTTGTGATTTTTACTTATTTTTATGAAAAATAAATTATGGTATATACAGTATAATGTATTATATACATGTATAAAATAGCTACGTATTTTGTACAATTATTTTTATTTTATTATTTTTTTACAGAAATATCGTAATTTTTTATTTTGTTTATTTACAACATATATTTTGGTGTATTAAACCATTTTTGTTTTATTTTTATTAATTATTTAAAAGTATAAAATAAATAGGGAAGGATATACATATACATGTATTGTGTACAAGTGAGAGAGAGAATTTTATTCTATTTTTATTTAATTTTTTTGATTTTTATTTTATTTTTAGAAATATATAAATGAAGTTAAAAGACCATTTTGTATTTATTTTTGTAAAAATAAATTATATACACATATGGTACATATATACAATGTGAAGTGGCCCTATCTCTCTCTCTACCTATTTTATTTGGTGATCAGGCCAATAGTTGGCCTTCTCTTGGGTTCGGGTCACTCAGTATTTATTCTAAATATTCCTTCTTTTTCTTTTATTCTTTATTCTTTTATTTTTGCACAAATACATTCTAATTATGATATATTAGCACATGCATGCTTATTGCTAAGTTATTGTATTTACAACTATTTACATGATGCTTTGTTAAGATAATTAGCTAAAATAAAAGAATAAAGAGTGATGAATGAGGATTCATCACCCCCCTATACTTTACTTTTCCTAGTCCCTTAGCAAACACTTATTTCAAAAAGAAGTGAAAAGAAAAAGGAAAAGAAAAAGAAGGAGAATCAAGGTTGATTATTTCACTTGTCTTCATTAAATTGAAGTATGGAGCTCAGTCAGGTCTTTGGATTATTAGTTTGTCGTAACCTTATTTGGACTTAGGTTTAAAAATCAATAGCCTCTAAGTTCCACCAATCTATGGTCAAGAATTCTCAACAATCCAGATTAGAACAAGTTTACATACACAAACTCTAATGACCATGAATCTTTCCTTGTACTATGTATGTGATGTATAGCTCCCCACCTCAGAAATGGCAAAGTAACAGCCCCCCTCAACAAGGCAACTCTAATGCCCTAGTCTGGCAGCTCTTTCCTCGAGGAGCGGGGTATTCCCTTCTAAGTTCAAGTGCAACCGGCTAAAGAAGAGGAGGAAGAAGAGAATGGACCATAACCAGTGTAGTCATGTATCCTATGGAGCCCAACCAGTATAGCTAAGCCTCCCTGCTGCAAGCTTCATGAGATGAGAATGGGTAATATAAGCTTTGCTTTATTTGGTTGTATACACTCCGGTGGGTATTTTATTTTCTATCAGACCCACCATTTTTTTGGAGTTTTTCTTTCTTATGCACATTTTTTTTGATGTGCATATGTACAACATATCTACATGGTGCAACATATATACATAAGGAGTATTTCCTCTTAAGCCAGTAGACTATCCCTCTTTTGAAGCATTATTGCAACCCACAACTCCTGTCTTCAGACCTCAATGTCGCCAGACCAAGTTGAGATGCACTTCCTTCACTAAAAGAAGACGAGAGGTTCCGCCTAGACGTACTACCCTCGTATGCTACCCCAAGCCAAAGAGGACTGCCTCCTCACCACCTCATCCGTGGAGAGCTATGTGTAAGGTGCTCGTGCAAGTAAAGCCATTGTCTGTGAGAGTCATGTGTGCATTGTTAAGTGTTCTTCTTAGGCTCATCAATATGATATGTGATAATAGCCTAGTGGATTCAAAGAATTAAGTTACAAGAAGACCTGAAAAGTCTTAATCCTAAGCCCTATTAGGTTCCGCTTCGAATTAGGTGGAGTAAGGTCTTAACCAATCTCCATTTTCCAATTTAATTCCACGCAAGTTTAAATGTCAACTATGATTCAGAAAAACTGTACAAATATATACAAAAATCTTTTTACGCATATTTTTGAAAATGTGCAAACTTTTTGACAAATGTTTGAATGACTGAATGCATGAATGCAGAAGTTTTGCAAACTATTTACACACATTTACACAAGGGTTTTTGCAAACTTTTGTTTTTCAAACATTTTACAAAAATTTTGTACTATATACATAATTTTGATATCAAAATATTTACATGCTTTTTATACACAAAACATTTTTATAAACATTTGTAAAAAAATAATTTTTATATATAGCTATGTATGTGCAAGAAAGAACTTCATGTACAAGAATTTTTTTAAATTTGTATGGGTTTTTGGATGAAGGATTTTATTTATTAACACACTCACACAAAGTACGAGTTATGGCTAAAGTATATATGAAATATATACGACACCCCCCTATACTTAGCTCGAACGATATCCTCAGAGTGAATCAAGAGCGATGAAGAAGACATAACTCGTGCTTAGCATAGGGAAGTGAAAAGGAGTGCTATACTACAACGATGAATCAAAGAATAGAATGAAAGGATCTAGATGTTTCCCTCTATACTTAGGATCGAGTAATCCTATGAATAGTAGACTGTACATAAAGGGAAATCCGAGTGGAAGGATGTACATGGTCTACCTCCCCTATACTTAGCGTAAAATATCCCTAAGTGTAGGCAACAAAACAAAGGTAAAAAGAATCAAAAGGGAAATCAAAAATCTGACACCCCCCTATACTTAGGGTAAAGTACATCCTAAGTATAGCATATTCATAAGATGCAAATGGGGCGTTGGACTGAAGAATGGTATGATATGGAAATCTGGATCTATACATGGTGGAGGACAGTGATAATCAGGCGTGAGATGCAATAGATGTGAGTCAAAGACCATATCTCACGCAAAATGAAAAGGGGTGACATCAACGACATGTGGCTCATGATCTAGATATGGTTTTAGCCACTACTCATTAACACGAATGGTAGAATCAGATGACATTTCGGATATGTCAATGCTTCCGTTGTCATGTACCTTTCGGACCAGGTATGGTCCCTTCCACTTGCTATGCAACTTCCCTGGAAATAATCTAAGCCTAGCATCGAACAACTATACTCGTTAATCTTGCTCAAACTGCTTGTGGCTGATACGAGAATCATGCCACTACTTCACTCTCTCCTTGTATTGTAGGATGCTCGGAAAGGCTGCATCTCTAAGCTCCTCTAGGGCTACCAATTCTGCCCTCCTCTGATCTCCTACACTCACTAGATCCATTAATATCTCTGTGACAGTCCAAAGTTACTTATGCCTAATCTCAACAGGTAAATGACAAGGCTTGCCATAAACGAGGCGAAAGGGAGACGTACCCAAAGGAGTCTTGAAGGAAGTTCGATATGCCCACAAGATCAAATCCAAAAGCTGTGACCAATCCTTTCAGTCAGGGCGGACTACCTTCTGCAATATCGTCTTGATCTCCCTGTTCGACACTTCAGCAAGACCATTGGTCTGTGGATGATATGGCTGGCTACTTGATGGTCAATGCTGAACTCACTAACAAGGGCCTTTACCTTGTCGTTGACGAAATGAGACCCCCCATTAGATATCAACGCTCTAGGCACCCCGAACCATGAAATTATATTTTTCCTCAAAAATCATAATATAGTTTTATCATCTTGGTTCGGGCGGGGATGGCCTCAACCCAACGACTAACATAATCAACGGCCAACGGAATGTACTCAAATCCCTGACTCTTAGGGAATTGACCCATGAAATCGATGCCCCATGCGTCAAAAACCTCACAAAAGTGAATGGGCTGCATTGGCATCATATCACGCTGTCCAAGTGCCCATCCTCTGGACAGTCAGTGCTCATCTTCACGAATTCATCAGAATCCTTGAAGAGAGTAGGCCACTATTGGCTGGATTGGAGCACTTTCTGTGCTGTTCTCCTCCCATAGTGATGTCCTCCTGCCTCAAGCTTCTGGCAGTAAGTGAGGACGCTATGGTGCTCCTCCTGAGGAATGCACCGATGCCAGATGCTATCCCCTCCTTCATAATAGAGGATGGGATCCTCCCAATGGTAGAACTTGGCCTTCACGAGGAAGGTCTCAAGTCGCTGCCTGGGCCAACCTTGTGGAACTTTCTTGGCAACAAGACTGTTCACAATGTCGGCGTACCACGGGAGCGAGGCGATAGCAAGGATTGCCTCATCTGGGAAGGTCTCAGAAATGGGATCAGTCTGCTCAGATTCCTCGATATGCTCTAATCGGGAGAGATGATCTGCCACCACATTCTTGACTCCGGGTTTATCCTTAATCTCAATATCAAACTCCTGGAGTAGAAGGATCCATCTAATCAGTCTCGCTTTGGCATCCTTCTTTGCCATGAGGTACCTGATTGCGGTGTGATATGTGATAGTATAGTTCCACTATGCAGCATCCAATGTACGGCTAACGTAGTGAATGGCAAATGGCATTCCATCCCTCCTTTGTCCCATCACGGCCCCTACAGCAAAATTGGAGGCATCCGTCATGATCTCGAATGGGAGAGACCAGTCAAGTGGTTGAAGGACAGGAGCCTCGACAACTAGATTCTTGAGAGTCTCATATGATACAAGACATTTATCATCTACAATGAACTCGGTATCTTTGTCCAGCAAATCAGTCAACGGTCGGGCAATCCTGCTGAAATCATTAATGAATCATCGGTAGAAATCGACGTGCTCCAGAAAAGATCGTAACTGTCGCAAGTTGGACGGTGGACTGAGTTTCCTAATGATATCCTCCTTGGTCGGATCAACCTCCATGCCCACATTGGAGATGATATGACCAAGCACCGTCGCTTGAGTCACCATGAAGTGACTCTTCTCCCAACATAATACAAGATGGACCTCGATGCATCGCTGAAGAACACGGTCTAGACAGTCAAGACAAGTATAAAACCCATCGCCATAGACTGAGAAGTCGTCCATGAAGACCTCCAAACACTTACCCACCATGTCCGAGAAGATGGACAACATGCACCTTTGGAATGTTGCTGGAGCGTTACATAGACCAAAGGGGCATCCATCTGAAAGCATATGTCCCAAAGGGACAGGTAAATATAGTCTTGTCCTGGTCTTCGGGCACAATGGCCACCTTGTTGTAACCGGAGTACCCGTCAAGGAAACAATAATGACTCTTCCCATCGAGCCTCTCTATAATGTGATCAATAAAAGGTAGCGGGAAATGATCCTTCTTGGTGGACTGGTTCAATCGTCTATAGTCCACATACCCTATAAGAAGTGGGTACCCGGGTAGCTATCTCCTCTCCAGACTCACTCACAACTGTAGTGATGCCCGTCTTCTTGGGCACTACATGTAATGGACTAACCCACTTGGAGTCGGAGATGGGGTAGATAAAATCGGTGCTCCACCATTTCGAGATTTCTTTCATGACAACCTTTCGAAGATTCGGGTTCAGCCGCCGCTGGAACTCACGGGACAGCTTGGCATCCTCTTCGAGATAGATATGGTGGGAGCGCATGGCCAGACTTATTCCCTGGAGATCAGCTACACTCCATCCTACCTCCTTGTGATTCTTTTCTATAACCTCCATCAAACGAGATTCTTGCTCTCCAGTCAAATCTACTATGATAATGATTGGGTGCATCTCATGCTTTCCCGCAAGGAATCTATACTTCAACGACTGCGAAAAGGGCTTCAGCTATGGGAAACTGGGAGCTGGCAAATATGGCCACTGAAAAGTCTGAGTGAAAGCAACCAAATCTACATGGGAGAACACTCGTTGATCATGAAAATCTGGTGAAGACGGCTCTGCTGGTGTATATGTACTCTATATCAGATCAGTCTCCAACCTAGTTGCTGGCTCTGTAGGAATCAGACACGGAATCAACTCATCAAACTCTGCCCAATCAATATTTGACTCCGAGGGATATGAATCTGAATCAAACGAAATATCAACTGCCTCGCTCTCGTGAATGCGGTCTACAGCCTCGAATATGTCCTCTACCAAGAGTGTGCTCTCCATTCTCTCCTCTGATGGAATATGGGAATCAGTGGGATCTGAGTGTGAGAGGATGGCTCGTGAAACAGGGTCTGACAAAGCGGCTTCATCATCTGTAATCACAAAATCACACTCCTGGTGGACGTCTCGCTCTGCCTCTATCATCAGCTCTGAATCACTGAGCTACTCTGAGAAGGATGAATCTCGCCCTCTAGTCTCATCGATTGTCTCTATTTGTACACTTTCACCCTTGACGCGAATGTACACCTTCCCTCTATCATGATCGGATACCGCCTTGGTTGTGGCCTATAACGGGTGTCCTAGAATGATGGGGGTATCGGTCATAGACTCAAGGATCTCCATGTCCAACACAACGAAGTCCATGGGGAATTGCAGGCCCTGAATTGTGACGACCACGTCCTTCAACAACCCCTTCGGCCTCTTGACAGATCTAATCATCAGACTGAAGGAGTGTCCTGCACTGTCGAAGAGGGACAAACTCGAATTGGTCGAGTAAGGCTACCAAAAGTAGGTTGATGGAAGAGCCGCTGTCTACTAGAGTCTGATTGAACCTCTTCTCAAGTATATGACATCTGACATAGGGAGTTCCTGCATTTGGCCTCTTGGTTGGCAGACGGTTCTGAATGGTGAAGCAGGTGGCACGAGTGAGCACATGGATCTTTGTATGATGGTTCCTCTTCTTCCTGCGAATGGTGGTCTTCTCTCTAAGGTTCCTCTGAATGAGAGGGATGTGCTCAATGGCCTCCCGTAGAGGCAGCTGAATGTGAAATATATCTATCATCTCTTGGTTGAACTCCAAGTGCTGAGATTTTTTTGGATTTTCTTTTTTATTCCCCTTCACCAAGCGGAGTGATTGAGGTAAGGGGATGCCTGGGCCCTCCCCAGATGGAGGGCTAGGATCTGGTCCCTACAGATGTGGCAAAATAGAATCGATACACATATCTCCAGGCATCACATAAGGACTCACAAATACAGAACCCTTTCCTTTATTATTTTTTTTTGGATTTTTCGAAATAGTCTTGAGATGCAAAAGCAAATGAAAATGCAACAGGAATAGAACTGGTGGCCTCAGTACCAACCGTGACATCTGGACTTGCGTCATCAACACTTCACTCTAGCTCAGCATCATCATGTCCGATGGCATCAGCACCACCTTTTTCATCTAGTGAAGTGACAGTCTTAGTACCGTCAGCTAGATCTACATCCTTGGTGGCATCAACACCACCGTCATTAACATCATAATGAGTTGCATCGGCACCGCTCTCCTCCTCATGTGACGCGCATGAGTCATCATGGTGTCGTTGCTCAAACGAGGCGACGCCGGCTGGCATCCTACCGCTCCTAAGTGTAACAAAGTCAGCATCAAAAGTATATGCAGTAATATCACCCAATGAGTCACTAGGATTGGTAACCTCTGTAATCTCTACCTACTCAGACTTCTCTTTATGTTGTTCTGATTCAGCTCGATCTGAGCGGGTATGGCGGCCTTTCCCTTCCTGATCTCCCTCATCTCCTGACAGAACTCGTCCATCTCCCTCCTGAATGCTGCTCGGAGATAAGGCGGGCTAAATCATATAGCACTAGATTCTCATAAGCTGGCCCATGAGAACCGGACGGGTGGCCTCTCTAGAAGTGAGGTTACTGCTGCTGGGAAGAGTGAGGGGGATACTGGTGAGAGAACTGCGGAGGCTACTGCGTCTACGGCTGTCCCTGCCGATAGGGACGAGGACCCTGCTGGTAGTGTGGCTGGGGTTATGGGAACTGGGGTTGCTGCTGCTGCTGCTCGCTATACTGGCCACCCTGAACTGGAGGCTGCTGTTGGGATGAGGAACCTCCGGTCGACCATCGGAATCTGGGATGGTCTCGTTGGATCACAGGATGAGGTCGGTCATACCAAATCCCGTTGACTTCCATAAATGTCTCCTGCTCGTAAGTGGGTGGGGGAAGGACTGCCAGGGGCTGATTCGACTGGTAGACTTACCATCTGAGTGTCCCTAGACGGTGGTAGCTGGACATACTGTTGTTGTCGCTGCTGGAACGGCTCCTCTTGAACGTGAAAAAAATGCACCTGTCGGTAGTGGGCGGAGGGATGGGCCGAGCTGCTGCTGCTAGGGTCAGCTCATGACCTGAGATGGGGCTGAGAAGCCGTTTGTGCCTCCTGGAGACACATGATCTGGGTCTTCAGGTCACTCAGTGTCTGTGCCATCTGATCTATCTGAGACATGCCCTGGCACTGCTTCTTCTCGATGATCTTGATGCAGTCCAGCTTCTCGCTGATGATACCCGTATCAACGGTCGACTACTGTGCATGTGTTGCAGTTGTTGAAGATGTGTAAGGACCTACATTGACGTGTGCTATCCTTTGATAGGACGCGGCCTGTGGTGTGGGCTTCCCTTTTGTGTAGAGGCGGGTCTGGGACATGAATGTATAGTTCTCTACCATATCCTCGTAGATGGCCCAGACTTGATCCACATCCTTAGTAAAATATGAACCCCCTCACTATGCGTTCACTAGATCCTACAACTCCGGTGTAAGCCCGCAGAAGAAACTATGAACAAGGTTGGGCTTGGATATGTCATGTTGAAGACACCAGTCAATGAGCTCTATGAATATGTCCCATGCCTTATGGAATTGCTCGTTGGGAAGCATAGAGAAGTTGTTGATGAGGACTCGCTCTGCATTCATCCGGTCGAGTGGGTAGTACTTATTCAAGTACTTGTTCCAGAGCTATTCCCATGATGTGACGTATTTCCCTAGGTGCTTCAGCCAATAGGCTGCTCTATCGACGAGGGAAAACGGAAAAGCCATCATCTTGATGGTATCTTCATCTACGAGGCGATCGTGGACCATGCTGCAGATCATCTCGAACTCCTGGAGATGGAGGTGCGGCTCCTTGATGGCAAGCCCATGGAATCTGGGCAGTAGCTGAATGGTCTGAGGTGCGAGCTTGAAATCTGCCAGAATGGATGGCAGTTGGATCCATCTATGTGTTAGAGTTGCACCAGGGTTGTATAAATGTCTCATTGGGCATGCGAGTGTTGCTGGTTGCACTGGCTCATCTGGCTCTCCTCCCTAAAGAATGTCTCCCCCTCCACCGGCTTTGTTCTGCTCTCTGTTCGCTCGCATCAGCTCCATCTCTCAGTGCATATCAGCCGTGAAAGCCCCCTGGTCTCTAATCTAACGCTGCATGGTCTCCAGGGAGTCTAATAAGGTGTTGTTGATGGCACCTTAATCAAGTACGTTGGTGTGGGTCCCTCCGGGTCTATCAGTGCGCTCCTCGCTGCTGGCCATGGTATCTGCAAAGGCAAAAGACCCAAACTCAGGTGCCATCAAATGATTAAACATATGCTGCTGTCTCGGCTCGGGCACCTCAGGACTGGTAGATGGGTGGTCGAGTGGGAACAAGGCAGAGTTAAACTCGGGTTTGGAGAGCGGGTATGGGCTCTCGCGAACCAACCTAGATGAGTGGACCAGAGTGCTCGAAAGTGGTGCAACCAATGGCTGCCTAAGGGACCTCCGACACATCATCGTGATATGGAGAGTGAAGGCGGATGAGATCTGGAAAATACATAAGATCATGCAAACAAACCCCCAATTCACCTACTCACGCAGAGCTGATGACCGTAATGATTCGGTCTTTTATCTTGTCGATTTTATTTAGGTGATCAATCAGTCTATCAGAGCGATTAAGTGAGCTGTTAGGAATCCAACGCTTGCAGGAGACAGTCCCGATCCCAATGATAGATCTTTCCCAGCCAGTACATGTTACGGACTGTTTAACAGCTACCCGATCAACTCGCTTTGTTAAGGATATCACGACCCGCTTTACCAGAAACCGGATCAATCCTCACTGGAGAACGACTAACCCGAAACTAGTAGTCTGAAAAGAGGTCGGATATGGATCTAGCCTAGTGTGCGGGTCACTCTCTCTCTCATCCAAACCAGACAACGAGGGGATTTCTCTCCCAAAACAAATTTTTCCATGTGGTGTATTTTAGGGTCAAGTGTGTTTAGCAGCTCCAATTTTATAGTTTTTCTTTTTTAGATATTTTTAAAGCAAAAACAACGCCTAATGAATTTTTTGATTCTCCTGATTGTTTTAAGTCCAAAACAAGGGGGAGAAGTCGAAAAAGTCGATGCGCGGTCAAACAATATGTTGCATGCAAAGTCAGAAATGCGTACCTGACGCCAGCTCTCTACATGCAGGGTGATCCATGCATAAAATAAAGAGAGGAATAAAACTACCAATATGATGCAAGAAGAAATCAGCCTTAGATAGAAAATTTTTACACGAGAAAAATAATAGCTAATGAGTCAACAAGAGAGGTCGGGGTCCGGTCTCTGATGCCGGTCGGTGTCCTCCACGACATATCCAGCCAGCATTGTATACGGCTTCTAGCAGCACATGACCCCGCAGGTGACAAAATTAGATTTTTCATTTTATGAGTTAATTAATTAGGTCCACTTAGCAATCTATAGGTGCAGGCAAACAATTAGGGCTGGTGTTGTAATTAATTTCGTCACAATCAATAAGAAATCCGAAGTGTAGGGGCCAAAATCTTCGAGAATAAAAAATAAAAGAAAATGTGGAAAACTCAAAACCGACGTAAAATCTGTGGTGAGGTACCCCGAGCACACTGGTGCTTGGTGAACCAGACCCTGATAGTCTGCCAAGTCCAAGTCAGAGTCCTGTATTATTACAATAATAATGGAACTGGAAATAAAAACTAAGCTAAAACTCCTATAAAGGTCATGCTCCTCCTCTCCTACGCTCTTTGCAGCTCGATGCAGAAACGAGCTGCCTCCACGTCGCTTGGGTGCCTCGGTGCTCCTAAGATAGCCGCCCTCGCACGTTGGGCCCTCGCAAGAATGACAAAACAAAAACCATGGTCAGATCACAATTATATAAAAAATCAAATAAAATAAAATAAATGAGAATAAAAACAAAAAAAAGAAATAGAAACAAAAACAAAGACAAAAATAAAAATAAAAGAAAACAGATAAAGAAAAACAAAAAGAAGAAAAAAAAGAAACAAAATCGAAAAAAGGAAAACTGACTACTAAGACGTGCACCCTGGCAATGGCGCCATTCTGATGAGCGACCCAAGCGACTAAGGTTAAGTGATATCAAAGGTCGTTGCGACCTCAGCCACTCGAACCTGGCTCAACGGAAAAAGTTCGACCACCAACGAAAGAAATCCAACACAAACACAAGGGCAAGAAGTCTTGCGAATTATTTAACTTGGTATAACACACAGGGTCGAAGACAAGGTGCACGGAAAGACAAGTCTACGAAGTAATCAAGAATAAATTTTGGTAGTTTTTATTTTTTTAAAAAAATATGATTTTCTTATTAGAAAAAGAATAAAGAAAATGGCCAAAAGGAAAACTCAAGCAGTTATTTAAAGGGCCAAAATAACTCAAAAAATCAGAACAAAAATATTTTTTTGGTTTTTAAAATATTCAAGTGTTTTTGTGAATTTCATGGGGTTTTCTGGTTTTAATTAATTCTCTAAAAATAAAAGAAGGCCCAAAACAGTGAGCAATGTACAACATGGATATAAAGGCAAATTAAAATTTTTTAAAATGCCTATAAAATCCTAGTAGTAATTTTATGTGATACTATAAAAGTTATCTACAGAAACTGAAAAAACATTTTTTTGATTTTTTTTATGAATTTTTAATAATATTTATAAGATTTTTAGACTTTTTCAATTTTTAGGAGTTTTATCAATGGGAATAAAGCAAAAATAACAGAGTAATTAAAACACAACAAAATAAACACTCAAGAATATTTCTGGAATTTTTAAATGCATTTTTATATTTTTAGATCATTTTTCAAAACAAACAAAGATACTTTTTAAGGATTTTAAATTTTAGAAAATATTAAGAGAAATCAAAACACTCTATAAAAATCACCAAAATTCCTACATAGTAGAAGTAGCTACTTGTCAAAATCTCAGAATTTTTGGAGCAAGTTGGCTATTTATTTAATTAAAAACAAAACACACAGATAACAGAGACCAGATTGCAAATTATTTAAGTTCTAGGATCAATCAGTAACATACAATAAAAATCCAGGGTCTAATATGCAATTTCTCCACTAAAAATTGCTCATGTCATAAATCAATCTTTCATAGGTGTATATTTGCAAATTTGAAAAATAACTATCAAATCAGTAACAAATGAAAAGTTCGAGACAAATAGGCAAATAACCCAACTATTCACTTGACGAGGCATGTGGTTCCACACAAGCAGGACTAAACTGCAAATATGACAAGGACTGGAATGCAAAATGGTTCAACTATGATTTTTTATTTTACATACTAGAAAGGAAATTAAAATAAATACAGGGTGAATAACGCAATATACCCATTGAGCTCGTGAGAGGCATGTGAGAGGACGCGTAGTGGCTGCAGGTGTGTGAGATCATGCGGCTCTGGACGTGTCAGGTGTCAGATCTGACGCTCCAGATTGGTCAGGGACGTGCGGCGCATATAGAGGCCGGATCTGACATCCAACGGTGTAGACAGGCTGTTGTGTCAGCGATCAGGATGATATATTGACGTGCGTGCTGATCCAATGGTGCCGAGGTAGACTGGATGAACAGCTCGAGGGCGAACTTCACCAGAGCACAGGGGATGATCCCTAGCTCCGATGGCTGATCGGAAAGCACTTAATGAACCGTGGATGGCTTCCGCGTCGATTGAGCGGACCCGATGGAGCAACTATCAGTCGGATGAACGTGGCAACGAAGGGGACCTGGGACTACTTCAGTAAGTTTCAGATGGCTGGAGTCGACTATCTTCAGCGCGCTCTTTCACCTGCAAAGGCTAGTTGGGACTCAGGGCGATGCTCCGGTCTAGGTTAATTGGACTAAGCAGTAAAGAAGCGACAGCGGATGGGTGCGGGTCTCTGGTGAAGATGGCAGGGGAGACCTAACTCGTAATCTCGATGCGATAATCGAGGGTCAGGGTGATCAGACTGCGGAGGAAGGTGAAGGGCGAGCGTGTATATCGATCGGAGCAGATAGATGAGGGTGACGAAGCTCCGACCGTTTAGTCGGAGCTGGCGGAGCGACGGTGGCGTACAAATGAATGATTGTAAAAATGACAGAGCTAGGAAAGATCAAAGGGGTACCTGATGGTCTGAGTACGATCCTAAGCTCCAGGAGAAGTGGACGGCAAGGTTGTGTCCTCGACCACGCTGCGTCTAGCGAAGGTGGCTTCTCGGAGCGGTTCTCTGAGCACAAATGGTGAGCTGCCGCTACACAGCTCCAATCCAACCACCAAATAATTCCTTAGACGGCTATCACAAGGGTTCTAGGGTATCGAAGAGGGGTGTGACGCGAGCTCATTAGCTGGGGAGGTGAATGAAGCATTTATAGAACATCCCAGGTAGCTGGAAGTATCGGTAGAGGCGCGCGAATCGAGGGTCGGATCCCTAAAGATTCCTATGGGCGTGTATCATGGATCCTCCTTCTCTAATCAGAGCCTCGAAGTGAAGAACATGATGATCGGATCGGGTCTAGGATATTTGGTGAAGAGAGGGAAAAAACTGGATCTGAACAGAAGAGATTCCAGGGGGGGGGTAGTTGACCGGAGTCAACAATCCTCCTTTGACCAATCAGAAAAAAGTATTCACAAAAACATCTATAAATTCAATAAAAAATAGTAAATGATTTTATATTAGAAAGTGTGTAAAATGAAGAATGTTTGTTATTTTTAAAAATATATTTTTGTGATTTTTATTTATTTTATGAAAAATAAATTATTGTATATACAGTATAATGTATTATATATAGGTATAAAATACCATTGTATTTTGTACAATTATTTTTTATTGTATTATTTTAACTAAAATATACTAATTTTATATTTAATTTATTTACAACATAATTTTTGGAGTATAAAACAATTTTTGTTTTAATTTTATTATTTATTTACAAGTACAAAATAAATAGGGAAGGATACACATATATGTGTATTTTATACAAGTGAGAGAGAGAATTTTATTCTATTTTTATTTAGTTTTTCTGATTTTTATTTTATATTTATAAATATGTACAAGGGAGTTAAAACACCTTTTTATATTTATTTTTGTAAATATGAATTATATACACATATGGTACATATATACAATGTGAAGTGGCCCTATCTCTCTCTACCTATTCTATTTGGCGATCATGCCAATACTTGGCCCTCTCTTGGGTTTGGGTCACTCAGTATTTACTCTAAATACTTCCTTCATTTTCTTTTATTCCTTATTCTTTTATTTTTGTACAAATACATGCTAATTATGATATATTAACACATGCATGCTTATTGCTAAGTTATTGTATTAACAACTATTTACATGATGCCTTGCCAAGATAATTAGATAAAATAAAAGAATAAAGAGTAATAAATGAGGATTCATCAGGTATCCTATCATCTGATCTTGGAGGGTCTATGATGTCTGACAAGTCAGGTCAGACAATCGATGTGTTGAATACTGTCTCGGCTCTCAGATATCCACAATCTCAATGTGTCAATCAATAATTAACTCACAATAAGGCTCAAGCAATGAAGAATAGTGACACAAAATTTATTATACACTATAAAATGCTATGTATAGTATGTAAGTGCAGGGGTCAAACTGCAGTGGAGCAATGTGGACATCCAAAAAATTTTACAAAATAATAAATAAATGATTTTATGTTTTTATAGGGATTTTTTTATTTTTGTGGGTTTTGAATACTTTATATTTTTATAGATTTTTATTTTAGAAATTATATAAATTTTATTTCTTTTCTTATTTTCTAATTTTTAATTTTCTTTTTAATATATATGTAATAGATATATAATTTATTAGTATATACAAATACTATATATAATGTAATATATATAGGATGCACATATATGTAATATATAAAAATCAGACAAATACCCTAAAGGGTAGTCTTTTTTTAATATTTGCAAATATTTAGTGTATTTAAATTATTTATAATAATATTATTATTAATATAAATAAATATAGCTATATATAGGATGTAGGATTTTATATTTCTAGATATAGTTATAAATACTAAAAAATCAAAAAATAATATTTTAGTACTTTTTCTCTATGTTTGGAATCTTTCTTATAGGTTTTGCTATTTTTTGTATTTTTATATCAATAAGAAGGTCAAAACGGTTATAATAATAAAAGTCAGAATTGTTTTCAAATTTTAAATTAGATAAAAAGCTCAAAAATTTTCAAAACTATTTTAAGTATATAACACATAATATAGGAAGTAATCAGACACATAAACTAATATTGTTGGATTTTTAGAGGGTTTTTAATAATTTCTATGAGGTTTTTATTTTTTTAAATCTTTAGTGTCTTTCTTTTGAATTTTTTTTTGTTTGGAGTTGCAAAATACAATAATATATATACTCTAATATTTTTAGTATTTTTTATTTTTCTATTTTTAAATGTAAATAGGAGAAATATATAATATTTTTGAATTTTAATAATAGTATAATATTTTTTATTTCCTTACGAAAAATATGTGTGTTTTAATAAATACTTGAGAACTTAAAATACTTTTACTATAATTTTTAGATGTGAAATGATATTTTTAATAAATTAATTACAAGAAATAAAAATTAAGGTTCTAATAGGGAACTAAACAAACTATAAATGCATTCCAGAACCTTATTCAAAAGTAGAAGGGCCTTTGTGCAAAAATCCCAAATATACTCTATTAAATATGCTTTACTGGGGTATAAGCCAATATTCAAGAAGTTGCAAGGCCTAGTTGCAAATTTTCTAAAACGTTTAACACTAAAATCAAACTTTAAGGACTAAACAGTAAAAAAACCCACGAGGGAGTCCCTGCAAAATTTCTAGACCACTCACTTGTATGGGCACGTAATGTGACGTGGACTGGACAAAATAACAAATAAAATAAATGTGGGGTTGCTTCTATAAATATTACAAAATATTTTGACCTATAGATCGAAGTTTTAGAACTAAAAAGTAAATGCAAAAAACGTGGGGGTCAACACAAAATACCCCTCGGGAGGGATCAGACGTTTGCAGACGACACACTTATCCACGTGGCACCTACTCGTCGGTTGATACCGCTTCGTGGATGAGAGGTGCTGATCAGATTAGGTGAGGCATCCGACGGTTGAAGGCGCCAAGGATTGGAAGATCGCTGTGATATCTGTAGGAGAGCACCATCGGACGACAAGGAAGCTGCCAGGAATAATACTTGAGGGGGTCAGCTTCGATTCGACCTCCTAGTTGATGTTGACCATCAGACGGGCTCGCAAATGGCTCAAAATAAGGCTACAGACGATCCACGTTTGCTAGGTAGCCTAGTTGAGTCCGAGACCAATTAAAGGGGTCCTGGATAGTCGAAGAAGCTCAAGCTACTGTGGACACTTTGTCGGTGTATAAATCAACCCAGATGGGGTCCTTGGATCCAGATACTGCATAGTTAAATTTGCCAAAAAAATCAGAGGGTTCTGGGCTCGATCCTGCAGTAAAATGAATGGAGATGGAGTACGGAGGAGGATCTCCTTTATTTTTATAAAGAGGCACCACGATACTCCTCCTCCAATCTTCAGGCATTTTCTTGCTTCGCCAAATAACATTTAATAGATTTGTAAGCCAAGTCAAACCGCGCTCACCTAAAACTTTCCATACTTCTACAGGGATGTCATCCTGTCCTACACCTTTCCCAGGTCTCATAACCTTCAAAGCCTCCTCTACTTCCTTTCATTATATCCGTCTATAGCTTGTACGATTCAAGTAACTTTCACTACTAGCTAGATCACCCAAAGTGATCTCTCTATTTCCTTCCCCAATGAAAAGTTTATGGAAGTACTGCACCCATCTAGTCTCTATATCCTTCTAAGTAACAAGCACATGACCTTCCTCGTCCTTAATGCATCTCACTTGAGAAAGGTCTTTGGCCTTTCATTCTCTTTCTTTGGCCAACCTGAATATATCCTTCTGGACCTCCTTAGAGTCGAGATTTTTATACAAAACATCATAAGCTTTCGACTTAGCTTCGCTTACAACCTTCTTTACTTCCTTCTTTGCTATTTTGTAGTTTGTGACAATTTCCTTTATTCTATCCTTAGACATAGCTTTAAAGCACACTCTTTTAATTTTTAGCTTTTCTTGCACCCCTTCACTCCACCACCAAGCCTCCTTTTGTCTTGGGGCTCCTCCCTTTGACTCGCCTAGCATCTCTTTGGCTACATTTCGGATACAAGATGTTACTGCCTCCCACATCTCGTTTGCAATTCCACTACAATCCCAAGATAAATCTTCTAAAACCATCTCCCTGAAGCTCGATTGCTTCAGTGGAAGATTCCACCATCTAGTTCTAGTGTTATTAAGAACCCTCCTTTCATTACCATCCCTTTTATTTCTACATCCAAGACTAACAAGCGATGTTGGGTTGTCAAACTCTCTCTTGTGATTACTTTACAGTCTTTACAACACAACTGATTTCTTCTTCTCAACGTAAAGTAATCTATCTGTGTTCTCGTTGGCCCACTCTTATAAGTAATTAAATGCTCCTCCCTCTTCTTGAAGAGAGTGTTTGCTATGAAAAGATCATATGCCATTACAAAATCCAGGATGACTTTTCCCTCTTCATTTCTATCCCCAAAACCATGTGCTCCATGAACACTTGCATTCCCTGAAGCATCTTTTCCCACATGTCCATTAAGATCTCCACCTATGCAAATCATCTCTCTTTGTGGGATTCCTTGTAAGATCTTATCTAGATCCTCCCAAAAAGCTTGTTTAGTGCTTTCATCTAAGCCAATTTGCGATGCATAAACTAAGATTTCATTAAGAATTTCTTCTTCAAGCACCAATTTTAGCAAAATAATCCGATCCTTGAATCTTTACACCGCAACAACACAATCTTTCAAATCCTATGAACAACCACTCCAACACTGTTTCTACCCTTATATTTACCTGAATACCAAAGTTTAAAGCTTGTCTCCTCGATCTCCCTTGCTTTCTCTCCAACCCATTTAGTCTCTTGAAGATATAGTATATGAATCTTCCTTCTTTCCATCGTATCCACTATCTCCATCAATTTTCCAGTCAAAGTGCCAATATTCCAACTACCAATCCGCAACTTCTGTTGCAATCTCTTTTGGACTAACTTCTTTACTCGCATGCGTCCATTATGTGAGAACCCTTGTAAATTTTGGACTACTTCCAGGCAATGATGCAGTGGAACTAGCTTAATTACCCGCATGCGTTCCTCATGCGAGAACCCTTGCAAATTTTAACTACATCTAGGCTGCGATGTAGCGGCCCTTGCTAATTTTTCATTGCATTCGGGCGATGCAACGCGTCGCAAGTAGAGAATGCCCCAACAAAATCTGTATGTTTGCATAAATCCATGTTTAAAAGATCCAACTATCATGAGGCAACATCCTAAATAATATTTAAAAAAAAATATTTAGGAAGTTGTCTCAGACTGTTTTACGTTGGCTGTCGGCTACCTAACGCAACCCTCCTCATTTACCCGGGCTTGGGACTGGCCATGGCTGAGTTAGGTATATTTACCTATACAATAAGTATTTTATATTTATTTGATATTTTAGATTAATATTATTTTATATATTAATAACTTATTTAAATACATATAAATATATTTTTTTATATTTTTAAGTTATTCACTAGTTTAATTAAATATGTATATTTATTATATAGGTACATATATGTTTAATTCATCTATGTATTATAGTATACTTAAATATTTTAATGTATTTTTAGTCATTTTATTTTAATTTAATTATGTATATGTATTTAAAAAAATTAAAAAATTATAATAATATATAAAAATGTAAAAGTAAAAGGGATAATTATAATGATTATTTTATTTAGATATATTGCACAATGAGGACCCAAAACTTAGTTGTTGCATCTTAACTCCAAAATGAATTAAATCACCATCATTAATTACCTAATTTAATTTTATGAACAATAAAGGTGAGTTTGGTGATTTTTTAGCTTGTTTGGAGAAGACACACATCTATGAAGTGTGCTTTATGGCCTTTTATTTTGACTGTTTAGCGCGCAATGTGCATTATTTTTAAATGAAATAAATTTTGTATTTTTATTTATACTTTATCCACAAATTTCAAGTTCTAAGTTTACTTATTTGGGTCTAAAAATAAGAAAATAAAATGGGTCCCAAAACCTATTTATTCAGGAATTAAAATTACGATTTTGGTGTTCTTATCGGACCTTATCTCCCCCTACTTTATTCCTTGTCGACCCAATCATCATGACGCCTAGGTCTCAGATTTAGGGTCATTCAATAATTATGGTATTTTATTTCTTTTTCTTCTTTTCTATATTCTTTTGTTTAGGCACTAAATATAGTATTTTACACAAATTTTATAGTATAAATAGTAAATGTTATTTATTAGAAATTAATGTTATATACCTGCATTTAGATAAGGTTTAAAGGCCAAAATGAAACAATAAAGGTGATGAAACGAAGATTCATCAACAAGCACCTCGCACGTTGCTCAACATAGATGAGATGGTGAGGGCAGAATCCTCTGGAAAGAGACACACGTGAATGGAAACACACACATTAATTTCAAGTGGCCAGTGTGCCCCAACCTAGTCCAGCAGCATGGATGCCCAAAGACATGATGTTGTTTGTTGAAATAAAACTTCAGATAAGGAAAAGATAGCTGGCACAATTTTTTCTATGAACCCAAAACTTGGGCGGTAAAAAATATTCTATATTAGTCAGGGCACAAAAGATCAATGCAGTAAAACAATTCTTTATATCAAAAAGAAGCCAAACATCAAATATACTTACATGGCTACAATGATCCATGATTCATAGAACTTGTAGATCTTAGTGGATACTGGGCTACATTGGTAGGGCTTCAACGGAGATGTCACCACACTGGCCACACTCCAATTCTCTTATTATTCATCCATCTTCTTTCCCCCCTTTTATTGTGGACATAGCACGTACCCGACCTTAAAAGTAAATACCTCGCTTCTTGATGAAAGAGTAACTAGAATTGGGAATTAAGGTCAGCTTGCTCAGATAAGGTTGTTCTTTGTCATTTCATAAGTGTGGAGTTATATTTTACATTCACAGTACAAGTAAGATTCATAGCCATCAAAATTTGCGTATGAAGATTGTTTTGACCTGAATGTCAAGGCGCATTGAATGGAGACTTGTGGAACATAACGATTGCTGAGTTTTAAATCCTACTCCCAATAAGTTTCTGCGAAACTAATAATCCAAAGGTCTGATCGAGCTCCATACTTCTATTTTATGAAGAATAGTTTAAAAAATAAATTATTCTAAGTTCTTTCCATTTTCTTTTCTAATTTGTATTCACTTATTTTTAAAATAAGTGTTTGCTAAGGGAGTAACAAAAGTTAAGTATAGGTGAATGGTGAATTGATGAATACTTGTCTCGCGAGGGTCTAAAAAGGGTCCTCACTGAATAAGCGAAGATGATTATCACAGAGGCGACTGCTCACAAGACCACATGCTGAATTAATAGGTACTCACAAATAGATGAATAAGAAATGAATAAAAAAATGTGATGCATAATTTATTATACTATACAAACAAAGATGTATAATATGTAAGCATGTAGAGGTCGAACCACAGAGAGTAAGCTAGGTAGCCTAATGACTATGACTAATCAATGCGAGCTATGTACATAATTATCTTTAAGTCTTTTTATGTGGGTTTCTTGTTTTATATTTTAAATATTTTTTATTTTAACTTTTATATCATATATATATTCATATCTTTTTATATTTTCTGAATTTTATATTCTTTTTCTTTTTAATATAATATATAAAAGTATATGTCACTATATATACAATATATGGTAATATATTTATAAATACTACTACAAATAATAATACAAGTTATAAGATGTTTCAGGCTTATATTAATTTCTACTATTTTTGTAATTTTCACGGAAATTTTGCTAATTTTTATATGTTTTTAAAGTACAAAATACCTTAAAACAAGGATTAAATACATAGGCTAAATTTATTTGGAGATTAAAAATAGCAAATATTGTTTAAATTTTCCAAATCAATTTTTGTATATAATAATTAATAAAAAGAAAATTGCAAAACAGAAATGAATATTTTGTTAATTTTTGGGTATTTTTTTATATTTATATAAAATATATTGTAGCCTTTTATTTTTTTTCTTCTTTTCTATTTCCATTTCTAGATATTTTTTTGTCTTCGGTAACAAATACTAAAATAAACAAAATATTTTTTTAATTCAAAAAGTTTTAATATTTTTTGGTAATTTTTTATTCAAATAGGGAAGAAATGTGCTCTTTTAATTTTTAATAAATAGTTAACATGCCTAAAATGCAAAAATAAATGACATAATTGTGTATTCCAATATGCACATAACCCTAATTTTTCATAATTTTTGGAGTACGGGTGATATTTTTAATAAATGAAAAACAAGCACAAAAATTGATGAACTAGTAGGGGCATATTTGCAATTAAAATTAAGTGGATGGTTCTTTCTGCAAAATACCCAAAATATTTACACTAATACTAAAAGTTTTTTTACTAAAGTGCAATACAAAATCCGTGAGGGCTTACATGCAAAGTCACCACATCACATGGGACCGCACATGAGGTGATGTGGACTAGACCCAAATGTAATTCGATGAAAGCTTAGGGGTTCCAATGAAAAATACCCAAAAGTTTTTAACCAATCAATTAAATTACATGACTGAAATGGAAAAACAAAAAGGAATGGGGTAAATATGCAATTACCCCCAATACATGCTAATTCAATGGTTCGCAGGCGCTCACATATCTACGTGTCGTGCCCTGGTGACCCAATGACAATTCGATGATCAATGACCAGAATTGAATCGTGGATCTTATGTAACAGATGAATAGGGCCTTGATCCCACGCTTAGCGTCAAAACTATAGATGGATTACAATCTGATGTTTGTTTCTTCGAACGAAGAACAGGTAAGAAGGTCACCTCCCCCGAGCTTCGATTACTCGATTCTTCCTCCTTCGAGATCCTAAGACATTGCAAAGTGACCCAATAACTTTGTTGAGGTGTTCTGTAGCTGAAGGTACCCTCAGTTGAGTCTGGGGCTCATCGATGGAGCCCTGGAGCTTGATGTTCCTGGAGGTGCTCCTAGAGTGTCTTCATCCCTAAGATGGGCTCTTCAAGATCTGTAGAAGTATGCAAAAGCACATCAAAGAGAAGGTGAAGGTGCTCGACTTTTATTGAGTTTGATTGGAGGTGAAATGTGGTGAAGTGATGTTCTCCGGTGAGGTGGCGGCAGAAGGAGCACGGATGCTTCGATCTAGAAGGAGTCGAAGGTAGCTGGATGGTCAGGGATGTAGAGAACTAACAAGACTAGGTGATGACATGATCATGGATATCAGAAATAGAGTAGAATGATGAATTATGGTGGCCTGATATCTATAGCTATGACGAACTAATTAACTTAATCTAAGCTAGTACAGTAATTAAAACATGAAATAAAATGCATGAAACTAAAACCTAAGAGAGAAATCTAACTAGAAATTATAAAATGGCACATCTCATACCTGGTTGTCACGCTAGGGAGCAGAGGTCGTCGGAGAGCCACCATGGAGCACCTCCTCACCTTCTCGCACCGCCTGGACTCCAGGGGATACTCTCTTTGTCACCGGGAGCACACACATAGAGCTAGGGGTTCAAGTCCTTGAAGAAGGATCAAATAAAGGAAGAGAGGAGATATAATTTATAAGCATGGAGATGGGTCCTTATTAACCGGTGATTTTAGGCAAATCGATGGTATATACATAGGGTTTTACGATTAGGCGAGTATTAGGGATGATCTGCGAAGAGATTCCATAAAAAATCAAGTTAGAGCGAGTGATGAAATGTCTAGGAAAAAAGGGAGAAGATGGGGTGTCTTCTCTTTTAGGTGGCTAGGTGTCCTGGGTCAAAGAGTTGACCCTAGTCGACTACGGTTTACCTCCAGTTGGTCCACGTGGACGAACGTGAAAATTCCAATAGGAAAATTATTGGTATACTTGATATTATAGAGATAATGAATTTATTATTTAGGCTATGAAATTAAAAAATGTTTATTAATTTATGTAGTATTTAACTCTTATTTTTAATTATTTATATTAATTATTTATTATGGGTTATTATTTACAGCTATACTTATATGTAAATTTACATATGTATTACATATTTTATATTTATTTTGTATTTTAGTTTTTTTTATGTAACTAATTTATATATTTATAACTTATTTAAATATACATGAATATACTTTTATTTTATTTTTCTTATATAGTCTATATACTTAAATAAATATGTATACTCATTGTATAGGTCTAAGTACTATATATTCATCAATGTATTTTCTAGATTATTTTATTTTATTGCTTTCTTTAGTGTTTTATTCTATTTTTCATAAGTTCATGTACTATAAAGAATATTGAAAAATTATAAAAATAAAAGATTATAAGAATTATAAAGAGTAATAAAATGGATATTTTATTCAGGTAAATTTTATAATAGGAGTCTAAAACATAAATTTTGCATCTTAACTCCAAATTGAATGAAATCAACTTCATTAAATAGATAATTAGAAGTTATATACAATTAAAGGTGATTTTGATATATTTGGAGTTCATTTAGAGAAGATATGTGTCTGGGAAGTTTGGGTTTTAGCTTTTTATTCATAGTATGAAATGTACACTGTGTATTATTTTTCAATGAAGTCAATTTTATTTTATTCTATATAATTTTTTCTACATCTTTTTTGTTCAAATTTCTTTATTTGAGGCATAAACAAAATGAAATAAGATAGATTCCAAAAATGCAATATTGAAGAATATAGAATAGGGATTTATTGTGTATTTGGCCCTTATATCCCCCTACTTTATTCCTTAGCGACCTAGTCATCAAGGTGCTTAGGTCTCGGGATTTAAGGTCATAAACTACAATAAGCATATTTTTGCTTTAAACAATATAATTTATATAGTATTTATACAATAATAATGAATGTTAATCTATACAAAATGATGATATTTACATGCACTTAGCTAGGGTTCAAAGGCTAAAATGAAAGAGTAAAGTTGATGAAATTGAAGATTCATCACCCCCATATACTTGCCTTTGCTTGTACCTAGCAAACATTTATTCCTATAAGTACATAAAAGAAACTAAATAAAAGAAAAAGAAATAACTTGGAATAATTGTCGACTTTTAAACTCCTCTTAATAAAGTCAAAGTTGGATCTCAGAGAAGGCCTTTGGATTAACGGTGTGTTTGGAAGCACATGGAAGTCAGAGATTTGCACATTTTTATGTAATTTTGAAAAAGATTTTGCAAATGTTTTTTGGGATTTTTATATTTACAAATTTTTAGGGAATTTTCAAAAACAAAAGTTTTTTGGAACAAAGAGGTAGTATGTGAAACTTTTTACATGGACGGGCATCCTTCTATTTACAAGGATTTGGATTCAAGAATTTACAAGTTTGTATACACAAAGTTTGTAAAGGTTCTTTAAGTGTTTGCATTATTTACATAGTTCTCAAAATAATTTGAAAATATTTTTGCAAAACATTTTGAAAATGTAATTTTGCAAACTATTTTAACAAATAATTTCTACAAACATTTTACAAAATTTAAAATTCATTTTGCAATGTTTTTTCAAATAGTATATATAGATTTCTCAAAATATTTTTGCAACCATTTTTAAAACATTTGCAAATTGATTTTCAAAATATTTTATTTCACACAAAAAAGAAATTTTTACAAACAAAATATTTTTACAAAGGTTGAAAACATTTTACAAAACATTTTCCAAATAGTTTTCAAAATATTTTTGAAAGAATTTTCCAATCCATATTCAAACATTTTATAAAACATTTTTACTGGATTTAAGAATTGGTATATACAAAGATTTTTAATGGGTTTTATACAAGTATGTTCTTTACACTTAATTAATTATATTTTAGTCATACTTATTGAAAATATGAATGGACGAGTTATTGCTAAAGTATATAAAAAGTATATACGACCCCCTATACTTGGCTTCAGTTATGTCCACATAGATCGAAGAGAAAAGAATAGACATAACACATACTAAGTACAAGTGATCCTATACTTTAACAACTAAATAATAAAGTATGAATCAATGAGAAGGCGACCTCCCCCATATACTTAGGATCAATTAATCCTAAGTATAACAAACTGTATATATATGTAGGGAGGGTCAAGGGTGGGAATGAACAACTCAACCATTCGACTTGTCTCCCCCTATACTTAGGGTAAAATATCCCTAGGTATAGACAGGAATATCAAAAAGAGAGGAGACAGGTGAAGGACTAAAGAATGAACATAACAGGTCACTCAACCCCCTTATGCATAGGATGAAGCATATCCTAAGTATAGAAGCAATGAGTGAGGAAAACAAAACAAAAATTTGAAAATACAACCAAAAAGAAGAAAAAAAGAAAAATAAAGGAAAATTTTTAGGAATATTATTTGAATCTTCTGCTATTGCATTGGTTGTGGAGGATTCGTTAATGATGATTTGTAATGCATCGAGAATGGTCATTTAGTAATTGACCATTTATGATGAATAGATGTGTGTCAGCTGACAGGTCTGATATCATGATGATTTTGTTGTTACACTTTTCTTTCACTCTGAATGGCCATTTCCATTTACTATTTAGTTTGCTCGGCAGTATTTTTAATTTTGCATCAAATAACCACACTTTATCTCCATTCTTGAAGGTCTTTCATCTAATGTGTCAGTCATGACAAAATTTAACCTTCTCCTTACAAATCAAGGTGTTATCATAAGCATAGTCTCCACATACAGAAGCATGTTCAGATCCTCTTTTCTTTGCTATCCACCTTTACGTGATTCTAAATTGCAAATATTGATTGCCCATACTGATTTATGAATCAGTTCCACTATCATATGGCATGGCTTTCCATACACGAGACGATAGGGCGACATGCCCAAGGGAGACTTGTAAATGGTTTTGTATGCCCTTAGGACATAGTCCAAGAGTTGGGACCAATTCTTTCTATCTGTCTTTATAAGCTTTTGCAAAATCGTATTGATTTTTCTGTTTGATAATTTTGCCATGACATTGGTTTAGGGATGATAAGACACGTGACTCAGTGCTCGATGCCATACTCCTTTTTTAATTGTCTGACCTCCTTATAAATGAAGTGACTACCCCCATCTGATATCAGAATCTTTGGAATCATGAACCGCGAGAAGATGTTCTCTACTAGAAATTGGCACACAGTACGATGGTTAGCGAATCAGGTAGGAATTGCTTCAACCCAGACTCTCACATAGTCAATGGCAATAAGGATATGCTCAAATCTATTACTATTGGGAAAGGGTCCCATGGAATCAACGCCCCACGCATAGAACACATCTAAAATCTAAAAATTTCACGGGCATTAAGTCCTTTGCTGTAAGGGTGCCTACCAATTTCTGACAGTCAATACAGTTGTTCACATACGTTGCGACATCCTTAAATAGTGTCAACCACCAGAGGCCACACTATAGTACATCCGCTACCATTCTATCTCCAGAGTGGTTCCCACCAGATTCGAGAGAGTGACAATGCTCAAGGACACTTTGATACTCCTCTTGAAGGATACACATGCGCTAAATGCATTATGCTCCTTCCCTGAATAATAGCAGATCTTCCCATTCATAGAAATGGATTTGGGACAAGAATTTATCCTTCTTGATCTTCGTCCAATCTTCCCGAACTACAACGCAAATGAGGTAGTTCACAATATTGGCATACCAAGGGAGTGAATCCACTAACATAATTGACTCTTCAAGAAAGGTGTCTGTGATGAGTACACTGCTCAGTGGAGGCTCTTGCTGTTCAATTCTTTAGGAGATCTGCTACAACATTTTGAACTCCAGGCTTGTCTTTGATTTCCTAATCGAACTCCTGGGAGACAAGTATCCACCCGATTAATCATGGCTTGGCATCCTTCTTCTGTTGTAAGTATAGGATGATAGAGTGGTAAGTTTAGATGGTGACTTTAGATACAATCAAATAGTATTTGAACTTATTGAGGGCGAAAACCACGACCAGCAACTCTTTTTCTGTAACAGTGTACTTACGTTGAGCTTCGTCCAATGTCTTGTTGGCATAGTGAAAGGCATAGGGCACTTTGTCCTTTCTCTGTCCTAACACGACCCCAACTGCAAATCTGACGCATCTGTCATTATCTCAAAGGGTAGAGTCTAATCAAGAGACTATAGGACTGGATCTTGAGTGATTAGCTCGTTCAATTGATTGAATAAAAGGAAAACATGCTATCAACAAGAATCTCGATCTCCTTGCATTGCATTTTAGTGAGAGGTTGGGCGATGCAGATGAAATCTTTGATGAATATCCTATAGAAATCCACATGCCCTAGGAAAGACCTCACATTTTTGACAGTCTGAGGTCGCTTTAGATTGGAAATCACATCCACCTTTGTTGGGTCAACTCCGATGCCACATTTGGAAATGACATGACCTAACACAATCCATTTCGTGACCATGGAGTGACTCTTTTTCCAAGATATTACGAGATTGACTTATCAACATTTCCGAAGTACTATGTCTAGTTGTTGAAGATAAGAATCAAAGCTGTCACTGTGGACGTAGAAGTCACCCATGAACACCTCAAGAAAACTGCTAACCATGTCAGCGAAAACTACGAGCATGCATCTTTGGAATGTGGCAAGTGCATTGCACAGATTGAAGGGCATTCTCATTGAAGCATAGGTGCCAAATGGGCATGTGGAGGTTGTTTTCTCTTGGTCTTTTGGGGTGATTGTCACTTTATTGTACCCAATGTACCCATTCATAGAGCAGAAGAACCCCATTACCGGCCAATCTTACCAGTACCTCATCAATAAATGGCAAAGGAATATGATCCTTTGTTGTGGCAATAATTAAGTGGTAATAAACAAATAACTGCCAGGATGTTGGTACTCAATTAGAAATCTCCTCTCCTCTTTCATTTGTAATGACAGTAAGCCCTAATTTCTTAGGAACTAAATGCATAGGGCTCACCCATTTTGAATAGAAGATGGGATAAATGAAGGTCACGTCACACCATTTCATGATTTCTCTCATCACTACATCCTGCAAATTTGTGTTCAGTCTTCTTTGAAACTCTCGGGATGGCTTGGCATATTCTTCCAAGTACATATTATATGAGAATAGAGTAGGATTTATCCCGCAGAGGTCTGATACGTGCCAACCATGCGCCTTTAGGTTTTTCTCTAGAATCTCGAGAAGTCGAGATTCTTGATCTGGTGTCAGCCCGCTGTTGATGATGATCGCATACATATTCACTGCAGCAACAATGAAGGCATACTTGAGGCCTGTTGGAAGTGGCTTTATTTCTGGTTCTAGTCCGTCCTGCCTCTTGGTCACTTCGTAAACTATGGTCGTAGATGGATGATCTACCATGACATTGGAGGTGTTGCTTACCTCAGTGACTTTTTATCTAATTGCTAATGTGCTAAACAAATTTACAATGAGATCATCATGTTCGTACTAACGTGAATCTTCTTAATAAAATAGATGCATAAGCTAATTAGAATATGTCTCTCAAGTGATATCGGAGCTTATGTCGACTATGCTTTCAATGCCCTCCTCAGGAGAGAGGATTTCTAGGGTCCATGTGTCATTCAAATAGAGTTTTGTATCTCTGATTTCTGCAATAATGTCACAGACTTCTTCATGTTGTGATTCATGGCTTTCATTGCGGTGTGTAGGAAAGGCCCGCCAAGAACAATTGGGGTCAGGAGTAATGGTGTAGGGGAGTCCATATCGAGAACCACCAAATCGATAGGATACTACATGTCCTACACCGTTATGACAACATCCTCCAACAAACCTCGGGGTCGCTTGATGGACCGATCAACGAACTGAAGGATCATGCGTATCTGCTTTAGTGGACCCAGCCCAAAATCTTGAAGCAATGATGAAGGAATGAGGTCGATGGAAAGGTCGTTGTTAAGCTGCATTCGCTCGAAGACTTTGTCAAAGATCTTACATCTGATCAAAGTTGTTACTTTGTCATGTTTCTACTCTAGGAGATTATTGATTGCTGCAACTATCGTCATGGTAAGGATGTGCTTCTCAAATTGCTAGAGTCTGTTATTGTAGTTTGACCGATGCTTGTTTGTACATGCCTCCTTCAAGACCTTCTTCATAGCGAGAATGTTTCCATGGTTGCATCAAAGGTAATTCAACAATAAAATTTTGAGAATCTCCACAATTCCTAGATCAGACAATGCACTTTTTCTTTTTGTATTTTGTTGGAATTTTCTATTTAACCAGGAAAAGGAATATTTACATAGATGAAATCAAAAACATCGTTCTTATTTACATTGGAATTCTTGTCCACAATATATTGTACACCTGGATTGTAAAAAGATGTACATTTTGGAAATGATGATACTGTGCTGGTGGACATGCAAAAACTATAGTCTCTACTCTGTCGGCTGGCTCTGAGTTAATTGTTGTGTCTTGCTTCCCCATGGTTGGAACGACTTCACTTTGACGACGATTATCTTTTGGTCTTTCTGTTTTTTCCTCTTCTTTTGTTCTTTTTGCTGATGGAGATGGTGATATCTAGTAGCTGGCATAGCTCCTCCTCCTTCTTCTTTCTCACCCGAAACTGTAACAGGCATGGCTGTTGCAGAAGATGATGATTCACTTGATGAAGCTTTATTCTTGCCCTTGAATGTGGCAGACATAGGCAAGGTCGTACTTCTCTTGAGAGTAACATCATTAGACAAAAGGAAAATCACAATCATCTGATTCTATAGGCAGACATGAGACATCACTTTCTACCTACTCTTTTCAGTTAAAATTATTGGGTTTAGCTTCGACCTAGGCAACGATAGGATTTTTGGTGGTCATCAGGTCATTTATCTTCCTTATCATATTTACTAGACCCTTGAACAATTGGTCCATTAATTCGAGGCTAGGGTTCACAGGAACTGCAGGAAGGTTCAACGTGCTGACCACGTTGTAACTAGTTGAGTGGAGAATGAGGTTGGGACTGCTGATATTTTGTTGAGGAGGAGGGAGATGGTATTACTTGTACGGAGGAGGAGGATACTGTTGTTGAGATGCAGTTGCATACTGATTGTATTACTGGTCATGACGGTACGAGAGCGGTGGGTACTGCGGCAACTATCTCCAGTTATTGTGGTACTATGGAGATTGGCGATTCTGATACTGAGGATGAGGTTGGGACTGGACAAATCTCCCTCTTTGATATTGATAGAATAGGCGGGAGTTGGCAAGCTAGCCCTGTTGAGGTACGCCTGAACGAGCTAGTTACCTGTCATTCGACCACACTCCATTTACCTCCTGAATGAGAGACAGTGGAGGAGAGAAGAGATCGTAGGAAGACAGGGGCTCTGGTTGGTAAGCCACCAACTGTTGTTGTTGCGGTGCCTGGTCTAGAGTCTGCATGTAGTACACATGTTGAACTACTGGTTAATTGTTGCTATTCTGGCTTAGGATGATGGGGCGTTGCTAGCGCTTTCTTCTTCACAATGATCTTGAGCGGTGACATCGCAGACTGGTAGGCGCTACTGGTGCTTACCAGCAACTCCAGTTGCTTAGTAATTTGATCCAATTTGTACATGTTCTTGGTTGTTTGTTCGATCACAGCTAATTTCTCTGATCATGTGACCATTTCTCGATAATATCAACTTTTGAGAGATGATCCTCGATGATGTTGAGGTTGGAGCTCTCATCTCTCTTTGACTCACGAGACATTGCCATGTGCACTAGATTCTAGTGGACTTGATTGTCACTAATAAGCTCGCGATGAAGAGAGGGAGGCCTCTCCCTCGATCATTTCTTTAAAGATCTGCCAGGTCAAATTTTCATCATTGTTGAAGTTGGAACCCCCACAGGTAGCGTCGACTAATCTCTGGCTCTCTACATTCAACCCCCCAAGAAGTGTTGGACCAAGTTGTCGACGGTATGTCGTGGTGGGGGAACTTCTCCTACAGATTAGTGAATCATTCCCTGGCTTCAGCTATGGTCTCGTGGGTAGCTTAAGAAATGTTTCTAATCATGGCTCGCACCTGGTTGAGATGACTGAGAGGGTAGAACTTGTAAAGGAATGCATATTTAAGTTCCTCCTAGCTCATCACGACCTTTCACAAATTATTGACCCAGAACAGGACCTTGTCTTGGAGGTTGAAAGGGAATGCGGTCATTTTAACTACACCTAACAAGATGTTAGGGTAGTGCATGGTTCTACAGATGCAACAGAACCGTTGCAGGTGAATGTATGACTCCTCATTCGTATTCCCATGGTATGAGGGGAGAAGCACATGGAATTGAGGCTTTATCTCAAAGTGAGCAAGCACCGATGGGATGCAAGTCCATTCGATCATTTGGTTGTCTCCAAGATTATATGTCTCCTTCAGTGTGGGTTTGGTGTTCTCATTCCTTAGATCTTCTTCTTATTCTAGATCACCATGGGGTGGAATCACATTTCTTCCTCCTCCTCGTCCTCTGGGTATATTCCTCAAATCATTTAACATATCTTGAAATGTAGTCTCTATAAGGGCTCATTTTGTTAGTTGATGCTGGATCGTGTGGATGGAAGCCAGCAACTGAGTGTACACTTGGTTCTGATCGGGTGTTGCGCCCTGCTCTGGTTGGGGTGGTTGTTGTCCTTTGCCCTTTCCCTGAGGAGCCATCTCTAGGTCTGAGACTGAAGAAATGAATTTTGGATTGGGATTCAGGATCGGGACTGGATTCTATCTGCAATGTAAGAGAGTCCTAATGAGACCACTGTGTATTTAAATGTCATATGTAGTGATGAATATGATATTAGGGTCTATCTCAGATGGTTGTGAATGGAGTAAAAGAAGTAGATTGAAATCGACCTCCACTCGTAACAAGTGGAAGTGGGACAAGCGTGGTCCCAATTTATTAGGAGATAAAGGAGAATGGAAAGAAGACAAGGAGTATGAAGATCGATTCGTAAGGTCCGAAGTGGGTTCTCGGAGATCGCCTGGAATTATTGGCGATGTTGCATCCATGGAATCAATGTTGGTGTCGGTGGAGTCCCAACAAAACAATCCATGGATTGACAACATGGAGAAGTAGAGATTTGATGAAGGACGAAGGATACGATGGTCAACGATGAATGAAGGACTATAAAACCATAGAAAGGCTCGAAACTAGTAGGGGTGTCAAAGAGGAGACACATATGACAAAATTTTAAGCAGGTGTGTGGAGCTTTTTCATTGAACCTTAATCTAGATCCATACAAATACAATACGAAATTGGATTCACGAACACTACACATTTGAAGCCGCAAGGGTTCGACTATTTTTATCTTTTCATTTAAGAGTTATTATTTCATGCATATATTTTAAAAAGTCCTTAGACACTAATCCTATAAGAGCGAGAGTACTGTCGAAAAAGTATCTCGTACTTGTACTCCTCCTTTGTAACATGTAGTCTGCACTTTTTGAGGTCCTTATAACCCTTCTTACATCTATACTCAGTCAAAGAATTAGAGGGAGGAAGCCGATAGTCGAAACCACTAATTCTGACCTCACTTGCAACAAATTTATCCATGAGTATGTAAGGACCTCCTCAGACGCAAATTGATGAGACATATACACCAGTTAGGGCCTGGCCCAAGCGCAGTACTTCAGACCACAAGTCGATGTTCGACACAAGATGGGAACACCATTGATGACTGGGCCCTACTTGGTCATGTATGATAGAAACGCCAATACTTCCGAAATCCAGATTATACACAAGGCAGTTACATACTGAGTTTTGGGCTCTAATCCTTAGCGGATCGTGCCTCGCTCATGAGGGGGGTTTTGGTCCCCTCCTATGGCACCTGGAAATAATGAGGGCTTTATGAACCCAAAGCAATGATATCCATTACAGATTTTAATTAAGGTCAAAGTTTTTTAGTAGTCCCCTTGCTTTAGATTTTTTAGTTTTCACTTTTTTGGATATTTTGCATACAAGTGCCTAATGATTTTGTAAATTCTTATTTAATTACTAGATGCTCAAAATCAGAGGGATATATCAAAAAAGTCGTGTAAGTTGATTTGATGATGGAAACCTCATTATTGAATCTGATGATGAATGCACAGTTAGTGGACTTACGATGCTTCCCAGCTCTTTCCATGTGGTATGCAAAACATAATTTTAAAACCTATCTACATGGTGGTGTGCAATCGACAAAATATCCCTAAAGAATAGTTTTTATTCGTCATGAAGAAACATATGTTAGTTTTTTAGATATGAACCCTAGGGTCTGGTGATTGAGACATCTCAGTGCCTGCCACAATGGGTCCTGCCAGCGTTGAATAATGTCTCTCTCAACACGTGAGTTCAAGTCCAAATAGCTAACATTTATTAATTTGAGTAATTCAAACATAAGAGACTATAGGGAAATATTTATTGTTAGTGTTTAGACCTAATTACCGATACAAGCAATCTAGCACACAAAACAAATAAAAAGAAAGGCGGAAAACTCAAAACATCTGGAAATAAATAAAACAAAGCGATGAAAAATCGAGAAAACCATGACGAGGACTCCAGGTGAATAATCACATGGGTAAAGGACCTCGATAAGTAGAGAAGTGTCGAAGTCCAAAAATTATTACAAATAATAACTAATAAATAATTCTCCCTTTCTCTCTCAACAGAATAAAATAAAACCCTAAGCTAAAAATCTATGCTAATTGTTGTCCTTGATATGTTTGCTGCCTCTCCAACTTGTCATGTCAAGAAGACTAGTCTCCACCTTGCTTGGATTCATCACCCTCCTAAGAGGTCATCCTCGCATAGAGGGCCCTCGCAACACAAACACAAGAGCTAGAGTATTAAAACATATAATAAATTAATATGTGCAAAGAAATAAAACCAGAAGTATGTACATGGCAAAGAGAAAATGTAGAGGAATATGTTCAAGAAAATTAATTTAAAAAAATAAAATTATGCGCAAAATTTATGCTACACTTTATTGCTACCCGGTAGCGGCGCCATTTGATGAACATGGGTTTTGTAAGGGTCTAAAAAAGGATCCTCACTAAATAAGTCAAGACAATTGTCGTTGAGCCGATCACTCACAAGACCACATGTTCAATCTAAAAGTACCCGCAAATGGATGAATAAGAAATGAATAGCAAAAAAAAATGTGAAGCATAATTTATTATACTCTACAAGCAACGATGTATAATATGAAAGCATGTAGAGGTCGAACCGTAGAGAGAAAGCTATGTAGCCTAAAGATTATGACTAATAAGTGTCAACAATGTTCTAATTATCATTAAGACTTTTTATGTGGACTTTTTCTATTATAGTTTAATTGATTTTTTCAATTTTAACTTTTATACTATATATATACATTAATTTCTTTTTATAATTTTTTATATCTTTTCTTTTTAATATATTATATAAGAACATATATAACTATATGTACAATATAGGGTAATATATTTATAAATACTACTACAAGTAATAAAAATATACAAAATAAGATGTTTTTGCAATTTATATAATTTTCTACTATTTTTGTATTGGTGTATATTTTTTGTTAATTTTTATATATTTTTAATGTAAAAAATATCCCAAAACATGGATTAAATAAATAGGTCGCATTGATTTGGAAATTTAAAATATAAAAATGTGTCCAAAATTTTCCAAATCAATCGTAATATATAATAAATAATATAAAGAAAATTTCAAAATGGAGATGAACATTTGTGGAATTTTTGGGGAACTATATATATATATATATAGGAGAGATTTAATTTTTTTCTCCTTTTTTTCCTTTTTCAGGGATTTTTGCTCTGGACTTACAAATTACTATAATAAACAAAAATGTAATTTTTCAGAATTTTAAAGGTTTAATATTTGGTAATTTTTAATTCAATCATCGATAAAAATGTGCTCTTTTGATTTTTAATAAATAGTAAAATTCTAAATGCAAAAATAAAAGTGTGATGTAAATGCATATGCTAGAAAGCACTTAAACCTATTTTTTCATATTTTTTGGAGCATGGATGATATTTTTAATAAATTGAAACATGCACAAAAATTAATGAACTAGTAGTGGCCTATTTGCAATTAAAATTAAGTTCAAGGTTCTTTCTACAAATTACCCAAAATATTTACGCTAATATTAAAATTTCTAATACTAAAATGAAATACAAAAAGTTGTGAGGGCTTATATGCAAAATCACCACCTCACATGGGACTGCACGTGATGTGACATGGACTGGACCCAAATGTAACTCGATGAAAGCTCAAGGATTCTAATGCAAAATATACAATGTTTTAAACTAATTGATTAAATTATTAGAATAAAACAAAAATACAAAAAGGTAGTGGCTAAATATGCAATTACCCCCAAATAGGCGCAGATCCAACGGTTTGTAGGCGCTCACTTATCCACGTGTCGCGTCCTGGAGATGACATGATGATTCGTTAATCAGAGGCCAAGATTGAATATTGGATCTCATCCGATGGCTAATTAGGTCCATAAACTGATGTTTGGCATCAAAACTGGAGATGGAGTTCGATGCGACGGTTGCTGCTTTGCACGAAGAACAAGGAAGAAGGTCGTGTCAACCGAGCTGTGATTCCTTGATTCTTCCTCCTTCGAGCTCCTCAGATGCTGCAAAGCGGCCCAATACTTCTTGGAGGCATTCCACAACTGAAGGCACTCTCAAATGATTATGAGGCTCATCGTTGGAGCCATGAAGCTTAATGTCCCTAGAGGTGCTCCTAGAGTGTCTTCAGCCCTTAAATGGACACTTTAAGTCCTACAGAAGTGTGCAAAAGCACAACAAGAGAAGGCAAAGGAGCTCGACTTTTATTGAGGTGGATTCGAGGTGAAATGGGGCGAAATGATGTGATCCAGCAAGGTGGCAGAAAAAGGAGCACAAATCCTATAATCGAGAAGGAGCCGAAGGTGGCTGGATGGTCAGGGATGCGGAGAACGGATGGGGGTAGGTGATGAGATGATCGTGGATGTCTGAGACAAAGTATAACCACGAATTACGGTGGTTGGAGCTCTATATCTCTGATGAACTAATTAGCCAAATCTAAGCTAGTACAATAATTAAAACACGAAATAAAATGCATGAAACTAAACCTAAGAGAGAAAGCTATATATACATGATAAAATGGCGTAGCTCATATCTAGTTGTCATGCCAGGGAGCATAGGTGGATGGATAGCCGTTGTGAACCACCTCCTCGACTCCTCGCACCGCTTTGACTCCAGGGGATACCCTCCCTATCATCAGGAGCACACAATCATGTAGAGAAAGTGGTTCAAGGGCTTTAAGAAGGATCGAATCGGGAAAGAAGAGAAGTGTTAATATCTATAAGAAGGGAGATCAATCATTATTCACTGGCGATTTTAGACGAATCAATGGTATATACATGGGATTTTAGTATTAGCAATGTATTAGAGATAATATGCGAAGAGATTTCATGAAAATCTAGTCGAAGATAGTGATGAAACATCCAAGAAATAAGGGAGTAGATAGGGAGTCTTCATTGTCAGGTGGTTAGGTGACCTAAGTCAAAGAGTTGACACAGGTCAAACTAGGGTTTACCTATAGTTGGTTCACGTGGACAACAAAAAAATTTCAATAGAAAAATTATTAGTAAAATCTATATTAAATAGATATTGAATTAAATAATTTTAGGCTATAAAATAAAAAAATGTTTATTAATTTATGTAGTGCTTAATTCCTATTTTTATTTATTTATATTAGGTTATTATTATAAGTTATTATTTACAAGTATACTTATATGTAGATTTACCAATATATTACATATTTTATTTTTATTTTGTATTTTAGATTTTTATTTTAGGTGCTTAGTTTATATATTTGTAACTTATTTAAATATACCTGAATATATTTTTATTTTATTTTTGTGATTTAGTTTTTATACTTAAATAAATATGTATTCTTATTTTACATGTATAAGTATTATATATTCATCTATGTGTTTTTGTGTATTATTTTATTTTATTGATTTCTTTAGGGTTTTATTCTATTTAAATATTTATATATTCTACAAATAAATTTTATAAAATAAAAAAATTGAAAAAATATAAATAATAAATAAAATGAATATTTTCTTCATGTAAATTAAACAATAGGTGTCCAAACCTAACTTTTGCATTTTACTCCAAATTGAATGAAACTAGCTTCATTAAATATCTTATTAAAGTTATATATAATTAAAGTGATTTTGGTATATTTGGATTTCATATGGAGAAGATATGGATATGAGAAGTTTGGGTTTTGGCTTTTTTATTCGGAGTATAAAATGTACACTATGTATTAATTTTATATGAAGTCAATTTTGTATTTTCTATATATTTTTTCTACAACATTTATGTACAAAGTTTCTTTATTTGAGGCATAAATAACAAAGAATAAAATAGATTCCAAAAATGCAATATTGTAGAATATGGTGGGGTTCTATTGTGTATTTGACCCTTATCCCCCCTACTTTATTCCTTGTCAACCCAATCATCAAGATGCCCAGGTCTCCAGATTTAGGGTCATAAAATATCTTTGGCATTTTATTTCTTTTTCTTTTCTTTTATTTACTGGCTTTAAATAATGTAATTTATATAGTATTTTATACAATATATAATGAACGTTCATTTGTACAAAATGATGATATTTACATGCATTTAGCTAAGGTTTAAAGGCCATGATGAAAGAATAAAGGTGGTGAAATGGAGATTCATCGTGAATCCATGATTCAACATTTTTATTCTTTTATTTTATAATAAAATCCTTGGTAAAACATCTATAAATAATAATGAATTCTCATTATTTACCATTCATCCTTTATTTACTAATAATGTATTTTTATCACTTATTTGCACCAAACTAAAAGAATAAGGAAATAAAAAGGTAGAAAAAGAATATTGTATATATGAAATAAATATAGATTGTCCCGAACCCCGTGACTAGTCCAAGCATTGACATGGTCGTCAAGTAATAAAGTAGGGGGAGATAGGGTCCATAACTTATAAAAGTATCAAAAAACTAAAAAATCAATAAACATATTCTTCATTATTTACTTGCAAATATCTTGTATTGTTCTATTTATAATTAAAATAACCTCAAATAAAAACATTTTCTTCATAAAACTTGTACATTAAATGTGTTGTAAATAATAAGAATAAATACAAAATAAATCATTTATAGAATAAAAGATACAAGACTCACAAAAAGCCGTAAAACAATTGAAAGATCGGTATCTTCTCCATACGAGCTCAAAATGAACCAAACTCACTTTCATTGTGTTGTAAATAAAACAAGCTTTCCAATGAAGGGGGTTTCGTAACTTTTAAAGTAAGATTTGAAAGTTGTCTTTTTAGGGGTTGTAGATACTCTTGTATACTTGTATACACCTAGATTTATTTTCTTTGTTAATTTTGTACATATTGTATTCTAAAGGTATTACATATATTTATATTAATTATTTAAAACACAAGTAAAAATACTAAAAAACAAAAGAACACAAAAATAAAATATTGTATTTATTGCATAGGTATAATGTACCTATTTTGTTCTATTTATATGTAGAAGAAAATTAATTCATAAAAATAAAATAAAATACAAATCTTTAAATTATTTGTAAATAAAAAAATATAAAATATGGTGTATATGTATGTTAAATGATAATTAAAATATGTATATTATGTACATAGGTAATTCATACCTATAAATACATGTGTTTCAATTTCTTAACTTATTAAATATATTTAATTCATTTATTAAAAATCACTAAAAATAGCTTAATAATTTATAAACATTTTTTGTTTTAACAACTTTTTAATTTAAAGCCTTGTTCTATTATACCTTAATTTATTTTGATTTATTTTTTTTCTTGAATTTTCATTGGTCTACGGGGAATCGTTTACCGTCAGGTCAACTCCACCCCCTCCTCTGTTAACCAACTTCATCATTTCGACCAACCCTCTTCTACATTTATTCTAGATCCAGCCTATTACTCATTTCACTCCTTTCCCTCACCTGATTGGAAGCCACCCAATTAGGATCCACGGCTGATTTGTTTCCTCTTGTATCGTGCCTTGATTTACGCACGCACATCATTCAAATTTCACTCGCTCCAATCTCCAATAAAATCATCTCCATTACCTTCCTTTGAATCGAATCATTTTTTACCCCTAATTCCTCCGCCAGAAGGTACGAGCTCATGACAATAATTTGCTTCTATCATATGGATTGCAAACTAAGGTAGAAATCGATGCAATCCACGTTGGTCGGAGCCCTACCATCGCATTGAGCCTCACCAACCTTCTGTAAACTTATTCGAGGTTAAGTCCCACTCTGATCCACTCCATATTCATCGTGATTCTGCTTAGGTAGTTTCATAGATCATTATCCTTTCAATTTTGCTATTAATCATCGATTTGTAGAAGTAGGCCAATTCTATCCTCCGATCACCGCGATCGGGTATGAGACACCTCTTATTTCAGCCCTTGATTATTCACGCTAGATTTCATATTCTTCTCCATTCCATTTCAGAAATCTCCATTCACCTCATATTCGATCAGATCTTAGTCTAGTCCTCATCCTCCATTTCCGCCGAGGATGTTGTCCATTTCCCCTTCATGTTTCTTCTTAAATAACTTCCATCTGAGGTGCATTTGGATCTTGAGCATCTGAATAACCTTTATAAGTGATTGAGGGATGTGTGAGGAGAGTAGATCAAGTTGATTGTCCATCTTCAACTGTAGTACAAAGCATAGCACCTCCAAGTCTCCGATCATCGAGACATGGGACCCCATATTAGTTTCACACGAAGCATATTCTCACCAGGAGACGATTGAGGCATCAGGACCTCAATCTGAGGGCTATTGTGCGAGATCAGGTGATTTTAAACCTGCTTCGACTCACCTTCTATAGTGTTCTTCAAGACAACTCAGCCACCATCAGAACAAGAAGATGCCTTTCAAATCTGATCCTGACTATCCTTCAGCGCCCAATTATAAGCCATTTGATTTTATTTGAGCCTTAGATCTCTGCCGCACATCACCAAAGCCTGTGCCACGTGACACCCATGCGTTTGCTAGTATAATCGCGATTTCTCTTATGTGCTTCTATGTTTATAGCATTTAGTCCCTCGTTTGTAAAAATAACATTGAAATAATTGTATTGCTTTTCCTTAAGTTTATTGTAATTGTTTTTGTTCCCTCTTCTTTATATTTACGTGTGCATCCACGTGGTTTGTTGGTTACTTTGAATTTATATCCTTGAAACCATTATCTGGTAATAAATTTGAAGAAGATTTGTTTAAATTACATCTATGCCCCAATGAGCTTTGTATGTGTTTTACACATGATCTGTTGGGAATTTTACGCATTCTGCCTTACAATTCATTCCATTGTTAACAAATGATCTGAAACTTTATCAAAATTACATTTAGGTTCATAAATTCCATATTTAATTTTAATTCCTATATTTCTAGATCTAAATAGTTATATTATTCTAAAAAATCCACAAAAAATCTAGTAATCTACTGCAAACTTGTTTTAATTCAAATAAATTTTGTTTTCAAAAATAGTTTGTTTTGTTATTTTTAAAAATATAGAAAACATCATTAACTTTTTTTATTTGGCTTAAAAATTAAAAAAAATCGAAAATACTTTGAAAAATTATATAAAAAAAATTTTACATGTCTTTTGTATTGTTTTATCATATGTATAATTTCTATCTGAAAATTCTTTCAAAAAATATAAAGAATTGAAAAATACATAAAAACTTATAAAAATCATATCAATAGAAAACCATAAAAATATATTTTCGTACAGTTTGAATTAGAAACAAAAATACTTTCGAATAAAACTAGTTTCCAAATTTGTTTTCTTTATTTTACATTTTAAAAACCCCAATAATTATAGCTTAAATTGCTTTGTATTTTTTTTAAATTTACTTCAGTTTTCAAATCATAAAAATACAAAAACTCCATTAAAATTACCAAAATAAAGATAAATAATAAAAATACAAAATTTTTTACTTCTGGATTTTTAACCATTTTTCTCTTTTTTTAAAAAATACAAAAAACATTATCATTTTGTGCATAGTTTGTTTTAAAATTTACTATTTGAAAATTAAAAAATATTTAAAATTTTTCAAAATAAATACACTAAAAATCAGAAAAGTAAAATAAAAAATCTTTGATTAGTTCTCGTAATTAATAACTTTTACTCATAATTATTGCCTATATGTATTCGACCCTGGGAGTTATTCGAGGTTAATTATTAAATATCAATCCACTTCTATTTCTTTTTATTGGATAAATTATTTATTGTTTCAGGAATTTGTCATGAACAATGAGATATTTCTTCATTAATAACACTTAGCCAATAGAATAATCGTGACTCATCAGAGACTTGTAAGCAGTTTCGATAAGCCCATAGAACTGAATCCAGAAGTTGTGACAAGTTCTTCCTATCCGAACTGGCAAGTTTCTATAATATGGTCTTGATTTCTTTATTGGATATTTCGGCAAAGCCATTAGACTGAGGATGATAAGTAGATCTGATACGTCGATCGATGTCATAATCCTTCACCACTTTCTTTGCCTTTTTATTGATGAATGTCTACCCCCATCTAAAATGATGATCTTTCTAATCGTGAACCGCAAAATGATGTTTTCTTTGAGAAATTGACAAATTGTTTGTCTATCAGCTGATCGAACAGTAATAGCTTCTACCCAGCATCTCACAATATCAATGACAAGAAGGATGTACTCATATCCCAAACTATTAGGAAATGGACCATAAAATCAATGCCACAAGCATCGAAAACGTTAGAAATCTAAATAAATTTTGAGGGGCATGGAGTTTTTTAACTAGGGGTTCCCATTTTCTAACAATCTGTGCAAACTTTGACATATGTTGCGACATCGTTGAATAGTGTAGGCTACTAAATGCTGTATTACATTACTTTTGATGTCGTTTTGCTTCCAGAATGATGTCCTCCATATCCTAGCTGATGACAGTGCTCGAGGACACTAGTGTACTCCTCTTGAGGAAATCGATGCCATATGCAATCTGCTCCATCCCTGAAGAGGTATGGATCTTCACACTACTAAAAAGGAATATTGTATAGGAATTTATCCCTCATGACTTTCGTCCGATCTTGCGGGACCACCCCAAATATGAGATAGTTCACAATATCAACATACTAGGGGAGAGATACAACTCCGATAATCGCTTCATCAGGAAAGGTTTTGTAATCGATGTAATGCTCAACTAAGTATCTATTAATTCAATTTTGGATAAATGGTTTACTATAATATTCTAAACACCAGGCCTGTCTCTAATTTAGAAATCTAATTTCTGGGGGAGAAAGATCTATTTGAGTATGCAAGCTTTGGCATCCTTCTTCTGCTTTAAGTACCATATAGTAGAGTGGTCAGTATAAACAATCACTTTAAATCCAAGCAAATATGATCTGAACTTCTTCGGGGTGAAAACCACTACCATCAATTATTTCTATGTAATTGTATAGTTTTTCTATGGATCATCTAATGTTTTGATGGCATAGTGAATGATTTAGGGCAATTAGTCTCTTCTTTTTCCCAACATAGCCCCAATTGCAAAATATGAAGCATCTGTCATGATCTTGAATGGGAGAGACCAATCAGGTGGCTGCAGGTTAGGAGCCTGAGTGACAAGATCTTTCAACTAATAAAATGATTAGAGATTGATCAACATTAAAATTAGTATCCTTGCATAACAATTCTGTAAGGGGTCGCGAAATCTTACTGAATTCCTTGATAAATCTTTGATAGAAAATAACAAGCTCAAGGAATGAACTCACATTCTTCACCGTCCAAAGTATCTCAAGTTTAGCATTCATTCCCACCTTCGTTGGGTCGACTTCCATGACCCACATGGAAACGAAAATGCCCCACACAATTCCTTCAGTGACCATGAATTGGCTCTTTTCCAATGACAACACCAGTTTTACTTCGTGGCATTTCTGAAGCACTCAGTCTCATTGCACAAGACAAGAATCAGAACTATCACCATGGCCTAATAAATCATCCATGAAATTCTCTAGAAAGCTACAGACCATATTGTCGAAGACAGCTAACATTCACCTTTGGACGGTAGGAGGTACATTACACAATCCAAAGGGCACTGTCTTGAAGGTATAGGAGTCGAATGAACAAGTGAACACCATCTTCTCTTGTTCTTTAAGGATGATCTCCATTAGGTTCTCCCTAGAGTACCCATCTAAAAAGCAAAAGAACTATTTCCTTGTAGATCTTTCAAGCACTTGATCAATGAATGATAGAAGAAAGTGGTCCTTCTTGGTTATTGAATTCAGACATCCATAATCAACGCAAATGCACCAAGATGTCGTTACTCGAGTAGAAATTTCCTCTCATTGGTTATTTGTAACCACGATGATCCCAGATTTCTTTGGAACTACATGCAATGAGATCACCTACTTCGAGTCAGAGATAGGGTAAATGAAACCAGGTTTACACCACTTTGTGATTTCTTTCATGATGACGTCCCATAGGTTAGGGTTCAACTTTTTGCTAAAATTCACAAGAAGGTTTGCAATCATCTTCCATATAGATGAGATATGAATGAAAGGCTGGATTTATTTTTCGGAGATCAAAAACATTCCAACAAAGAGCCTTGCAGTATTTGTCCATAACCTTGAGCAAGAGAGATTCCTGATCCAGGGTTAGCATGTTGTTGATGATGACCATATACATATTTTTCGCACTTACATGGAAAGCATACTTTAGACCTGCTGGAAGCTACTTTAATTAGGGAAATTGTTGAGTCAGCTTCATGAAAACTTTGAAATCGGCACCAGTAGGTGCATGATCTACTGACAGTAAAGAGGTGGTGACCACCTCTATTACTGTTAGCTCAAACAACAATGTACCGAACATATTAGCAATGAATTCATCTTGTTCGGTTTGGCTTGTATCTTCTTTCAATAAGTTGTTCAGTGAATCTGACTTTGTCTCCTAATTGACAACATAGCAAGGATGGATTGTGCTTTTCAAGTCCTCCTCTGAAGAGAGGATTTCCTATGTCAATATACCATTCAAAGAGACTTTCATATCACTATATCAATAATGTCACTGTATTTAGATGATGGTTTTGCTTGGCTTCTTTCGGATGTCCTCTCTACAGTTTTCAGCTCATTGATGATGTCTAAAGTGATTTTTCCACTACAAGAGAGGAACATGATCTTTCTAAATACATAATCAACTACTGCTTCAACAGTTTGAAGGAACGACAGACAAAGAATAATATGGGTCTATAGTAATGGAGCTGGCGAATCCATGTCCAAGAAAACGAAATCCATTGGGAAGCGTATATCCTGTATAGATATGATAACATCCTATAATATACCTATAGATCACTTAATGGATCGATTAACACAATAAAGGATAATGCGTGTGGGTTTAAGCGGACCCAGCCTGAATTCCTGAAGTAATGATGAGGGCAAGAGGTTAACCGAAGAACTGATATCAAGCAGAGTTCGCTCAAAAATCTGATAAAAATCTCACACCAGATAAAAGTTGCTCTATTTCCTAACTTCTTTGGTGGCAGATCACTAATGGGTACGGTATAAACCTAAAGGGCATCATGAAAGCATGAAGATTGCATCGTATGCGATCGGGAGCGACTAGTCGCACTAGTTGCTCACGACAACGAAATTTAAAAATTTTAAATTGATGAAACCACATGATCCAAGAACACTTTTCAGAAAGTTTCATCTAAACCACAAACAAGATATATGAATACCTCTTGAAGTTTGGTTATGATCGTGTCTCCAAAGTAGGAGACCTCAAGTCTCATGTCCGATCCAACGTAGGAGCTGCTTACGAGTGCCTTGATGAAACACGTGCTCTTCGCAATCCAAGTTGATGATCCAAGCAATGAATATGTAGATCACATATCACGAGATTCAACATCTTCTTCACGAGTGTCGTGCACCTAAGGAGAAGAAGATCCACAAGCGGTCGAAGTGGCAACACAACAGCATGGCGATAACGACGATCCTATCTAGGGTTTTGAGTGGACGGCCACTCTAAGGAGGAAGAGAAGGCACGTGGGTATGAGAGACAGAGAGACATTGCAATTATATTATCTAAAAATGAAGAGCCATGATTGCCTCTTCTTTTATAATATTTTCGGAGTCCGTGGATCTCAATCCATGGACAACTCAAGTCCAATGGTGGAGATTGATTTGTGTTTCTTTCAATGGCATGATTTTTTGTGTAAAAATACAACAACAATTAATTTAATTAAATCAAATATATTGAATAATCGCCGATATAATTAATCCAACCAAATGAAGAGACATTGAAGGACCTTCCTAATATAAGGATGGGATGACCACCTTGAATTAGGAGTCAAGGGTGGCCATCCACCCTCCCTACACGGAAGGGGAGCTCCTTTTCCTATTTTATGAGATTGAGAATCTCACAATATCCTTAATTATTTACAACATTTTTTGTTGTAAATTATTTTACAAAAATAATACCAAAATAATTTATGAAAAAAAATCATGCCTTTGGAAATTTGTGAATCACATTAATAATTTAAAATAAAATGTAAATCACATTTTCAATTAATACTCTAAAGTGAATCCAATTCACATCAACATTTAAATTGCAAAAGTTATCTACAATTAGCTCTCTTTCTCTCTCTCTCAAATATATTATAAATCTTATTTATAATTTACATGATTAATATATAATGCTATCCACATTATTCATATTCTTGATAACTAAATCATATTTAATTATGTTGGATCTCTATTCTCATATGTCTAAATGACATGAATCAAATTCAAATTAATTATGATATTAAATTGGATTTAACTATCCACTTTTTAATGCTTGAATATTCATTACATCATTGGATATATTCTTGAACTCTTTCAAGAATAATGCACCTTCTCCATGGATACATGGAGATAAGGACATGGCCATTGTATATTCCACGTATAGTGACTTGGATATTGAAATCACATCTCAAATCTAGATATTGGTGACCTCCCAAAGATATTTTATTAAATCAAAGCCGTAAATCTAATCTTCTCATTGCATCTGAATCGCATTAAGATCACTGACGAACATTTGGACGAAGATTAGATTACTTATCTACTGAGAGGAGTTACTAAAATCTAGTCCTGTGTCATTACTCCCTCATAATGTAAGTGTCATGGTTATACAATCTTTTATGATCACATCACCCTTAGGTATTCCTAATCCCCGTGCATCCAGCAAACTGGAAGACCTAGAATAAACTAGAAAATATAGATCATTTTTACATTGTCTTCTTCAAGGTTTTAACATTAAGTTTCTCATTTGATCATTGGGATCTGGTATCGATCATATACTTTCCAAAGGCATATATCATACCCAGGTATTGATCATATACTTCCTAAACGTTTATACCAAACCTACACATTTAGTTAAGCTTCCAAAGAGAGACAATCGTGCTTGGAACTGATCCAAATATCTCATGCGTAAGCTCATGTCTTTCAGTGCAGTATTGAAACTGTATGATCCCTTTGAGAGATCATATTACTCACATGCCCTTGTATGCACACCAGCTCACCAGTGTATAGACATTGATTAGATCATCAAACTATCAGACTTCCTAACATACATACTCTACATGTAGTAACACATCTGTCTCTAGTCAAAGGATGCGTGCCTAGATCGTGATAGTATACGACATAGGTCTGGGTTATCTTGATCCTGTCAGTCAAATCTTTGACATAACTTATCTAATATCTCATAACTCTTTTCCTATGCAGAGGACATGCATGAAATGGTTTGTTGGATATCAACCTTTTAGAGAAGAATTTCCCTCTTCCTCTCAGTATGGAGATCCTCTCTTAAGAATCTTTTGACAGTGCTTGATGAGTCCTCAATCTAGCTCTTTATATATCATCCAAGCACCAGCTTCTATGATTCAACGTCTGAATAAACAATTGTATGATCATTAAGATGGCCATGGTACATAACCCTAATTGTACTAAGGGACCTATTATGTAGATTATTTATTCTTCATTTCAGATCAAGGAATGAATTATAATAACATTCATTGCATAATGGCTCGTCATGGTCTCTCATGTCTAACAACCTCCCAGTAGCCCAAAGAGACATTAACGGGATAATGATTAAACCCACACTCATGTGCTAATCATAGGCTATTTAGAAAAATAGCTTAGTATGATGGCTAGTCATTCTGTTCCTGAGAGACTACGCTAAGTCCTTTTACGGTACTTGCATATATCCTAATAACAATGCTCACATCCAATGCGAATGTTGCATCTTATGCAACAAATACTCAATCTTGTTAAAGCAGTTATAGTGAATTTGACACTACAACTCAGTAATCATTATAACTAGTATGTAATTTCTATTATCAATATCAGAGCGCCCTTAATCTCATAGATCTCTATCTCCTAAGACTAAGACCCAGTCTTATGTCTTATAAGGCATCTGCAGTTAAGACCTTCTAGATCACTGTCTATAAGGCCTTATGTTCTTTAAGACTAGACTTTGAGATCACTATCAAAAGTTTTATCCTCTTTAAAGGTGGTTTTATTATTGCAATCAAGTGTTTTATCTCCATAGTAGGATTAGTAATAGTTTACTACTCCCGCTATGTAGCAGATATTGGACTGTTGTACACATCTAGAATACACCAGGCTTCTCATAACTGATGCAGAAGGGAATGTAGTTTTAGAATTCACTTCCTCAACTCTTTGAGGTATTATCCCTTTTGATAGGTCAGTACCATGTCTGAAGGAGATGGAAGACTTGTGGTTTTTTAAAAAAATAGAACATGTCCAAGGTGTACCACTACTGTGACGGTCCCAATGCCCTCTTCTCTTCGTTTCTTAACAACTTCAAAACCTAGATCTAAGAGGTATCCTAGAGATCGTATCTCAAGGTATGGAACAACTACATTATAAAACACTTATTCTCGTATCATTCCAAATGAAAATGATGATCGCAATGGCAATCCTACTAACCTTCACATGGTTCATCGAGATTCTATATGAAATCATAACATTTATAATTTCATCAAATACAATGTTCCAACTACTAGAAACTTACTTGAGTCCATAGATGGAGTTCCTTTAGCTTGCGCATCTTGCCTTCCTCAACTATGATGCCATGTGCTACTTCATATGAATATCCTTGGTGAGGAATTCATAGAGGAATGCAATCATAACTTCCATCTTGTTGATGTCATAGTCAATTTGTGTTACTATAGTTAGCAATATTCTAATGGGTTTAAGCATGGTCACTGAGGAGCAAGTCTCATCGTGTGTATCTTGTTGATACGAGTCGTGCTTTAAAGGTCTCTACCGTCTCATCAGGTTCCCTCTTTCTCTTAAAGATCCATGTACACCTAACGAATGTTACCCTTATAGGTGGATCCTCGAGGGTCCATATATAATACTTTTATATGAAGTCTACTTCAGACTTTGTTGCTAACATCCATCTCTCCATGTCATGATCCTCAGATTCTTCATCATATGCTGTGAGATCATTGTTAGACATAACTACAAATGGAATCCATGAACTTTAGGTAGTCTTATCACCCTCAAACTAATTTGAAGAGGTATGAGTTGTTCATCTTATATCGTTCTTTTAGATTCTAGTTTAAGGAGCATTGTTATCTTCTCATGATTCAATGAGATCCTTAACTTCATTTTCATCCTAATTCTCAAGAGAGTCATCATTTAAGAATCATATCCATAGAGATGAAATCTTTAAGAATCTCAAGGTCATAAAGTAGGTATCTAATACAATCTTTTATTTTCCTAATGAAGTATCAATCTTAGCTACATGATTCAAGCCTACTTGCATCTATGACATGGTTATGGACCAAGCAACCCTAAATCCTCAAGTGTCCAACACTAGGTAGGTTTCAAACCACAACTTATGAGGGTTTTTGGGTTTAGATTTTTATGGAATCTTATTAAGGATATATAATGTAGTATGTACTACATATATACCTATAAACTAAGAGGTAATTATGCTAAGAGTCATCATTGATTAAATCATGTCACACATAATCCAACTGCATGTCCCTACAACTCTATTAAGTTGAGGTGTATTATAAGGAGTAAGATAGGAATGACATTCCTTTCTTCACAAGGTATTCCTTGAATTTATCTAATAGGTACTTGCTACCTAGGTTAGATCAAATTCATTTTATTTTCCTTCAAACTTCGATTTTAAACCAAAAAAGTGAAATCTTTGAACATTTCAAAGGTTTCTAATGTGAAAGGAAGAAATATCATATCACACAAATCATTAATAGATATCACATATCACTAATGTTTATTGTGATACAGATGATCTACATACATAAATATTTATGAGTGCTTGAATACCTTTGAAATCTTACACCATTCCTAGAGAAGAGTACATTGGAATTTTTACTTTGAATACAATATTCACAAGTATGTGAGATTTGAAATTCAAGACATTCTAAAGTTTCACCACTTACTGGTCTACTAATCTCGTCATCAGACATATGTACAAGGCGTGATGCCAAATCATTGTCAAATGATCTTCATCCTCATATTGATCTTTTAAAGTTTAATCGCCAGTATTTAGAGATGTTAATGAACCATTCATTGATTTTCTAATTTATTAGAGTTCTTTAGATGTTATACTACTATCTTAAATATATCCATCATAACTCTTTATGATATGTATATTCCAGAATTGAGTTTATTTCCAACATTTAGAAATAAAGAATGAGTGTATTCTAATATCTAGGTCATAGAGACATTCCCTGAGATTAAGGGCTCTCCCACTGAAAATATGAAGTCTATCTATCCAGCAGAGATTGTTGCAACAATTGCATCAATATCCATTTGGATTAGTATTAAACCTTAAGATCAAATTTTCCTACCTTCTAAACCATATGCAACCATTGTAAGTGTTATTAGAAGAATGAGATACATTTTTTGACTTTGGTCATATCTAATAAGAATGTCAATTTCAATGATTACATGTAGATGTATATATGTTTATGTACAATATGAGTCCTTCTCTAAGGATATTAGATAGTCTAGATAGTCATACTATCGATACAACGGCTTGTTGCAGTATTGGCATTCACCCAACTCTGTGGATGTCATATGTATGGGTCACAGAAGCACAATCAACTCTTTGAATTTCCTTCCTACATGGGTTAGACCCATGCTTCCACTGTGCTTCCTTCATCTATAAACAACCACTGTTTAAGACTAAGGATCTCTTCCTCGAACTCAAAATATTTCAATATAAGAGCATTTCAACATTTATATATGCTTCATTCAATTCATACAATACAAATATTAAGAAGATTCATGAAAGACTAGAGTATAGATAGTAGAATGATGACACTCATCTTATCTACATCTATCTTTACTCTAAGAGACTTTGGTTCAGGTAGGTACTCAAACATTTTCAGTAATAAACTCTTATCAAGCCACCATTTTGCATAATAAAGTAAACCATTTCATTCATGATTAAATGTTGAGAGCACACATGTATGCCAATACATCTTCTTAGATTTTTAAGGAATTCGATTATTATGGTCATCATCGACATGAGACTTCCAAAGCACATTCGATGAGAGATCAAGACTATAGAACCATACAAATCCAATGTTGTTATCATATTGTCTATTTTATTATCATTCCTTATTATTATGACGAAACACGCACATTGCAACCTCATACATTATGTGTCCAATTGCAAGTACAATATCTTGATCACGGATCCAATCCAAGATATTTTAATGTCGGTTATTTGACATAAGAAATATTTGCATAAATACATATCTTACATTAATTAATGATTTTTATATAAATGTAGTCGTGCCTTGTCAACTCTTAAAGTTCAAAACCTTATTCACTTTCAAGTAACAGACGTACTTACCATTATATCTCAAGAAAGACCTATGATCTCCTTTCATACCTTTGTTACATCGCAATAATATCAAAAAATGTAACTCGGATAAAAAGAAGCAGGAACTCATTCCACCTTGCAAATCTAACTTGCATTTCCCAATTTGGTCTTTAACACCTGTGCCCACCACCCCTAAGGCGATGTTTACCTGATGTTAATTGAACCAACCGTCACAAGAATAGAACTCGCTATGCAATCCATTATCACCCCAACATAATAAGGGACTGATATTTGGGTCACTACGCATATGGCCTTACACTTTCAAGAAGCAAAGAGTCCGATCCATGTGCACTTGTGATGAATCTCTGATTCATCACTCTAAGTTTCATTAATTAAGCTCAAGTCCCTCAAAATCAAATGCATTTCTGCATTTATTTTGCATAATTAGCATTTATACATGATTTCATAAGAATTGCATTTTAGCATTAATTTCTGCATAAAATAAGAAGCCAAAAATCCAAGCCAAAAATGACCTGTAAATAGCCTAACTTCCCCTATTTTTAACTCCTCCATGCTAACTCTGAATGCCACAAACCCACCTCCACTGTGTACACGTCACTAACAAGAATAAATAAAAAATACAAAAAAATCACTAACCCTGTTAAGTGGACCAAAAACCCAAACCCTAGTTTCAGGATTTTCGGACTAAAAGACCCATATCTTCCCCATCCAGTGTCCGATTTGATCCTACTCACTTTTGAACTAATACACATTCAATTACCTTCAAAACAAGACCAAGTTCAAGTGAATCGGAGCTCGCATGTGAAAGTTTGGTTTTGGGCCTCTTTTGTACATTGTATATTTTTGCGGTTTTTGACCTTGCATTTTATGTATATATTTTCTTAATTTATAAAAATCCAAAAAAATAGATTTAGGTGTCTTTTATTCATCTTTGATTTCTCTATATTTTTCGGTTTTTTTTTATCTTGTTTAAAGATGACAAAAAAATAGAAAACCCAAAAATCAAGGTATTCTATGTACATGGGATACCCCAAAAATTCACTTTTTACATTTGATCGATTTCGGTTTTGATGTCTTCATGAAAGTTGTAGATCTCGTCGAGACGAGCATTTTTTGTGACGGAACTTTTTAGATCCGAGGTCATTTGCTATTTCTTTTTTATTTTACAAATCTTTTATTTTCGGATTTTTCTGGAGCTAACACGTGGTAGCCCCAGAGGCCGCCACGTATCAGTGGTTTTTGGGCTTTCTTTAATTCGGTTTTATAAAAAAATATATTAATTAATAAACGACGCATGTGCGTCACACGTGCCTCCCAAGCACGTGCTCCGCACGTGCGCCTCGCCTGGCGCCTCGCCTCTCACTTTCCCGCCACGTGGCCATAGCAGGGCCGTCCGATCTCGGTCGATCGGACGGCCCCTGCCCCTCCCCCAACCTTGCGACCACCGTCGCCTCCTACCTCCCGCACCGGCCCTCCGAAACGGTCTCCTGTGATCTTCGCTCGCCAACCGTCGCCCCGCGATCTCCGCCTCCGTCAAACCCGCAACGACCATCGCCGACCTCGTATCCTATTTAAAAGGCCTCGACACCCTCGTCCCAAGCCATCCGCCAAACACAAGGGTTGAGAAAGGGCGGTGACAGCGCCCCCTCGCTCCCATCTCCGGTGAGATCCGGGGACCCGCTGGTCCTCGTTGCAGCGCGCCTCCGCCGCGATTCTGCCCCTGCTCCGGCCAACCATCGAGCCTACGACGCCTACGATTCCGCCTTCACCGTACGACTCCGCCGACTCAACGACATCGCCGTTCAACTTCATCGCCGACAATGAAGACCTACTCCACCTCGACGTCATCTTCCCCGACCATCTTCCGTGCCTCACCTCAGCCGGCTCCTCCGCAGGGCCAGCAAAAGGCAGGAGCCCCTCTGCCTTCCTTGGTCGGCCCCCCTCCACAGCAGCTTCAACCTCTGCACCGATGAGCTCCACCGTCCCCGCCTTCATCGACTCCACCTACCGCCTGGAGAACCATCTTCACCGGCAGCTCCTCCACCACCCCGCAGTCCACTCGCCGACCGGGCTCCAGCCCGAGGCCCTCCCACGTGCTCTGCACGCGCAGAGGGAACGTCCGCAGCATCGCCGATCGACCTCAGGAGCTCCTCGCCTCGACCGACTAACCGCCGCCTCCAGGCCACCCGCCGCTAGGCACTAGGCCCGAGGCCCCAGCACGTGCCCAGCACGTGCGTGGGGAACGTCGTCGATTCCATCCCCACGGGTCACGTGCCCATCACGTGACCACGTGGGTAACTTGCAGAGAGCCCCTCGGGGCTTCGCCTTATTACCACCAAGTCCAGCCGCCCCCACGGTCACGTGCCAGGCACGTGACCTCTGAGAAATTTTTGCAGAATACGCACCTGCTTTAGGTAATTAATCATAGGTCCCCCACAACATATTTAGATTTATTATATTGCACTTATAACTCTGTGTTTCCCCTCTGTTTTGGACCTCTCTATTGCATCATTTTATTTATTTAAAAATACTACTATGTTCCTCATATAATCCTCTACATCTTGAGATATTGTGGGTATTTTCATAATCAGTGGTTGATTAATAATTAATTGTTCTGTAGAAATTTGCATATTTTGCCCATCTTATGCTCTGAAGTTCATAGTTGATTAACCATAGCTCTAAAAATCCCTGAAAAATCACATATTGTAGAGATTATTGTGACATTGTGCCCAAAAAGAATTTCATTTGCATGCATAATTTGCTCTGTAAAAATCATTTTGCATATTTCAGTATTTAATTTTTAATTGGTACTCAACAAAACATTTTCGAGATCTAGGATTTTTTTGAGATCCATCACCTAGTGATAGATCTTAGATAATTTTATATCTTGAAAATAAGTAGGTTTACTATTTATTATAATTAAATATTGAAAATAATTCTGTTTGCATTTAAAAATTCATAAAAAATTCATTGTGCATCTGAAAATTCCAAAAAAATTACAGTGCATTTATTTTGGCATACATATCATCTCGGCCAAGTTTCATATTTTTTGGACATTGTTGGATCAAAGTTTACATTTTCGTCCCTAAAATAGGCCAAAACCGCATCTTGCATCCCTTATTTGCATTGAAAATTCCAAAAAAAAGACCACCTTGAAAACCGAACACGAAATTGGATAGACATAATTCTAGGTTGTTCCTTTGCCTCCTTGTGGTCGACCTTGGGACTTGCCCAAGTAAAATAAACATAAAAATCGCTGGACTAATTGATTAAAAATTTGTGGTTATTTCTTGATTGTTTCCGATCGCCACCTACAACGAATGACACATTTTTATTTTCACAAACGAAGATAAAAATAATCTTAACTCGACGATTCCGGACTCGTCAGATGGCGTTGTTGCCGGGGAGGCAAACGGCTTAGATTTTTGTTTTGAAAATTTTTGTTCGGTTTTCCGAATTCGGGTAGTCTGACCCTCGAATTTTTCATTGTAAATCCCAAAAAAAATTTTCCAGCATTTATTTTCTTATTTTATTATGTTTTGAGTAATTCTCTGATATTCTCTCTCTTATTTTTCTTGCGAGGTACCCGGCGCACGTGGAGCGGTTTTTTAGAAACCGACGCATCTTCACCGACATCCGAAGAGACCGCAATTAATTTAAGATCGAGTCGAGTCGTGAGAGAGCGTAGAGTCTAGGTTTTAAATTCCTGCAAATTTTCATTTCTCCCCATTTATAACGGTGTCCGTTTGGACTCTCGTGTGTGTAAAAAGACATTGAACTCTATTTGTGGTGTGTCGTGGCCTGTTTCACTCTCCGGTGAGGGTGGGGCCCGACTTGAGTAGCGATTAGGATAGACCTGCACATACGACTCTCAGAGCATTTTTATTTTTTGATTGTGCTCGTAGGATCTTAAGCCACACTGCACGTTAATCAAGACGTACATAGATCGTTCAACTTAGCCAAATTTAACTCAATTCTTCCCTGCTAATAGAACTTTCTGCTTAGGTGCGGTTTTTCATCGACTTGCACGCATTTAGAGTAATTTTTCAATTATGTCTAGCATCCCACATGGAGATTGCTAGGATTCGCTGAAGTCTTCTAACTGAGCATTCATCATAGTTTTCCCCGTGCATCGGCTTTTCTTGAATTCCTCTCTCTTGTTTTATCACATAAATCTAAAGGAAATTGGGATTGGACGGTAGACGTGTATTTGTACTCGTTTAAATTCTTCAGTGATCACCTAATTAAAATTGGGACTGCTAACTATAGCCGATCTTAATAACCCATAAAATCAAGAATTTCTGCGGGAGAGCAACCCCGACCTTGGATGTTTTTATTTTTTCTGAGTGAGCGAGAGATGACACTTAAGGCTAGAGCCCAAATCCGAAATCTCAGCTCGCTAAATTTTTACCAAAATTGATTTATCACCAACTAAAATCGAAAAGATAATAGCCGAACTCTTACGGCTTCATTGTGTGCATTGGTGAACCTGGGGTTTGAATTGTGTTTGCATTGGTGTGCGTGAACCGATTTCAAGATCAATAGCCGCACATTTGATTTCTCTAGACTATCCTGTGCAATCATCTCTCCTCTTTTCTTGATAATTGAACTTTTGTTCAAAAACTCTCGCAGATCCAACCCCCCATTCCTTTCAGAAATGACCGAGAATCCATCTGAATTATACTATGAAAACGAATTAGTGTCGGTTAGACCCAAGACACCTCCTCCAAGAGACTCTCAACCACCATCTCTTTTTACCAATCCGATATGCTTCATGAATGACAATCCTCTATTTTCGGACCTGACAAATCAACAACCGACTGATGTCTCCACTTCTTCATATATGAATCCTCTCTACGCCGATCATGCAATTCATCCATCATATTCATAGAATATCAATCCATCATTCATGGGAGATGATCACCACATGATTAAAGTTAACGCTTCTTCACCTCTTTCATCAACCCCTCCCCGAAGTACTAATGAACAATCATCAGCTTGGATTGACCATGACAACCCCCTCTTCAGACATGACGATCATACAGAGGACTGGACTGACTACATAGAAACACATGAGCCCTGTATGCTAACTCCACCATACCAAGATCCGACCACTCAAGATCAAAGTAATAAACTCTACTCGGATCAACTCCACATGTCTGAATCATATGAGCATCCTCCTTCCATAATTTTTGAGGAGAAATTTTCAGAAAATAAAGATCATATATTAGATATTCCAAGAAATTCTCCTCTCAGCACAAACGAGAAAATGGAAGATGAAATTATCGAACACACACCGACTACGCCTATGATTGATCATGAATTGAATTTTGAGGATGATATTTCGAGGATAAAAACAAGATTCAATTCAATAGAGGAGAGATTTCAAAAATCTACCGATCGATTCATCGCATTCTATGGTGGCTCGGACAGTAAAATGAATGAGGAAATGACTGGATCTGAGATTGAAAATTCTGAGGATATTCAGGGACCTATGGACAATTCTGAAAATGACTATACTGCTGACCATCACCCCGAACACCAGAATCCCTACTCATCGGAAGAACACACCACACCCCCACACCACCCAGAAAATACCAAAAAATGGAAATATTTGAAAACCAAAAAAAATTGAAAATTCAGAAAATTTCATAAAAATTGAAACTGAAGACGATCTGCATAATTTGGATCCGACTGTACGGGAAGCACTAGGAAAGAAATAGATTTTTTGAACTTCCCTTTCTACAGGCCATTGAACACTTCCCCGATCTTAAAAGATTTTTAATGGACAAATTAACTAAGAAAAAGTCGGGCAGGATTAGAACAAAGACCGAAAGACATATCTTGTCAATGGCCTCCTCCTTGGTGTTGAGGATAAAAACCAAGAGCCGCATAGTGAAGCGGTTGTTCAGATTTGATTGTGAAATCAAAGATACAATTTTCGCCCATGCTCGGATTGATGATGATTCACCAATTAATATCCTCCCGACCTCTGTATTCCTTGAATTCAAACTCACACCGATTCGGAAGATACGAGAGAATGTTCAATAAGCAGACCGATCAATAAAGCGACCGAGAGGAATCATTTCAGTCATCATGAAATTCCAAGGTGCTCCGCTCAAAGTAGAATTCATGATCATTGATATTGAGCATCAAGGAGAATTCATCCAATCTCCAATCATTCTCGGAAAGCCATTCTTGGCATTGGCCAAGGCGAGTATTGATTGTGAGACTCAGGAAATCAATTTCACAGCATTGGAAGCACTTAGATCTGACCATATCCTTGAGGAACCACGATCTTATGAGGCAACCCACGAAGTCCCCGACAACCGTAACCATGAAGCGGTAGAAGAGCCCTACCCCGCAACCACACCTGAGATAACGGTTGTTGATGAGACTATTGGTTTAGAAAATCTCCCCCCGCTCCATTCCCAACCGCTCTCACCATGGTGAATCATGTATATGAATCATATGATCCGGAGATATGCATGGGCACACACTGGGTCAACCTACTCTGACTACATGGATTACATCAACTAGACACAGGAATGCGCCAACATCGAATCAATTGAGAAAGAACATGCAGAGACTCTCCCCAATATTTTAATTCCCGCGGATCTCAAAATAGACAAATCTTTCTACTACGATCCTGAGACATATGCATGGTCACACCCTGGAGCAACATTCTCTGAATATCTTGACCAAATCATCCCAAATCGAGAGTGCTCAAACATTCGATAGACTAAGAACAAGCATGCAGACCAAGCACCAACTAAGGAGAATTTCAATGGCTATTCATCTGGATACTCAAGTGAACCGACACCTTCACGACGAAATAAAAAGAGAGTCAACTTTGACCTTTCCGAAAGGGAATCAGTTTATGATCCCTCATCAGGTCCGGAAAAGATGGTCTACATGAGTGAAGTCTGTTCGGCAGCCCTAAAGCCATATCTTCGTAAGGATCCAAAATTCAATTCCCGTTGGACAACTCTTGTTCCTAACTACTACTCATCCAAAGCTGATGCTCCTGCACTCTTCACGTACATTGGAATTATTTCATATGAGTTGACTTAGACCGGTGCTTCTGAGTATTCATCTGAGGACAAACCGATTGACCCCAAGAAGGAACGAAGTCTGAGGAAACAATGAAGAAACAAAAAGACCAGAATACTTGGAGTATGTTCACTTTCAATTACTACTCCTCTGCGGATAACTCGGATGATGGATATCTTTCATCTGACTCAAACACTTCATCTATTATCCATCATGATTTTTCTGAGGATAACACTGATCATAGTTGGGAATCATATGCCTCATCTCCGACTCATCATTACGATCTCCCACCGTAGGCTCACAAAAAGATCAGCCAAAAACCGCCTTAATCATTGGCTACCCACCCTCCCTCCCGACCACATCGGTCTCCTTGTACAGCTTCTTCCTCTACTTAGGCCAAGGCCTAAGTATAGGGGGGGACCGATGCAACCTGTATATATCATTCCTCTCCTAACTCTTGATCGCTCCATTTCCACCATTCTTCCATATTTAGGTTGATCAGAGCCTAAGTATAGGGGGAACCGACATCCACCTGTATATACTCTCCTCATTTCCTGACCGCTATTCTTTTCATTTTTTTCCACTCTCATACGCTTAGCCCGAGTTATGTCTTCCGCTTCTTGTGCTCTGAGGACACAACACTCACTAAGTATAGGGGGGTCTGTATATATACTTTGTATATATTTTACCCATATCTCGTACTTTCGTGTAAGTCTATATGTATTTACGGGGTGGGTACTAACTTGAAAAAAACAACAAACAAGCACAAAAAAAAGAGGTTTTTCTACTAACACTAACCGTGCCCATAACTTTTGAAAAAAAAAAGAAAAAGAAGGCTTCTTATTCCATTTTCTACATAAAAAAATCCCTTGCATAAAAAAAATTAATAATAAAACAACAAAAAAAATTCAAAAAAAATGTGTCTGCATTACACACACCTGCACTTCATCCAACATCACATGCATTTGCATCTGTGAAAAGTCATTGGTTTCTTAAGTTATGAGTAGAATCCGAGAGTGGTCTGGACTTGACCTTAATCCACCTAATTTTCAGAGGAACTTCACCGAGAAATAGGATTTTAAGAGCTTCAGGTCTTTTTGACTTAATTCCTTAAGTTCCACATGACAATGTACAGCGTTTGACTCTTAGTGTCTAACCTGGTCTCTTCAATCTGGGTACAACTCTGGAATATGGAATTAATTTGTACGCTCGCACTTTGCACTTAGCTCAACTCAGACGAGATGTTGGAAGACTGTGTGAGTCTCTTTTCTGGTAGCGTGGTAATCTAAAGACCGGAGTACGGGTTGAAATAAAGCTTCGGAAAAGGGATGGACGGCTGGGCACATTTTTTTTCTAAGACCCCAAAAAATGTACGGAACAGAAAGATTCTATATCTGTAGGGGCACAACAGATCCAAGCAGAACCACCAAAAATTCCAAATACAAAGAAACAACTACCAAATAAAAATCCAACCAAAAAGGTCCAAGCTTCGAGAACCTGCAGATCTTGGTGGAGACTCGGCTACACTGGCCATCTTCACAAGGAGAGGTGACTACACTGGCCACCCTCTAGTTCTTTTCTCTTTCTTCTATCTTCTCCCTCATTCGATTGTGAACACAGCGCGATAGACCTTAGAAGGAAATACCTGAATCCCCGAGGACGAGTTACTAGAGAGGAGAGGAGCATGGTAGTCTGGCATTCTGAATGGGAAGAGCTAAAACCATTCACACACATGAGTCGGTTATTCAATATTCATATGGTATACTTTGGGAAGAGGATTGATCTAAGATGACTTCTGAGCCAAAACTGTGACAATGATGTGTAGAACTTGAGGGCTGTTGATTTTAAAATTCTAAGTGTCATAGAAGCTCTGACACACTATTAATCCAAATGTCAAGTTTAGTTTCATTTTCACCTTCAGTTCATGGTCTTGGTATGGAACCCAATCTCATTTCACCTCATGGCATTTCTTTTTGATGCTTAGGGACGAGCATGGTTTAAGTATAGGGGGATGATGAATCTCGGATTCATCACTCTATGTTTCATTAAAGCTCAAGTCCCTCAAAATCAAATTCATTTCTGCATTTATTTCGCATAATTAGCATTTATGCATGATTTCATAAGAATTGCATTTTAGCATTAATTTCTGCATAAAATAAGAAGCCAAATATCCAAGCCAAAAATGACCTGTAAATAGCCTAACTTCCCCTATTTTTAACTCCTCCATGCCAACTCCTAATGCCACTAACCCACCTCCATTGTGTACACGTCACTAACAAGAATAAATAAAAAATACAAAAAAATCACTAACCCTGTTAAGTGGACCAAAAACCCAAACCCTAGTTTCAGGATTTTCGGACTAAAAGACCCATATCTTCTCCATCCAGTATCCGATTTGATCCTACTCACTTTTGAACTAATGCACATTCAATTATCTTTAAAACAAGACCAAGTTCAAGTGAATCGGAGCTCGTATGTGAAAGTTGGGTTTCGGGCCTCTTTTATACATTGTAAATTTTCGCGGTTTTTTACCTTGTATTTTATGTATATATTTTCTTAATTTATAAAAATCCAAAAAAATTAGATTTAGGTGTCTTTTATGCATCTTTGATTTTTCTATATTTTTCCGGTTTTCTTATCTTGTTTAAAAATGACAAAAAAAATTAGAAAACCCAAAAATCAAGGTATTCTATGTACATGGTATACCCCAAAAATTCACTTTTTACATTTGATCGATTTTGGTTTTGATGTCTTCATGAATGTTGTATATCTCGTCGAGACGAACATTTTTTGTGAAGGAACTTTTTCGATCCGAGGTCATTTGCTATTTCTTTTTGATTTTACAAATCTTTTATTTTCGGATTTTTCTGGAGCTGACACGTGGCAGTCCCAGAGGCCGCCACGTGTCAGTGGTTTTTGGGCTTTCTTTAATTCTGTTTTATAAAAAATCACGACCCGTCCCGCTAACCGGAACGTACCGCGATAGAGATCTTTCTTTTCCTTTAAATTTTTTTTTCCTCAAGCAAACATGTGGCAATCTCAAAAACATAACATCTTTGTATTTCAAGTTCACAACACCAAGAAGTGTATTACACAAGTTCTATCTATTACAACTTCTTACAAAGTAACACATATAGTACAAAAAACAACAAAGAGCAAAAGACACCTCCTCCTAGTGTATAGGCGGTCTTTTCCCTGCTAGTCGTGATTCTGCTGATCTGTACATAATATAATATAACGGGATGAGTCTAAACCCATTTATGAGCTTAGACCCAGTGAAAGGATCTCAAGCTTTTTACATATAGCTAAAATATGAAATATGAGCATCATGACAAGAATTTATGCTGAATACTGTGAAATAGCTTGAAAGAGACTTTATGACAGAAATTACATATAAAACATGCTAGTTTTGCTATTGAATGCTGAAATCACTTCAAAAGCAGATAAACTTAAACATAATCATCATTATCAAGTTGTTTGTACTAATCACCACTGTGGCTAATTTATTGACTCATGAACGCTGAAACAAAGCTAAGTCATACACGCAGACGGTCCCAAAGACCAAAAACACCCTGCATACGTCCCAAAGCCTATATGTATACAGAATGCGGACCCAAAGTCCTCTTGATACCATATCTAATGGTTCACCATATCTAATAGCAGTTTCAGGGTCATATCTAATGACATCACCATATCTAATGGCTAGTTCATGATTTGTATAAAAGAGCAACTGTGGTGCTTATCTTCTGATTCTGATTCTTTTCTTGCCACTAATAAACTGTACTTTTGCTAATTAAATCTCATAATAGCTAAATCATGAACATAAAACACTCTTGGCATAACATACATATTCTGATAGCTAGAACTTGTTTAAGAACTTGAAAACGGAGCCATAATGCATAGTAACCGTGCAAAACATAATTCTTTACATAAAACTCATATCTAAATAGTGAAACATCACGTCTCGTGTTCCATCAAGAACAAAATGCATAAAAAAAACATGTGTCATGAACCTCCCTTACATGTTGACACATGTCACACATGTAAAGGGGGTGGAGGCCTATAAATACCATGACCCCCCATAATCCTCCTCACTTCATTCACGCCCATCTCTCCACCTAAGAGCCGCAAGGCCGCCGAAGTTGCGGGAGGAGAACGAGAGGAGCCACGGCGAAGCCCTGTCGGTGATCGAGAGCATTTTTAAAAGCCGTAACGAAGTTCTGTCCGCATCAGGCCGTAGTAGTCAAATCTAGGGCGGCTATAGAGGGATATTTCACTAAAGAAGCATTTTCAAACCAAGTTAGACAACAATCAGGTGAGGGATTCTCAAGCGCTATTTTAAAGCACTAGTCTTTAGTTTTTATGCGTGGTTTGAATAGTTAGTATGAAATAGTGTTTTTCTAAAAGTTTTTACGCATATCTGAACCAAACAATTTCGGAGGACATTCCTAATAATGCCTTTTGGATTGACCAATGCCCCAGCTGCTTTTATGGACCTGATGAATAGGGTTTTCTGTCCATATCTGGACAAGTTCGTGATCGTATTTATTGAGGATATTCCAGTATATTATAAAACAGAGGAAGAACATTGAGAACATTTGAGAATTGTACTTCAAACTCTGAAGGAACATCGATTATATGCAAAGTTTGATAAATGTGAGTTTTGGTTAAGGAATGTTGCATTGCTAGGCCATGTAATATCTGGAGAAGGAATAACAGTAGATCCATCAAAAATAGAAGCGGTTCTTAGATGGCAACGACCGATAAATGCATTAGAAATCCGAAGTTTCCTTGGTTTAGCTGGGTATTATCGAAGATTTGTTGAAAACTTTTCTAGAATTGCCGCACCATTGACAAGATTAACTAGAAAGAATGTGAAGTATAGTTGGGACGAAGAATGCGAGAAGAGTTTTAAGGAACTCAAGAGTCGTCTCACCTCAGCACTTATACTTAGCTTTCCTTCAGGGAAAGGTAATTTTGTAATCTATAGCGACGCCTCAAGACAAGGGTTGGGATGCGTCTTGATGCAGAACGATAAGGTGATTGCTTATGCTTCTAGACAGCTAAAACAACATGAGTTAAATTACCCAACTCTTGATCTTGAGTTAGCTGCTATAGTATTTGCCTTAAAAATCTGGAGACACTACCTATATGGAGAAACTTGTCGAATCTTTACGGATCACGAGAGTTTGAAATATATTTTCTCTCAGAAAGAGTTGAATTTAAGGCAAAGAAGGTGGTTAGAGCTAATCAAAGATTATGATTGTTCCATAGAATATCATCCGGGGAAAGCCAATGTCGTAGCTGATGCTCTCAGTAGAAAGTCTAATGGTCAGCTATCTCACTTAAAAGGAGAATATTATCAGTTGAAAGAGTTACATGCAAAGTTAACCATAAATAGCTCTGGAGCCTTATTAGCATCCCTACAAGTGAGACCCATATTATATGATAAAATTAAGGAGGCACAAGTCCATGATTCTGAAATCAATAGAATGATTGAGAAGATTAAGGAAGGAGATGAAGCCGGGTATACAATAGATGGTCAAGGGGTCTTATTCTTTAAAGGAAGATTGTGTGTTCCGAAGAAATCTGATATAAAGACTGAGATTTTGGAAGAAGCACATAACTCCATGAATACCATGCACCCAGGAAGTACTAAGATGTATAGAACACTTAAGAGTTACTATTGGTGGTCTGGCATGAAGAGAGAGATTGCAGAGTATGTTTCTAGATGTCCTATATGCCAACAAACTAAACCAGAGCCTTTGAGACCAGCGGGGACATTACAGCCACTTCCAATACCAGAATGGAAATGGGAACACATCACTATGTATTTTGTTACTGGATTTCCAAGAACCCGTCCAGGTCACGATGTAATATGGGTCATAGTGGATAGATTAACTAAGTATGCACATTTCTTAGCCATTAACATGACATACAGTCTAGACCTCTTGGGAAAGATCTTTGTTAATGAGATAGTTTGCCGTCATGGGGCTCCTCTGTCAATTATTTCTGATAGAGATCCACGATTTACTTCTAAACTTTGGCCAAGCTTACATAAAGCCATGGGAACAAAATTAGCATTTAGTACTGCCTTTCATCCTCAAACAGATGGTCAATCAGAACGGACTATCCAGACTCTAGAAGACATGCTTAGAGCTTGTGCACTGAGCTTTAAAGAAAGCTGGGATGAACATCTCTCACTTATAGAGTTTGCATACAATAACAGCTATCATACTAGTATTGGGATGGCACCTTATGAAGCATTGTATGGAAGACCATGTAGAACACCTATCTGTTGGAGTGAGGTTGGAGAACGAAAATTGGTTCAACCTGAACTAATACAAAGCACAATAGAAAAAGTTGAGGAAATCAACAGATGCATAAAGGCAGCGCAAAGCAGACAGAAAAGTTATGCAGATAAGCGAAGGAGAGACTTAAAATTTCAAGTGGGAGACCATGTGTTTCTAAAAGTATCTCCATGGAAAGGCCTAATCAGATTTGGGAAGAAAGGGAAACTAAGCCCTAGATACATTGGCCCTTATGAGATCAAAGAGAGAATCGGTAGGTGACATATCGTCTTCGACTTCCAGCTGAACTAGCAAGGATACATGATGTCTTTCATGTCTCCGCACTTCGAAAGTTTATTCCAGATCCAACCCATATGATACAGCCTCAAGATATTCAATTGAAGGAAGATCTTTCATACGAGGAGGTTCCTGTGGAAATTCTAGATTATAAAGTACAAGAGCTTCGTACAAAGAAGATTCCTTTAGTTAAAGTTTTATGGAGGAGTCACGCAATAGAAGAAGCCACATGGGAACGAGAGGAAGAAATGAGATCTCAATATCCCCACTTATTTTCAAGCTAGCAAAGGTACTTAAATTTCGAGGACGAAATTTATTGCAAGTAGGGGAGAATTGTAATACGCGTTTTGTACACTATGCCTTTGAATGTTATCAAGGAAATATTGGATTGATAGTGTTCACACTTTACAGATACCATAGTCAATAGGTTCGCCTTGATGGAATAGTTTCATTGAAACTTGTTGTGTTTATATCAGAGACCATCTTGTATAAAAATGAACTTCAAAAGGTTCTCTAAATTGTGTAGCACATCAAAACATAGTACCACATCTAGGAATCTGGAATTTTGGTTGTACCTTATAAGTAGTAGAAGCCACTACTAGCATATAGTGCCCATAATGTTATAGATTTATACTCATTAGCCATAATCACATCATTAAGACTAATTAAGCATGATTAGTACTAATTAACCATCATTAGTGATAATTAAGCGTCATTAGCATAGATTTATACTCATTAGCCATAATCACATCATTAAGACTAATTAAGCATGATTAGTGCTAATTACCCGTCATTAGTAATAATTAAGCATCATTAGCATAGATTTATACTCATTTGCCATGATCACATCATTAAGACTAATTAAGCATGATTAGTGCTAATTACCTTTAGTGATAATTAAGCGTCATTAGCAAAAGTGGGACACATGGAGAGGAAATCATGGGACACGTGTCGTTACATAGTCAAGACAAGTGTCAAAAATCAATAGTGCCATGTGTCATCATACTAAGTATAACACGTGTCATGGTGAAGCCGCTTGCTTGGGCAACAAGTTATCTCATGGATAAGACTAGTCACTTACTTGGGCAACAAGTTTCCTTATGATTTAGCCATGTGCCATGCTATGTGTCTTCATACATGGATAAGAGACACATGAACCTCCCTTACATGTTGACACATGTCACACATGTAAAGGGGGTGGAGGCCTATAAATACCATGACCCCCCCATAGTCCTCCTCACTTCATTCACGCCCATCACTCCACCTTAGAGCCGCAAGGCCGCCGAGCTTGCGGGAAGAGCACGAGAGGAGCACGGCGAAGCCCTGTCGGTGATCGAGAGCGTTTTAAAAAGCCGTAACGAAGTTCTGTCCACATCGAGCCGTAGTACTCAAATCTAGGATGGCTATAGAGGGGGATTTCACTAAAGAAGGTGTTTTGAACTCAAGTTAGACAACAACCAGGTGAGGGATTCTCAAGCGCTATTTTAAAGCATTAATCTTTCGCTTTTATGCATGTTTTATGATAACAAGTATGCAATCGCGTTTTCTTGAGCTTTTACGCATGAATTGCAAGTACCGTATACCTGATATGAAATCAAGGCTTTAGAATGTATTTTCAAATATCATTTCAAGTGCTTTATGTTGATAGCATGTTTTCAAGCATAAAACTCGTTGTGGAATAGAAAGCATAAGTTTCACTACGTAGATTTGAGTTTTTATGTAAAGAATTTTGTTTTGTACGGATACTATGCATTATGGATCAGTTTTCCAAGTTCTGAATGGTTTTAGTGATCAGAATATGCATGCTATGTCAAGACTGTCTTATGTTATGGTTGTCACGACCCGTCCCGCTAACCGGAACGTGCCGCGACAGAGATCTTTCTTCTTCTTATATATATATTCCTCAAGTAAACATGTGGCAATCTCAAAAACATAATATCTTTGTATTTCAAGTTCACAACACCAAGAAGTGCATTACACAAGTTCTATCTATTACAACTTTTCACAAAATAACACAGGCAGTACAAAAACTACGAAAAGCAAAAGACACCTCCTCCAAGTGTATTAGCGGTCCTTTCCCCTGCTAGTCGTGATTCTGCTGATCTATACATAATTATAATATAACGGGCTGAGTCTAAACTCATTTAGGAGCTTAGACCCAGTGAAAGGATCTCAAGCTTTTTACATATAGCTAAAAACTGAAATATGAGCATCATGACAAGAATTTATGCTGAATACTGTGAAATAGCTTGAAAGAGACTTTATGAAAGAAATTACATATAACAACATATTAGTTTTGCAATTGAAAACTGAAATCACTTCAAAAGCAGATAAACTGAAACAAAATCATCACTATCACGCTGTTTGTACTAATCACCACTGTGGCTAATTTATTGACTCATGAACGCTGAAACAAACCTAAGTCATACGCGCAGACGGTCCCAAAGACCTAAAACACCCTGCATACGGCCCAAAGCCTATATGTATACAGAATGCGGACCCAAAGTCCTCTTGATACCATATCTAATGGTTTGCCATATCTAATGGCGGTTTCAGGGTCATATCTAATGACATCACCATATCTAATGCCTAGTTCACGAATTGTATAAAAGAGCTACTGTGGTGCTTATCTTCTGATTCTGATCCTTTTCTTGTCACTAATAATCTGTAAACTTGCTAATTCATGATCATAACAGCTCTAATTCATGATCATAAAACAATCTGGCACAACATGCATATTCTTGTAACTGGAAACTATTAAGGACTTGAAAACCGCATATTACATAATAACTGCACAAAACATACTTCTTATATAAAAAGCTCGAATCTAAGTAGTGAAACTTATGTTTCGTGTTCCACAAAGAATGAAATGCTTAAAAACATGCTATCATGATAAAACACCTGAAATGAAGTCTGAAATACGTTTTAAAGCCCTGATTTCTTACCAACCGCATGGTACTTGTAATTCATGCGTAAAAGCTTTAGAAAACATGATTTCATACTTTCTATTCAAAACCATGCATAAAAGCTAAAGACTAGTGCTTTAAAATAGCGCTTGAGAATCCCTCACCTGGTTGTTGTCTAACTTGAGTCCAAAACACCTTCTTTAGTGAAATCCTCCTCTATAGCAGTCCTAGATTTGAGTACTACGGCTCGATGCGGATAGAACTTCGTTACGGCTTTTAAAAACGCTCTCGATCACCGACAGGGCTTCGCCGTGCTCCTCTCGTGCTCCTCCCGCAAGCTCGGCGGCCTTGCGGCTCTAAGGTGGAGTGATGGGCGTGAATGAAGTGGGGAGGACTATGGGGGGGGGTCATGGTATTTATAGGCCTCCACCCCCCTTTACATGTGTGACATGTGTCAACATGTAAGGGAGGTTCATGACACATGTTTTTTTTTAACCATGTATGAAGACAGATGGCATGATACATGGCATAATCATAAGGAAACTTGTTGCCTAAGTAATAGGCTTGGCTTATCCACGAGTTTACTTGTTGCCCAAGCAAAAGACTACACCATGACATGTGTTAGTCTCAGGACAATGACACATGGCATTACTGAGGTTTTGACACTTGTCCTGACTATAAAACGACACGTGTCCCATGATTTCCACTCCATGTGTCCTACCTATGCTAATGACGCTTAATTATCACTAATGACGGCTAATTAGCACTAATCATGCTTAATTAGCCTTAATGATGTGATTTTGGCTAATGAGTGTAATTCTATAACATTATGAGCACTATACAAGTAGTGGCTTCTACTACTTATAAGGTACTACCAAAATTCCAGATTAGTAGATGTGGTACTATGTTTTGAGGTGCTACACAATTCAGAGAACCTTTTGAAGTCCATTTTTATACAAGATGGTCTCTGATATAAACACAACAAGTTTCAATGAAATCATTGCATCAAGGCGAATCTATTGACTATGTTATCTGTAAAGTGTGAACACTATCAATCCAATATTTCCTTGAAATAACACTTGATAACATTCAAAAGTATAGTGTATAAAACGCGTATTACAATTCTCCCCTACTTGAAATAAATTTCGTCCTCGAAATTTAAGTACCTTTGCTAGCTCGAAAATAAGTGGGGATATTGAGATCTCATTTCTTCCTCTCGTTCCCATGTGGCTTCTTCTATTGCGTGACTCCTCCATAAAACTTTAACTAAAGGAATCTTCTTTGTACGAAGCTCTTGTACTTTATAATCTAGAATTTCCACATGAACCGCCTTGTATGAAAGATCTTCCTTCAATTGAATATCTTGAGGTTGTATCATATGGGTTGGATCTGGAATAAACTTCCGAAGTGTGGAGATACGAAAGACATCATGTATCTTTGCTAGTTCAGATGTAAGTTGAAGACGGTAGGCCACACTTCCGATTCTCTCTGTGATCTGGTAAGGGCCAATGTATCTAGGGCTTAGCTTCCCTTTCTTCCCAAATCTAATTAGGCCTTTCCATGGAGATACTTTTAGAAACACGTGGTCTCCCACTTGAAATTCTAAGTCTCTTCTTCGCTTATCTGCATAACTTTTCTGTCTGCTTTGCGCTGCCTTCAAGCATCTCTTGATTTCCTCAACTTTTTCTATTGTACTTTGTATTAATTCAGGTTGAACCAATTTTCTTTCTCCAACCTCACTCCAACAGATAGGTGTTCTGCATGGTCTACCATACAAGGCTTCATAAGGTGCCATCCCAATACTAGTATGATAACTGTTATTGTATGCAAATTCTATAAGTGAGAGATGTTCATCCCAGCTTTCTTTAAAGCTCAGTGCACAAGCTCTAAGCATGTCTTCTAGAGTCTGGATAGTCCGTTCTGATTGGCCATCTGTTTGAGGATGAAAGGCAGTACTAAATGCTAATTTTGTTCCCATGGCTTTATGTAAGCTTGGCCATAACTTAGAAGTAAATCGTGGATCTCTATCAGACACAATTGACACAGGAGCCCCATGACGGCTAACTATCTCATTGACAAAGATCTTTCCCAGACGGTCTAGACTGTATGTCATGTTAATGGCTATGAAATGTACAGACTTAGTTAATCTGTCCACTATGACCCATATTGCATCGTGACCTCGACGGGTCCTTGGAAATCCTGTAACGAAATCCCTAGTGATGTGTTCCCATTTTCATTCTGGTATTGGAAGTGGCTGTAAAGTCCCTGCAGGTTTCAAACGCTCCGGTTTTGTTTGTTGGCATATAGGACATCTAGAAACATACTCTGCAATTTCTCTTTTCATACCAGACCACCAATAGTAGCTTTTAAGTGTTCTATACATCTTAGTACTTCATGGGTGCATAGTGTATATGGAGTTATGTGCTTCTTCCAGAATCTCAGTCTTTATATCAGATTTCCTTGGAACACACAATCTTCTTTTGAAGAATAAGACCCCTTGACCATCTATTGTATACCCGGCTTCATCTCCTTCCTTAATCTTCTCAATCATTCTAATGATTTCAGAATCATGGACTTGTGCCTCCTTAATTTTATCATATAATATGGGTCTCATTTGTAAGGATGCTAATAAGGCTCCAGAGCTATTCATGGTTAATATTGCACGTAACTCTTTCAACTGATAATATTCTCCTTTTAAGTCAATATGCATACCATCTTCTAGACGTCTACACCTTTCTTCTTCGGTTGCAACCAGAGAAGCAGTAGACTTTGAAAGTTCGGTGAATTTCTTCTCATATTCATCAAACAGGTTACTCCCCTGAGTAAGGAATACAAATTCCCTACGTTTCTCCTCCTGATAAACCCTTGGGTAGTATTTTTCATTGAACTCTTTCTCAAAGATCTCCCATGTAATATGAGATGGGAATAGAAATTCCCAACCTTGCGACCACCGCCGCCTCCTACCTCTCGCACCGGCCCTCCGAAACGGTCGCCCGTGATCTTCGCTCGCCAACCGTCGCCCTACGATCTCCGCCTTCGTCAAACCCGCAACGACCATCGCCGACCTCGTATCCTATTTAAAAGGCCTCGACACCCTAGTCCCAAGCCATCCGCAGAACACCAGGGTTGAGAAAGGACGGTGACAGCGCCCCCTCGCTCCCATCTCCGGTGAGATCCGGGGACCCGCAAGTCCTCGTTGCAGCGCGCCTCCGCCGCGATTCTGCCCCTGCTCCGACCAATCGTCGAGCCTACGACGCCTACGATTCCGCCTTCACCGTACGACTCCGCCGACTCAATGACATCGCCGTTCAACTCCATCGCCGACAACGAAGACCTACTCCGCCTTGACATCATCTTCCCCGACCATCATCCGCGCCTCGCCTCGGCCGGCTCCTCCGCAGCACCAGCAAAAGGCAGGAGCCCCTCCGCCTTCCTTGGCCGGCCCCCCTCCACAGCAGCTTCAGCCTCTGCACCGACGAGCTCCACCGTCCCCGCCTTCATTGACTCCACCGACCGCCTGGAGAACCATCTTCACCGGCAGCTCCTCCACCGCCCCGCAGTCCACTCACCGATCGGGCTCCAGCCCGAGGTCCTCCCACGTGCTCTGCACGCGCGGAGGGAACGTCCGCAGCATCGCCGATCGACCCCAGGAGCTCCTCGCCTCGGCCGGCTAACCGTTGCCTCCATGCCACCCGCCGTCGGGCGCTAGGCCCGAGGCCCCAGCATGTGCCCAGCACGTACGTGGGGAACGTCGTCGATTCCATCCCCACAGGTCACGTGCCCAGCACGTGACCGCGTGGGTAACTTGCAGAGAGCCCCTTGGGGCTTCGCCTTATTACCACCAAGTCCAGCCGCCCCCACGGTCACATGCCTGGCACGTGACCTCTGAGAAATTTTTGCAGAATACCCCCTGCTTTAGGTAATTAATCTTAGGTCCCCCACAGCATATTTAGATTTATTATATTCCATTGATAACCCTGTGTTTCCCCTCTGTTTTGGACCTCTTTATTGCATCATTTTATTTATTTAAAAATAGTACTATGTTCCTCATATAATCCTCTACATCTTGAGATATTGTGGGTATTTTCATGATCAGTGGTTGATTAATAATTAATTGTTTTATAGAAATTTGCATATTTTGCCCATCTTATGCTCTAAAATTCATAGTTGATTAACCATAGCTCTAAAAATCCCCGAAAAATCACACATTGTAGAGATTATTGTGTTTGACATTGTGCCCAAAAAGAATTTCATTTGCATGCATAATTTGTTCTGTAAAATTTATTTTGCATATTTCAGTATTAAATTTTTAATAGGTATTCATCCCCACATTTTCGAGATCTAGGATTTTTTTGAGATCCATCACCTAGTGATAGATCTTAGATAATTTTATATCTTGAAAATAAGTAGGTTTAATATTTATTATAATTAAATATTGAAAATCATTCTGTTTGCATTTAAAATTCATAAAAAAATTCATTGTGCATCCGAAAATTCCAAAAAAATTACAGTCCATTTATTTTGTCATATATATCATCTCGGCTAAGTTTCATATTTTTTGGACATTGTTGGATCAAAGTTTACATTTTAGTCCCTAAAATAGGCCAAAACCGCATCTTGCATCCCTTATTTGCATTGAAAATTCCAAAAAAAAGACCGCCTTAGAAACCGAACACGAAATTGGATAGACATAATTCTAGGTTGTTCCTTTGCCTCCTTGTGATCGACCTTGGGACTTGCCCAAGTAAAATAAACATAAAAACCACTGGATTAAAATTGATTAAAAATTTGTGGTTATTTCTTGATTGTTTCCGATCGTCGCCTACAACGAACGATACATTTTTATTTTCACAAACGAAGATAAAAACAATCTTTTACACGCGTGATTCCGGACCCGTCAGCTTGCATGCAGGAACTGTCGCTTCGGACAAGCGTCTCCTACATACAATCCATGGCGACGGAACCCTTTGTCTTGACGAGAGACCATGGATGTCACTTAAATGATCCTCTATATCAAGTTTAAATTATTATTATGTATAATATTCTCATAATCAATTCTTCTATGGGAATAACATATCTATTCATAATCGAGTGTTTATTTTTAATTAGATCTCATTAATTTAATTATAATAAATCAATTATCAATCCAATCAATAAAATGACAAATAATATGGATTGTTACTGGAAGGATGGTATAATCTCAAGATACATATTATTCACATTTAATGATTAGAAACATGATCATTTCAAGAATTATCCTTTCATTACTTGTTGTCATGGCCAGTACGCACAGGATGTGGGATAAACATCGCACGGAGCAACCTGTTACCCCAACGATCCCCATCTAGACACCATATCTGCCTCATGTCATGATAATGTGATTTGATCATTTTATATTTGAGATGATATTCGATCTTACAACTGAAGTTATACCAATAATATTTATCAAAACCATTTTGATAAATATTATAAGGATTTTTTCTAAGCAAATCCCAAATCTAATTAAAGTAACCATGTTTTGCATGTGAAGATTGTCCTACAAGTATTGTAGGATAAACTAGGATTTTCATGGTTTGGGTCTTTAGCGTGTCTATTGATAGAAATTCATCCTTTCTTCCTTGTCATCTAGTGAGAAAATGAAGAAAATGCAATTTCTTCTCCTTTTTTCAGTTGTTTTGTATGGGAAAGAAGAAAAAGAAAATGATCCTCAGCATTGCATCGAGTATTCTCAGAGGAGAAAGGTCCCCCGTGAGCGGGTACAAGAAGAAGGGTGGCAATCCTGAGATTATTAATAAGGGACGTGTCATTGGTTAATGTCCTATGATGATTAATCAATTCATTTCATAATTACTAAGAATACTGATTAATCAAGGCAAATTCATAATTTTCATGATTTCCATTAAATGAGAAACACATTATGTAAGAAGATTTGATGATCTAATCATCATCTGACCCATCTCCACTAAATATGGAATATCTAGGGCAAATGGAGTTGTAATCATGCGAAATAAATTCAAGTGGTTTGCTTGTTTGATTCTCTACTTTACAAGTCATATTTCATGACAGAAAAATAATAAGCAAATATAATTTTCTTACAGATCCGTGAATACATGCGAAACAATTTTCATGGCGGTAACTCTTCCAATCAAATTCATGCACTTTTGATAAATATCAGGACACTAATTTTTGGACATAATTAGACAATTTAAATACATTTTAATAACTAGAAAACATGCCCAAGCAGTGCACAGATAGTAGGTTTTTATTTTATAGAAGAACCAATTCGAATCTCGCTTCCAACGTATAAACAATGATTCCCTTGCAGCTGAAACATGAACCTTGTTCACCTGGGGTTTTGGATCACATCCAAGAGCTAACCTAGCTCTTATACCACTTTAAGGTTATGGGGAAAATGTAAAGAGATCATGGAAACGTGAATATTGCATCGTATGCGATCGGGAGCGACTAGTCGCAATAGTCGCTCGCGGTAGAGGAATTTAAAAAATTTAACCAATAAGATATAGGAATACCTGTTGGAGCATGGTTGCGATCATGTTTCTAATGTAAGATACCTCCTGTCGCATGTCCAATCCAACGGAGGAGAACTTGCGAGCGTGTTGATGAAATGCATTCTCTTCACAATACAGGTTGATGATCCAAGCGGAGAATCTCCTGGTCTCATCTCATGAGATTCGACGTCTTCTCCACAAGCGGGGTGCACCAAAGGAGAGGAGATCAACAAGCGGTCGAAGCAGTAGTACAACGACATTGCGATGATGGTGATCCTCTCTAGGATTTTGAGTTGATGGCAAGTGTGTGTGTGTGTGTGTGAGTGAGGACGTGGGTATGAGAGAAAGAGAGAGAATTCAATTCTATTTTCTAAAAAAGAAGAGCTATGGTTGCCTCTTCTTTTATAATATTTTGAGAGTCCACGGATTTCAATACATGGATAAAACAAATCCAATGGCTTATATTCATTATTGTTTCTTTCAACGGCAATGATTTTGTTGTAAAAATACAACAACAATTAATTTAATTAAATCAAATATATTGAATAATCATCAATATAACTAATCCAATCAAATCAAGAGACATTAAAGGGTTAGGAACGGAGACTCAACCGTTCCTAATATAAGAAGGGATGACCACCTTAAATTAGGAGTCATGGGTGGTCGTCCACCCTCCCTACATGGAAGCGAAGCTCCTTTTCCTTTCTTTATGAGATTGAAAATCACACAATAATCCTTAATTATTTACAACAACTTTTGTTGTAAAGTATTTCACAACATTAATTCCAAAATAATTTGTGAAATTTCAATCCTGCCATACGAAATTTGTGAACAACATTCACAACCCAAAATAAAATGTGAATTACATATTCAATTAATTGTCTAATGTAAATCCAATCATATCAATGTTTAAATTGGAAATGTTATCTACAATTAGCTCTATATAAAATATTAGAAATCATATTTATAATATATATATATATATGATTAATATGGATAGTGCTATTCACATTATTCATATCCCAGAAAATTAAATCATATATAATTATCATGGATCTTAATTCTCATGTGTCTAAATAATATGAATCACATTCATGTTATTTATGATAATTAAATCACATTAGTTATCCATTTATTAGTGCTTCAATATTCATTACATCATTGGAATTATTATTGAACTCTTTCTAAATAATGCACTTTTTCTGTGGATACTTGGATATAAGGACATGGCGATTATACGTGCCACATAGTTATGTGGATATTGAGATCACATCTCAAATACAGATCTCAGAGACGTCCCATAGATGTTTGACTAAATCGAAGCCGTAAATCTCATCTTCTCATTGCATCCGAATCACATTCAGATCACTGTCCATCATTTGGACCAAGATTGTATTACTTCTCTATTAAGAGGAGTCACTAAAATCTAGACCTGCATTATCACACACACAGAATGGAAGCGTCATGGTTCTATTTTTTTTTATGACCACATTACCCTCGTGTATTCTTAATACTTGTAAATCCTGCATATTGGAGGACCTATAATAAAATAGAAGATATAGATCAAATTTACATTCTCTACTTCTGGGTTTTATCATTAAGTTTCTCATTTGATCATTTGGATTTGGTATCGATCATATATTTTTCGAAATAATATATCATATCTAGGTATTGATCATATACTTTCCAAAAGCATATATCAGACCTAAGAATTCATTCAAGCATCCGATGAGACACGACCACACACGCAATTTGATCCCAATATCTCATGTGTGAGCTCATTTCTTCTGGTTCAGTAGTAAACCTATATGATCCCTTTGAGATATCGTATTACTCATATGCCATTGTTTGCACACCTACTCGCCGGTATATAGACCTTGATTTGATCATCAATCTATCAGTTTTCCAAATGTACATACTCAAACATATAGTAACACATCTGTCTCTAGTCAGAGAATCCATGTCTATATCGTGAAAGTATATGACATAGGTCTTGGTTATCTCGATATCATTAGGTCAACTCTTTGACCTAACTTATCTAACACGTCAGAATCTCTATTCCTACGCAGATGACCTAAACAAGAGGTCGGCTAGATGTCAACTTTTTAGAGAAGAATTGTTATCTTCCTCCCAAGCTCGAGATTCTCTCTTAATAATCACTTGACGGTGCTGTATGATTCCTCTATCTAACTCCTTAGATATCATCCAAGCACCAAGCTATATTGTTAAATATTTGAATCAACAATTGTATGATCATTTAGATGGCCATGATACATAACCCTAATTGCACTATGGGACGTATTATGCAAATTAGTTATTCTTCATTGCAGATCATGGAATGAATTGCAATAACATTTATTGCATATAGGCTCACCGTTGGCTCGCATGTCCAATAATTTCTAATAGCATTCATTGTGTCAATGATCAAGATGTTCTTCTCTCCTTTGTGACGTCAATTCTTAAGGGGTTGACTCTTTGATGTGCATGCCTCTTTTAGACCTTTTTTCACAACTGGCATGTACTTCACGGCCTTTAATAATGGTGTTTCAAGAACTAGATTTTGAATAATCACCAAAACACCAGGATCAGATAATGCATTTTTCAACTTTTTATTTTTTGGAACTTTTCATAGTGTCTATAAAAGGAATATTTATAGAACTGAAACTATTGTTCTTATTTACATCATTATTTACAAATGGCTTGTTAGGAGGTGCATAGTCATTCAAAGTGGAAATAGGAAAAAATGTGGAAATTCGACTCTGTCGGTCAGCACGAGAGTTACTGCTGGAGTTGACTTCTCCTTAGTTTGCTCGGCTCGGCCTTGGTTATTATTATATTTTTGGGAATTTTATTTTTGCTGGTATTTTGTATTTTTTGGTGGTGGTCTTATGGTGTTGCTCCTCCTCCTCCTTCCTCACTCGTTTTTTATTTTGGACCGATTAAGGTGGAAGATGATTCTCCATAAGGCGCTTTATTTTTCCCCATGGCAATTGGAGATAGTTGTAAAGTCATATCGCTCCTAAGATTCATAATATTAGATGACATAAAATATCATATACACGACTCTTTTGGATTAGGTAAGACATAACCTACTACCATATCCATGCATTTGAATTTGTATCGGTTGGACTCGAACTATGCTAGAATGTAAGTTTTTAATGTAGTGAGGTCATCAAGATTCCGATTCATCGCTTCTAGACTCAACCATTTAGCTTGTTGACCACGCTGAGACTGATAATGTGGTGGAGGCCGCGAATAAGAATACTGGGAATGGTAGAAAGGAGGATGTTGCTGATGATGCTGAGGAGATGGGAGAACTTGTTCTGTTGAGCAGTAGCATAATTCTAATACGGCAGGTAGTGGCGATGCATAGACTGTTGGTATTGAGAATTCTTTCTCCAAGTGTTATGATATGGTGGAGACCGATGCTGTTGAGGTTGGTGATTGACAAACTTCCCGACTTGAGATTGGTGGTACGACCAAATGGAAGAAGACTGGTCTTGCTGATGTTCGCCTAGACGGACCAGTTGTGCATCATTGTTCCAAATGTCGTGCACCATTGTTTCAAATGTCGTTTGCCTCTTGAATTTGGGGTGGAGGTGAGAAATACATATATACATATGATGTCTGGGGCTCGAGATGGTAGATGATCATCTGCTAATGCAACTGTTATGGCGATGCCTAATGAAGAACTTGCACGTAGTATACGTGCTAGATCGGCTGAGGTTGCACTCAACTTAGCTAAGGCGGATATGGTGATGACAAGTCCTTTGTCTCAGTGGGGGTCACGACAGATTGGTATGCAGACTGGCAAGAATTAATTGTATTGATTATTAGCTCAAACTGCTTGATAATCTGATCATTTTATGTAAATGATAAGTTCTTTGTTCGGATATAGATAATTTCTTGAGGTCTTGTAATTACTTTTCAATGATATCCACTTTCGACAGGTGGCTCCCCATAATGCTAAGGCTGGAGCTCGCATCTCTGTCCACTTCATAAGATGCCACCATATTGACAAACTTGTGCTAGATTTATGGTCGAGGTTGATATGCACGTGATGAAGGCAAGGAGACCTCTCCTTCAGTCATTTCATCGAAAATATGATATATAATGTCTTCATCCTTGTTGAAATGAGAGACATCACATGAGAAATTACAAAACTCCGAGTCTCGGTAGTCAAGCCCCCGAAGAAGTGTTGGAACATACTGGTCTGAAGAATTTCATGGTGGGGGTGTTTCTCTTGAAGATCTTTAACCTCTCCCAGGATTCATGGATGGACTCATGCGATCCTTGTGAGAAGTTACTAATTCTTGCTCGGATGTGATTGAGAAAACCCAATGGATAGAATTTAGGGAGCAAATTAGACTTCAGTTCCTCCCATGTGATCACAACCTTGCTCAAATGATTGATCTCGTATAATGCCTTGCCATGAAGATTGGATGGGAAGGTTGTCATCTTATCCATGCCTAATGAGATGTTATGGTAGTGCATTGTTCTGTAGATGCAAGAAAACTATTGGAGATAGATGTACGATTCCTCGTTCATGTTCCCATGGAACGAAGGAAGAAGAATCAATAACTGCATCTAGAGCTCGAAATGTCTGTGGACTTGAAGGATCTGGATCCACTAAGTCATTTGGTGAACACTGGAATGATAAGGTTCCTTCAAAGTTGGATTAGGAGCCTTTCTTCTTGGTTTATTTTCCCCTCCACGGGGTCCATCTCTCTATTCTTCATCTTCACCTTCTCCTCCTCCTTGCTTCTGTCTCACTCCTCGGATCAATAAGCATGTCGCTGAAGGTGACCAGGCCAAGAGCTTACTATGTGAGATGTTTCTGAAAAGACTAAATAGATGCAAATAATTGAGAATTGACAACATTTATATCTGGCTATGGGCCCTGATTTGGCTTAGATCAAGGGCTTGACTAATAAGACTTGGTTCCAACACTTCTTCAGGGGCTTGAGAATTTACAAGCCTCGTAGTCTCTGATATGCATGGATTTTTATATTATATATAATTTTGTTTTTTTTTATATTTATATGTTTTAAAATTTTTATTTATATTGTCTGATTTGTATTTTCCTTTTTCTGAAATATGTAATATATATATATGACATAAAGAGATAATGGGTATCTATAAGATATACAAACATATAAAATATAGAAAAATCATAAAAATACCTTAAATATAATCTTTTTTATTTTTTAAGGGGTTTTAGAATATATAACTATTGTTAACAATAATATTATTGATAATATAAGAAAATATAGCCATATAAATAAAATATAGACTAGTATATATACAGACATAAGTATAAGTACTCAAAAGAGAGGGGAATCAAGTAATTCATCTTTTTATTTTTTTCTTTGTTTTTTGGGATTTTTCTCATAATCTTTGCTAATTTATTAGTACTTTATTGGATAAAAATAACAAAACAATGACATATATTTATAGGCCGAATTGTTTTCGATTTTAAAAGAAATTAAGTAGATTAAAATTTTCAAAAAATATTTTCAAAATATAATATATATAATAAATAATCTATAGAAATAAAAAGTACTTTTTTTGGATTTTTCAAGACTTTTTCATAATTGTTATAAGATTTTTATATTTTTCTATTTTTTAGTGATTTTCTTTTTTAGATTTTTAGTGATTTTTGTTTTATAGTTAGAAAATACAATAATAAATTACAGTAAAATTTTATGTATTTTTTTATAATTTTTTTCTAATTTTTACCTATTTTGTAATACAAGTAGAGAAAAAAATCAATGTTTTCGAATTTTTAAATATAGTAAATTAATTTTAATTACCTTGCATGTATACATATATATGATTTAATAGGAGGTCAGACACTTAAAATAAATTTCCTAGACATTTTTTGATGTAAAATGATATTTTTAATAACAGAAATACAAGACATAAAGAAATATACACTCGTACGGACCTAAATACAATTAAATTTAACTAAACATTCATTCCAAAACACAAAATAAAAGTATAGGTGTCTCTGTGAAAAATTCCCATAAATTTATTATTTATATAATGCTGGAATCGGTATAAATGTAATATACGAATCGCGTTAGGGCATACTTGAAATTTAACTTGAAATTTTTATACTTAATCCAAAGGTTTGTGGACTAAACCATTACAAAACCCTCAGGGGGTCCCTTGTAAAAAGCATATTCTCACGTACAGGAACGTGAGGTAACAAGGCGAGGGACCTAAATGCAATTAAAGTAAGAATAGGGATTACTATGCAAATGTTAAAACATTCTGAACTACAACCTAGATTTTATAGAATAAAAAATACCAAAGTTGGGGATCTAGTAGAAAATTACCCTTTTAGCATGCGGACGGGCGACTTGGATCACTTCACGTATCCACTAGGCGGCCTCTCGATGGCAGATGACAGTTCAGTTCTGATCAGTTGAGATTAGATCTAGCTAGGCATCCAACGGTGGATGGCTATGAAGATACAATGGCAGTTAGATATTCTAGAGAGGGAACTTGATCAAACGATGGAGCCACAAAGGAAGAATAGGAAAGAATCTCCACTTAGGCAAGCTTCTTCTAGTTAAATCACCAATCTTCGGTAGCTAGTGGCGCTGCAAGGTGGTGCAAAAGGTCCCTATAGGCGTTACACAACATCGAGTGTGCTCAAGCGAGTTAAGGAGTTTCAGATGAAGCTCCCGCGGTCGAGGAAGATCTGGTGGACCAGGCACATGCTCTTGGATCAAAATCAACTTGGGTCGGTTCTTTGGCCTCCTTGACCTGCAAGGGTTGTCCAAACATGCAAAAAACAGGTTCTGGGGGTCTTATTTAAGGTGTAAAGAGTCGAAATGGAGTTGGGCAGAGGGTCTCCAGCAAGCGGTAGAAGGGAGACCCAGATATCTCGATTCTAGAGCAAATAAAGGTAGTGAAATGCTTGGGCGTAAAGTAGATGAAGTTGAAGATGAAGGTATTCAAAGGGGTTGAGAACGACTGAGACACGATGAAATGGTGGCAGGAGCTGAGCTCCAACGAACTTCGAATGAAAGTATTAATGGAAGTAAGTGCGAAACAAACAAAAAATGCTAATGTTGACTAATTTTAACCCTAGGAATAAAAAGAACCTAAAACCTGTGGTTCTACGACAGAGAAGAGGGAGTCAGTAGGAGCTCCTATGGTGGTGCCGGCGATACTCAGATCTCTGTAGCTAGGACTTCTTCCTCCATGCCCAAATAGTCAGTGAGCATGTTGCTATCTCCAGCAAGCATATGCACGAAAGATTAGGGGATTTGTGCTGGGACTAGTATGTGCTAGGACTGGTTGGATTGAGAATAACGATGGATTCAACGAGCCTTAGATCGATGTGAGATGTGTACGTGATAGAGGACGATCGAGGCGCAAAAGTCATGAAGGAATCGGCTCAAAAAATGAAAGAATCTAATGGTAAAATATAAAATGAAAGCATCGTCAAGGGAGTTGGTCTGACAGACGCAGACCTATGAGGAGTAGGGAGTTGACTTAGGTCAACTCTGACCTGCTCATCATTGGTCCTCGTAGCATTAAAGAAGACAAGACAAAAAAAACATTTATTACTTTGATTTAAAATACTAAATGATTTAATTAAAATTAGTCAAAACATGAAAAATATTTCTTATTTTATATAGTATTTTATATGGTTTTTATTTATTTCTACAAGTTAATTTATTATATCCTACTTTTAACATGTACATTTATAGGTATATTTACCTATATGTAGTATATTTTGCTTTTATTTTGTATTTTAAAAATTTATTATACATTTATTTTATATATTTATAACTTATTAAAATATACATACATATATTTTTATTGCATTTTTTCTGAAGTTCTATGTACATTTAAATAATTGTGTATACACAATATATAGAGATATTTTAAGTATATTCATTTATGTATTTTAGGATACTTATTTATTTTATTGTATTTTTAATTTTCTTATTCCTTTTTAATTATGTACAAGTAATTTGAATAATATTTACAAAATTATAAAAATATAATAAAGTGAACAACATACAGAAAAAATAAATTGATTATTTTATTCAAGTAAATTGCCCAATGAGAGCCCAAAACCTAACTTTTGAATCTTAACTCTAAATTGAATGAAATAACTTTCATTAAATATATAATTTAATTTTATAAACAATTAAGGTGAGTTTATTGATTTTGAGTTCATATGGAGAAGATATGGGTCTAGGGAGTTTTTATGTTTGCTTTTTATTTGCAGTGTCTTGGTCATACTATACATTATATTTAAGTGAAATAAATTTTGTATTTTTCTATATACTTTTATCTACATCATTATTGTTTAAACTTTATTTATTTGAATTACAAATAATAAATAATAAAGTAGGCCCCAAATCTATTTATCGGGGATTTAAAAATTAGGATTTTGAAAGATTTTTGGCCCTTATCTTCCCGTACTTTATTCCTTGTAGATATAGTCATCTTGATACTTAGGTGTCAGGGTTTAGGGTCAATAAATACCTTTGGTACCTCATTTGTTTTTCTTTTCATTCCTTTGTTCTATTATTTTGGCTTTAAATACATCACTTTATACAATATTTATTATATAAATAATAGATATTATTTTGGTACAAAATAATGGTATATACATGCATTTAGTTAGGGTTTAAAGGCTAAAATGAAATTATAAAGGTAATAAAATGGAGATTTAGCAAACACTTATGCCTATAAGTGCATAAAAGAAAAAAAGAAAAGAAAATTAAAGAACTTGGAGGGATTTTTGACTCTTAAACTGATATTATTAAAATCAAAGTTCAGAGCTCAAAGAAGAACTATGGATTACTAGTATGTTTGATACCACACAAGGGTTAGGTAATGTGACACGACAACCCTTAGGTTCCATAATCTTATACTCTCGTTCACTTCATAGTCAGGTCAAAGCCATCCTCTCAGTCGCATACCCTTGCTACTTTTAAATGAAATATCCATGTGCGTGAATTTTTCAGATCTTCCCAAACAAACCTCTAAACGATAAGAGTCTACTCTCCTTGTAGCTCATCCTTATTGAGATATACATTTCCTTCTAAGGCCAGGTACAACTGGTCTATAGAATCTATAAGGGGAAGAAGCTAGAAGAATGGGAAGAGAACTAGGAATGGACTAGTGTACTCTTCATTTCCTTGTGAAGCACGGTCAAGTTTTTTTTCTGAAGCTCATATTTTTGTGAATTTTTGGTGTAGGCTTATTTTTAGATTTTTCTTTGACTTTGCATTGCTCTGCATTCTTGTTCTGCCCTGACAGATATAGCATCTTTTGGTCTACCCAATTTTTGGGTTCTTGGAAAAAAGTTGCGCATTGACTGTCGCTAAATACGTTGTTTAATTTGGTCAAGTTGTAGCACGTGTACTTAGCGATTCGGTCAGAACAGAGAGAAGATCTCCGTGAAGAGTGTCTCGGCTTTAATTTATATCCCGGGCAAGTCCGGGGTCGAACACAGGGAGGCAAAGGAACAACTGTGGGGTTAATTTACAAATTTAAGATCTAGATATCCAAACGGTAATTTTTAGATTTTTTTATGCAAAAAGAATGCAAATGCAAGTGAATTACAACACTAAGAAAACACACAACAAGGCCAAATTAATTTTAATGTCAAATTAGTCCAATTTAGCCAAATTATATTTTTCTTAGAGTCCTAATCCAGAGATGAACACAAAACATATTTTTTTAGAATTTTAGGGGTTAAAATGCAATAAAGAAAAATGCACACTTTTTAAGGGTCTTTTTGCAATTTATACTACAAACAGTAAGCAAAAATCATGAAAAATTTACCGGAACATAAACATGATGCAAAGAAGTTACACTAATTTTTTTGGAATTTTTTGGCAAAATATGAATTTTTTATGAATGTTTTAGTGAAAACAGAGTGGAAATGAGTAATTAATTCCTAATAAATCCACGTTATCAAATTACTCAAAATGCAAATTATTTCAAGTAGATATTTAGATGAGCAATCCAGGAGACTTGAAATTTCGTGAAAATCATGTATGTGGATTTAATTAAAAATCAAATACTAAATTCACTCTACGAATTATTTCAGGCACAAGACATCTCCATTTTGGTTGAAATTTGGACAGTAAGTTCAACACACTTCAAGGCATCACATATAATATTTGTGGAATTTTTAGAGCAACCGTGTGTGAGATATAATTTTAAGAGCACAGAATGGGTAAAGTATGCTAAATTTCAGTTGAACAATTATAATTAATTACCCACGAGTCACAAAAATATAAATAAATAGTCAAATTGTAGACAATTAGTTGCTCAACACAAAGGCTCTTTTCATTGAATAAAATGACGCAATATTGAAGTCCAAATTTAAGTACGAACACAGGGGTGTCCTTGCAAAATAAAAAGACAATATTTACAACAAGATGTGTACAGGGACTAAACTGTAATAGAGAAAACATGAAATATATTCAATGAAATTTTTACATAAAAAAAAGAAACCCACCTTCTTCTACCTCTGGACGATTGGGACGAAACCCAAAGGGGGAAGATGGCGTTGGCGGTTGCGGAGGTCGGGAAGGGCGGCGCCGCCCGCGCGCGCGTCCGTGGCGGCGCGGGAAGGTCGGCGGAGGAGGTGGCTGGTCGGCGTTGGCGAGGGAGCCGTGCGATGGAGGCGCGGGGGTGGCGATGGGCGGCGCTGGCGGAGGTGCCGCGGCTGGGTGTCTGGAAGTCGGCCGGCGGGGGGGCCTCCCGCGGCTGCGTCGGCGAGGAGGGGGCGGCGGAGGTCGCGCGGCGGCCTGTGGAGGGAGCGGCGGCCGGCGGCGCCGCTGGTGATGGAATGGAGGGGGGCGGCGGCGGCGGTGGGTTCTCCCCCACCGCTGCTGCGGCAATTTTTTTATTTTTTATTTTTTTTTATTTCCTTTTTTTTTCTGTTATGATGATAACTAAAAAAAATTTTTTTTTGTTTAATTTTTTTTCAAATTTTTTTAATTTTGATTTCTCAAACAGGGAACAAGATTAAAGAAACAAGATGGATGGATGGTGATAATGAGAGAAAAAAATGGTACGGTGGTGGTAATGAAATAACCTCTTTTTTTGTTTTAATTTATTTTATTTTTTTTTTAATTTTCTTTAACATATGTACACAAAAAGAAGGGGGATGAAAATGATATGATGATGACGGTGACGGAGATATGGTAGATAAATGAAGATGTAGTGGTGATGGTGTGATAAAAATTGCAAACAAAATAACAATGATGGAAAAAAAAATACCTACGGTGGAAACGATCGCCTATGATGTGCTCGTGAGAGCACGGTCTTCGCTCGAATCGTCGGCGCGCGATGAGCTCGTGCAGCGCGCGAGTGCGGCTGCGATGTTGGCCGAAAAGCCAACGGATCACACCGGAGAGAGGGCCGTCGTTGCTCGACCGCGGTTGCGTCACTGTCACCGATTCAACTCTGGGAACTTGGCTCTCCTCACATAAAGATGGATCAAAGGCAAAATTGAGGAGAATGAGAGGTATATAAAGAAGAAGAAAAATGGAAGTTAGAATTAAGATGGAGTGGGATGGAGGTTAATAAAATGGTGGAGTTGAATTAGAAGTTAGAAAATATGGTGGAGTAATGGAGTTGAATTGGTGGTTATTGCAGAGGATGTAAAATAATTAAATAAATAAAATGAAATAAAGTTATCTACTTTAATTACAATAGAATAAAAAAAGAATAAAATAGATAGTGGACAATTTACAAGGGAAGACAAACAACATGTACACATTTTTTTTACTCTTCTAATATGTAATTTTTTTTGTCTTTTTAATAAGAGATATTTACAACAGAAAAATACAATAAAATAGTACAAATAAAATACAACACAAGTATGATTTTTTTTGTATTTTTAATAATTAAGAAAAATACAATAAAAATTAAAGAAAGAAAAATATATACAAGGTATACAATGTACATCTAGGTCCCAAAATCCAACTTTTGCAAACGAGCTCCGATTTTAATGAAACCACTTCCGTTGGATAGATAATTTTCTAACTTGAACTTTAAAAGTGAGTTTGGTGAATTTGGAGTTCATACGGAGCGGGAATTTAGCTTGGAAGTTGGACTTTACGGCCTTTTCTCTTTGGGATCTAGGAGCATTTATTTAAGGTAAAATTTATTTTGTATTTTTGTATTTTTATATACATTATTATGAACAAGTTAGAGAAAGAATTAGCCAAAAAGGAGTTGAAATGAAATTATTAAAAATCCATGAAGTTTTGGGCTATTTACAAGTATAAAACTCCTTTGATTTTACGGCTTTTTTTATTGTTAATTTATTTTGTACAATCTTATATACAGTAATTAGTGAGTTTTATTTACAAGAGGTATTTTGTTAATTTATTGATTTTATGGACATTTATTTGGGATTTTACTCGAGGATTTTACTAAGATCAAGATATAGCGATGATGAATCGCGGATTCATCACCCCCCTATACTTAAACTTTGCTAGTCCTTGAGCAAATAAAGAATGAATAAGTTGGGTTAACCCCTGACTGTGCATGTGAATACAAGACTTGATCCGTTCAAGAACTCTCGGTTTTAGAGATCCTAAAATTCTAAGTTGAACCAAGCTCTAGTCAAAAGGTACCCAATTTCCCTAATCATCAGATTCTCTTTGGATACATATAAAGTAGGGATATGAGTTTAAGTGTTGACCGCAGTTACAAGAGTAGAGTCACAACGTCACCAAAGATTCTAGTCCAAGAGACTCTCCTATGGACCCGATCCTCAATACTAGGGAATAAATCATTTCTTGCATCCAATCCACCGTCTCTTTAGTTGTCGGACTTGAAAGTGTAGATGGAAGGCCAGTTGATGGAGGGCATAGGATTGTGTCATTTCTTCACTTCCTCTGATTGGAACAAGGATTCTCTCAAATGCCTTATTACGCAACGCAATTTTTTTTTTGGTGTTGATCAGTGCGTCCGTCAAGAGAAGTTGGAGCCGTCTGCACTTGTTTTCCTGGGAGTACACCGGGGTGTGCCTTTTTTGAGTACCTATCGTACCTTCTACACCCAGACTTGTAGCATTTACGATGCAGAGCCCTTTTTTGGTGCAAGCCCGACTCCTGGTCCTAATAGCGGTGGTCCAAGTGGACACTTTGAAATGGTTGGGAGCGCTCGCCTTTGGTGGAAGCTCTTTTGATAATTAACTTTGTGGAATGAGAGCTTTTCTTTGACATTTCATTGCTTGGTAGTATTTTTGGCTAGCTCCACTGCTTTTACCAAGAGTTGGCGCACACTGATCAACATTTTTTTATTTTATCACACCCTGGCACATAGGTAAATGTCAAGAGATAGTACAAGAACCATGTTCTCATACTGGCTAAAGATGCTGACACTCAGGTTTCATGAAGCCTTCATTGATTTTATCCCATCCTCGAGCATCATTAAATCAAGTCCAAACTCAAATCCCTCATCCCAGTTCCTCAAGTGAAATTACAACTCATCTCATCATAACTTCAGTCGTGTATGTGAGGTGCTGATCATATTCTTAAGGTAGAGACTAAGCATGCAATATAGCACACAAATCTTTCAAACTAGGGAAATGTGAATAATTAAGTCCAAGACCCTAATGACTAAGGCTGGTTAACTCAAAATCTCAAGACCTCATAAACCAAGTGTTCTTGATCATCACTAGTCTTGTGTGAAAGTGAATTGTGTCAGGGATTAAACCAACTTATTAGTTATTTTTTTTTTAGTTTTTGTTTTTGTTGTTTTTTTTTTAGTTTTTTTTATGAATGTTTTTTTGTTGTTTTTTTTTGTTTTTTTTTTGACAAACAAAGGCAAAGAAGTTTTTTTTTTGAAAAAAAATAGGTAAATAAAAAAAGACTTTTTTTTGAAAAGTTTTTTTTAAGCAAATAAAGAAAAAGAGTTTTTTTTAGGAAGAAGTTTTTTTTTTTACTTTTGTTTTGTTGTTTTTTTTACCCACCCCATAATTATTGTATAATATATATAAAAAATACGTGAATGTACGAGGTATGGGTAAAGTATATATGTAATATATACACGCCCCCCTATACTTAGCTTGTGCTATGTCCTCATGGCACTAGGTGACAAAAAGACATAGCTCGTACTAAGCGTAGGAAAGCTAAAATAATAGAAAGTATAGAAGTCGATCCGCCCCGCCATACTTAGGCTCTGGACAGCCTAAGTGTAGAAGAAGAGCAAAAATGGGGCGGACGGGGTCAAGAGGAGAAATGATGAGTAAATACACATGGCGGGCATCGGTCCCCCCTATACTTAGGCTTTGGTCAGCCTAAGTATAGGACAAGAGTAAGTGTGAGAACCGACGTGATCTCGAGAATATACAAAGAAGGGAGAATATGTACAAGAGTTATGGAATCTTCTAAGATGTTGAATCTTGATGATGCATCTTCATGAAGAGTAATAAGATGTATCTGCTCTGTGCTCACTCTGTATGAAGTTGATGACCTCGACTTGGACTAACTGCTCTTTGGAATCAACAAAATGCTTCAACAGTTGTCCATTCACCACATGAGATTGTGCACCATCTGTGAGATTAGCTATCTCTACACTTCCATTCTCGTGCACTTTCTTAACCACAAAGGGACCCGCCCATTTAGATTTGAGCTTCCCATGGAACATCTTCAACCTGGCATTGAACAACCATACCTTTTGTCCAGGGACAAAGTCTTTGCACCTAATGTGTTGATCACGCCATCTCTTTACTTTGTCCTTATAAATCAAACTGTTGTCATATGCCCTGTTTCGGATTTCCACGAGCTCGTTCATGTTCAAGTCTCGACAAAGTTTCCCTAGGTGACAACTCCAATTAATCTTCTTAATTGCCCACTCGGATTTATGAATCAATTCTGCGGGCAAATGGCATGGCTTGCCATAGATCATTCTAAATGGTGAAGTACCCAATAGTGTCTTGTAGGCTGTCCTATAGGCCCACAGAACTTGGTCCAAAAGTTGAGACCAATTCTTCCTATCGGGACGAACCAATTTCTGCAAAATACTCTTCACCTCTCTGTTCGAAACCTCTGCCATGCCGTTGGACTGTGGGTGGTAAGGACTAGTAACTCTGTGATCAAATCCATAGTCCTTAGCTAAAGATCTCATATCTCGGTTCACAAAATGGCTACCCCCATCAGATATCAAAACTTTTGTCACCCCGAACCTAGCAATAATATGGTCTTTCACAAACTTACAGACAGTCTTGCTGTCTGCGGTTCGGGTTGGGATAGCCTCCACCCACCTAGATAAATAATCAACCGCCAACAAAATATACTCATGTCCATGGCTGTTGGGAAAGGGACCCATAAAATCTATGCCCCATGCATCAAAAACATAACAAATAATCATCGGTTGCATGGGCATCTCATCTCTCTATCCAACTGTCCCTCCCATCCTTTGACAAATTGGGCACGACCGCACAAAATCAATGGCATCTATAAACAAGGTCGGCCAATACAATCCACATTGAAGTACTTTGTGAGCGGTTCTCTTTCCCGAATGGTGTCCTCCAGCCTCAAGTGAATGACAATATGTGAGGACACTATGGTATTCCTCCTGAGGAATACACCTTCTCCAAACACAATCCGGTCCTTCGAAGAAAAGGAAAGGATCGTCCTAGTGGTATCTCCTCGAATCTGACTTCAGTCGATCAATGCTGCTCCTAGTCCAACCATGGGGAACCTGCTTGGAGACAAGATAGTTCACCATGTTGGCATACCACGGGAGGGAGTCAATAACACAAATTGACTCATCTGGGAAGGTCTCTCTAATCCGCTCATGATCAGGAGAATCCTTAAGTTCAATCCGAGAAAGGTGATCAGCCACAACATTCTTCACTCCAGGTTTATCTTTTATCTCCAAATCAAATTCCTGGAGGAGTAATATCCACCTAAGAAGACGCGCCTTCGCGTCCTTCTTTTCCATTATGTATCGAATGGCTGTGTGATCAGTATAAATTGTCACCTTAGAGCCCAAAATATATGATCTGAACTTCTCGAGGGCCCATACTACCGCGAGCATTTCCTTTTCAGTCACTGTATAATTTTTCTGTGAAGGATCTAAAACTTTGCTTGCATAGTGAATCGCAAACGGAATCCCCTCTCGCAGTTGTCCTAACACAGCTCCTATAGCGAAATCTGAAGCATCAGTCATGATCTCAAAGGGGAGAGACCAGTCAGGTGCTTGTAGGATAGGCGAGGCACAAATCTTCCTCTTCAAGAGCACAAAGGCCTCCAGACACTTGTGATCTACAACGAACTCTATGTCTTTCCTTAAGAGCTCAGTCAGTGGGCGGGCGATCTTTGAAAAATCTTGAATGAATCTCCTATAGAATCCAACATGCCCTAAGAATGACCGCACTGACTTCACGTTGGTAGGTGGATCGAGTTTCTTGATCACCTCCACCTTGGCAGGGTCAACCGCCATTCCCCTTTTGGAGATGACATGCCCCAACACGATACCCTCTGTCACCAAAAAGTGACTCTTCTCCCAGGAGAGTACCAGATTCACCTCTCTACACCTCGTGAGGACTCGGTCCAAGTGCGCTAAATATGTATAAAAAGAATCACCATGGACCGAGAAGTCATCCATGAACACTTCCACGAAATCTCCCACCATCTCGGCAAATATGGCTATCATGCACCGCTGAAATGTGCCCGGGGCATTGCAGAGCCCGAATGGCATGCGCCTGAAAGCATAAGTGCCGAATGGACATGTGAATGTGGTCTTTTCCTGGTCCTCAGGGGCTATGGCCACATGGTTGTAGCCTGAGTACCCGTCAAGAAAACAGAAGAACTCTTTCCCTGCAAGTCTCTCCAAGATCTGATCAATAAAAGGCAAGGGAAAGTGATCTTTCTTGGTCGCAGCATTCAGGCGTCTGTAGTCGACACAGACGCGCCACGACGTGGGTACCCGTGTCGCGATCTCTACCCCCTCCTCGTTGGTGACCATCTGAATTCCTGACTTCTTCGGGACAACATGAAGTGGGGCCACCCACTTGGAGTCAGAAATAGGGTATATGAACCCTGCTTTGCACCATTTATCAATTTCATTCTTCACCACCTCCCGTAGATTGGGGTTAAGTCTCCTCTGGAATTCACGGGAAGGTCTCACATTATCCTCAGTAAAAATGTGGTGCGAGTAGAGAGCGGGATTGATGCCCACGAGATCCGACACTGTCTAGCCTATTGCTTTGCGGTTCCTCTCCAAGACTTCTAACAACCTAGACTCCTGCTCTAAAGACAAGTCTGAGCTAATGATGACAGGATATCTCTCTTTGGGTCCCGCAAGAAAGGCATACTTGAGTGTAGGAGGTAGTGATTTCAGTTCTGGCAATGTGGTATCATCAAGCAGATCTGGTTGAACTGAATCTGAATCTGGTTCCGTGCTGCATGAAGGTGGGCGAAGCTGAGTAGTACTCGCCACCAAATCAGAAGTATCGGGAGTCGGATCGTCAAAAGTATCCAAACAATCGGCAAAAGCCACTTCCGACTCGTCATCTATGTCCCATGATTGTTCCGAAGAGGATGGAACTGACAGATCCGGATGGATCTCTAAGTCATCATGAGAATAGGTTGATGCATCTCTAAGAAGATCAGACAACACCTGGCAAACTGCATCATGCACTATATCCTCTCCAGATGAAAGGGTCTCGCTCTGTCCTGAAGGAATCTGTCCCCAAATCCCAACTGTGCCAATCAAACTGCAGTCTGCCTCTGAAGATGAGTACTCTGTGCTACTCTCTGAATCGGGTCGCTGACACTTGGTTTGCTTCATCTCAAGGTTCACTTCTCCGCCTGGAGAACGGAACTTCATCATTCCCGTACCATAATCGAAAGCTGCGCCTGCGGTCCTAAGGAAGGGTGGCCCGAGAATGATCAGAGATTCTCTCCAATGGTTGGGGGTCTCCATGTCCAAGACTGTGAAGTCCACCTGATAGTTCTGCCCCTCAATCGAGATAACGACGTTCTTCACTTCTCCCTTAGGTCTCTTCACTGAACGATCTGCGAATTGGAGTAAAGCTCTAGATTTGCGAAGTGGTCCCAACTCCAATTTCTGATATAAGGCTAAGGGAAGTAAGTTGATCGAAGAACCGTTATCTAAGAGTGTGCGTGCAAACGCAATGTCGTCAATACGACTCTCCACATAGTGAGCACCCATGTCTCTCTTTTTCTTTGGCAAAGTCTGATTCTTGAGACAATAGGTTGTGGCTACTGATAAGACATGTGTCTTTATATTTCGGTTGTCTTTCTTCCTGCTAACCCTTCTAGGTGTGCATCTCATCTTAAGGTATTTTTGGAAGGCAGGATGGTTAGCCACATATTCATCAAATGGCACCTTAACTGTGATGTTTTCTTTGCAAAACCGTGCCATATCGGGGTCATCTTTCTGAATCTTTTTGATGCGCTTTCCTGCCGTAAGAGCACGGGGGAAAGGGATTGAAGCTAGGGAAACAGAGGATGAAGAATCTGAATCATGAACTGAAAGATCATTCTTTGCATTAACGGAAACAGAGTTCTTCATACATGAATCTTTGTGATGCAACATGGACTCAAAATCTAAACTATCTACTACAGGTTGTGGAATAGAAGCTGGAGTGGTATCCGCCACAACCGGAGATGCAAGGTCCTCCGTAGACTCAGAAGAATATCCATGCTGACGATGCTGCATACGTGCTCTCCTCCTCCTTTCGGCTCCCTGAGTAGAAATCCTTGAATTGTGCTGATGGGGCTCTGAAATATGATGCCTCTCCTCCTCGTCCTCTGAAGACTCCTCAGGTAGAGCTCCAGAGATGCCCCTCCTCGTGTCCCTCGCCCGGTCAGGTACGACCACGGTCCTTCCGCTCTTGAGTGACATGTGGTTAGCCTCGTCACACGAAAGAATCTCATGTTCAGATTTAGGAGATGCTAAATAGTATACCTGACCAAATTGCTGCTGAGAACTAGAACGGTTCAGGCTATTGGGGTTAGCCTGAACTTGGGCTGGGATTGAGGTAGAGGGTGCAGTCTGCTCGTCTCGCCATCTTGACAGGCGGTTGACATCCACCCGTAAGTCCTGAACCTCATTCATGTAGGAATGTAGCTCGTCGAGTATCTGCTGCTGAATATCCATGGGACTAGACGATGAAGGAAGTGGATAAGACTGGGAAGAAGAACGGGAAGACTGGCCCTGCTGGCCAGTGTACTGCCTCTGCTGCTGTTGCTGGGGTTGCGGGCCCTGCTGGCCCGTCTGGTAATGGCCCTATCGGCCATACTGCTGGTATTGCTGCCTCTGCTGCTGGGGTGGATGGAATCCAGGGCTCTGCTGTGAAGGAGATGGTGCGGAGGTGAATGCGGTGTTGTGAAAGGTCGGGGGACGCTGATAGGTCTGTCGGTCTCCCGTACTTCCCTGCCTGGCAGGGTCCTGAGTATACCATATCCCATTCACCTCCCAAACTGGTGGAGGCTCCTCCTGGACTGTCTCTGCTACTGGAGGTGACTGCTGGAAAGAGTGGGTGTAGGATTGGTCCTGCTCCCATGGCTGGGGTTGTCCTGACACCAACTGCTCTTGAACATGGTGAACTCGGTAAATGGGAGCAGCGGGTGCAGTCACGGCAGGTGTCTTTATCTTAGACACCTTCTCAGTCAACTCCTCCATCTGTTTTGGAAGTTTGGAGACGCTCTGGTCTAACTCATCAATCCTCCTGTCGATCCTCTCTACTACAGTAAGCTCGTCAGCCAGAAGTCCCATGCTAGGGATCACGTCCTGAGAGAGATCGACTACAGCTGATTTTCCCCCTCCAGATGAGAGTGAACTGGGGGATGGTGTATAGGCCCTGCTGGCCATCTGTGAGCGGCTAGTTTCAGCCATCTGCTCGAATACCCTCCAGACGGTATCCGCTCCTCGTGATGTATAGCTGCCTCCACAGGCAGCGCTCACTAAACCCTGCATCTCAGGGTTGAGACCAGTGAAGAAGGATTGGACCAAGATGTTGTCATCTAGTCTATGACAAGGACACTTTTGCAGGATGTCCTTGAATCTTTCCCAAGCATCACAGAAGGCTTCATTGGGTAATTGGGAAAAACTCGTAATTCGCGTCCTCATCATGTTAGTTCTACTCAACGGGTAGAACTTCTTTAGGAATAGGTCCTTGAACTGGGTATAAGTGGTGACGATGATTCCAAGATTCTTCACCCAGTAATCGGCTTTTCCACCCAAGGCAAATGGAAGGGCTTTGAGCCTAATATAATCCTGGCTAACATTATTATGTTTGAGGTTAGCACAGATGAGCTCAAAGTCCCTTAGGAATGCATATGGCTCATCAGAAGCATTCCCATCAAAATGTGGCAGCAGGTTCAGGAAATGCGGCTTCAGCTCAAAATCAACCTCGGGTTCGGCCGGACTCAAGTAGTTATGAATTTGATATTGTCCGGGGTTATAAGCCGCATCCATTGGTAGTTGGACCCCAACATTTAACTGTCCTTACTGAGCTCTCTGTAATGCTTGTTGCTGCTCAGATGCAGCTAATCGGGCAAGTATACTTCTCATCGAGTCTTCATTGTTCTCTTCTTCCTCTTCTTTCTTCTTTGGAGGCATTTTACTCGTGTCTTCTATGTGGCCTGAATCAGCAATGTGTTCTTTATTAGAAGAGGTTTTATGAATCAAGATATTCTCATCGAGGCGAAGGTCTTCCGTGGTGAGTTGGGAAGAGAGAAAGGGAATGGTTTGAGAGTAACCATCCCGAGAGTGGGTGATCCTGGGCTCAAGAGGGTCATGAGTCCAGGTTGGTCCAAGTTGCGCTTGGACCTTTGAAGACGTACTTTTTGAAGGGTTCAACGAGAGATTCGCAAAGTCCGAATAAATATCCCCCCAATCAGTCATCTTCGATGTCAAAAGAACCGATTAGAACACGATAATCAATGAGGCGCTAGTTCTACGGTGCACGTAAATGTGCGGAGTGAACTCACACAATTCAAACGCAATTCAAACCCCCAATTTCACCAACTCAACACGTGATGGCCGTAAGAGTTCGACCGATTTATCTGGTCAATTTTAGTTGGTGAGAATACAATCTTGGAAAGATTAACGAGCTGTTAGGTGCCCGTATTTTCCTACAGATTGGCCCGGTTCTTACGACTAGTTTGACCTACTTTCAGCTAGTATAGGAGTAAGTACGGACCGTATAAATACGGCTACCCGTTCCTTGAGGACTAATGCGTCCTCTAAACCTCCCACTCTGCTAAGGAAGTACGGACCGTTTACCGGCTACCCGTAAATCCTCACTGAAAAGTAACTAATCGCCTAAAAATAAAGAACCAGTAGTAAGTAAGAAATCCAGACTTGGCTCTATCCTAGGGTCGTCTCTCTCTCACTTGCAGGTAAAACAAACAATGAGGGCTTTATGCTCCCGAGAACAAGGGTTCTTTTTTTTCCAATTAATTAGATCGACCTGCTCAATTCAGTCCCAATTTTAGAGTTAGGTTATCACTTGAAATTTATGTGAACACACAAGCACGTCTACCGTTCAGTCCCAATTTCCTTTTGACCTTAAGTTGTAAAACAAGATGGGAATCGGAAATCAGAATGCAAACGAGAAACTATGTTGCATGCTCAGAAGGAGGTATACTTACAGTGAATCTCAGCACTCTTCATGCATTATGCAAAACTGAATTTGTAAATATTACACTAAATGCATGCAGATCGAGAAAACCACACCTAAACAATATACTATTAGCGGGGAAGAATTGATTGGATTTGAGCTAAGTAGTACGTGTCTATGTGCGTCTCATTATGAATCTTATAAGATATGTGAATCTTCTAAGATAAGTGTGGCCTAAATTACGATGGGCACAAACAAGTTTGAATCTAAACTACCGTGTGCCTAATCCTAAATTTCGCCACTCAAGTCAAGCCCCACCCTCGCCGGAGAGTGAAACAGGCTCGACACACCACAAATAAAGTCCAAGTCTTTTTACATGCGCGAGCTCTCAAACAAGAGCCGCTAGAAATGAGCAACTACCTAAATAATTACAATAATTTACAAAATTCTCTCAAAAATAAATTGCTTTATCCTCGCACTTCAGCAGTCGGCGCTCCTCGCGTCCGTCGACCTCCGATGCACTCCATGTCCACCGGGCCCTTACAAGGAAACAAAGATTTATATTAGAGAGATAAACAACAAGATATATACAAAAATATGAAGAGAAATAATTGCAAAAAAAAAGGAATAAATACAAGTGGCTCGGGGGTCAGACTACCCGAGTAAATGGAAAACTAAATCCAAATTTTTAAATTAGTCCCTAAGCCGTTTGCCTCCCCGGCAACGGCGCCATCTGACGTGTCGCTAAATACGTTGTTTAATTTGGTCAAGTTGTAGCACGTGTACTTAGCGATTCGGTCAGAACCGAGAGAAGATCTCCGTGAAGAGTGTCTCGGCTTTAATTTATATCCCGGGCAAGTCCGGGGTCGAACACAGGGAGGCAAAGGAACAACTTGGGGGTTAATTTACAAATTTAAGATCTAGATATCCAAACGGTAATTTTTAGATTTTTTATGCAAAAAGAATGCAAATGCAAGTGAATTACAACACTAAGAAAATACACAACAAGGCCAAATTAATTTTAATGTCAAATTAGTCCAATTTAGCCAAATTATATTTTTCTTAGAGTCCTAATCCAGAGATGAACACAAAACATATTTTTTTAGAATTTTAGGGGTTAAAATGCAATAAAGAAAAATGCACACTTTTTAATGGTCTTTTTGCAATTTATCATACAGACAGTAAGCAAAAATCATGAAAAATTTATTGGAACATAAACATGATGCAAAGAAGTTACACTAAATTTTTTGGAATTTTTTGGCAAAATATCAATTTTTTATGAATGTTTTAGTGAAAACAGAGTGGAAATGAGTAATTAATTCCTAATAAATCCACGTTATCAAATTACTCAAAATGCAAATTATCTCAAGTAGATATTTAGATGAGCAATCCAGAGACTTGAAATTTCGTGAAAATCATGTATGTGGATTTAATTAAAAATCAAATACTAAATTCACTCTACGAATTATTTCAGGCACAAGACATCTCCATTTTGGTTGAAATTTGGACAGTAAGTTCAACACACTTCAAGGCATCACATATAATTTTTGTGGAATTTTTAGAGCAACCGTGTGTGAGATATAATTTTAAGAGCACAGAATGGGTAAAGTATGCTAAATTTCAGTTGAACAATTATAATTAATTACCCACGAGTCACAAAAATATAAATAAATAGTCAAATTGTAGACAATTAGTTGCTCAACACAAAGGATCTTTTCATTGAATAAAATGACGCAATATTGAAGTCCAAATTTAAGTACGAACACAGGGGTGTCGTTGCAAAATAAAAAGACAATATTTACAACAAGATGTGTACAGGGACTGAACTGTAATTAAGAAAACATGAAATATATTCAATGAAATTTTTAGATAAAAAAAAAGAAACCCACCTTCTTCTACCTCTGGACGATTGGGACGAAACCTAAAGGGGGAAGATGGCGTTGGCGGTTGCGGAGGTCGGGAAGGGCGGCGCCGCCCGCGCGCGCGTCCGTGGCGGCGCGGGAAGGTCGGCGGAGGAGGCGGCTGGTCGGCGTTGGCGAGGGAGCCGTGCGATGGAGGCGTGGGGGTGGCGATGGGCGGCGCTGGCGGAGGTGCCGCGACTGGGTCTCTGGAAGTCGGCCGGCGGGGGGGCCTCCCGCGGCTGCGTCGGCGAGGAGTGGGCGGCGGAGGTCGCGCGGCGGCCTGTGGAGGGAGCGGCGGCCGGCGGCGCCGCTGGTGATGGAATGGAGGGGGGCGGCGGCGGCGGTGGGTTCTCCCCCACCGCTGCTGCGGCAATTTTTTATTTTTTTATTTTTTTTTGATTTCCTTTTTTTTCTGCTATGATGATAACTAAAAAATTTTTTTTTTGTTTAATTTTTTTTTCAAAATTTTTTAATTTTGATTTCTCAAACAGGGAACAAGATTAAAGAAACAAGATGGATGGATGGTGATAATGAGAGAAAAAAATGGTACGGTAGTGGTAATGAAATAACCTCTTTTTTTGTTTTAATTTTATTTTTATTTTTTTTTTTTAATTTTCTTTAACATATGTACACAAAAAGAAGGGGGATGAAAATGATATGATGATGACAGTGATGGAGATGTGGTAGATAAATGAAGATGTAGTGGTGATGGTGTGATTAAAATTGCAAACAAAATAACAATGATGAAAAAAAATACCTACGGTGGAAACGATCGCCTATGATGTGCTCGTGAGAGCACGGTCTTCGCTCGAATCGTCGGCGTGCGATGAGCTCGAGCAGCGCGCGAGTGCGGCTACGATGTTGGCCAAAAAGCCAACGGATCACACCGGAGAGAGGGCCGTCGTTGCTCGACCGCGGTTGCGTCGCTGTCACCGATTCAACTCTGGGAACTTGGCTCTCCTCACATAAAGATGGATCAAAGGCAAAATTGAGGAGAATGAGAGGTATATAAAGAAGAAGAAAAATGGAAGTTAGAATTAAGATGGAGTGGGATGGAGGTTAATAAAATGGTGGAGTTGAATTAGAAGTTAGAAAATATGGTGGAGTAATGGAGTTGAATTGGTGGTTATTGTAGAGAATGTAAAACAATTAAATAAATAAAATGAAATAAAGTTATCTACTTTAATTACAATAGAATAAAAAAAGAATAAAATAGATAGTGGACAATTTACAAGGGAAGACAAACAACATGTACACATTTTTTTTACTCTTCTAATATGTAATTTTTTTTGTCTTTTTAATAAGAGATATTTACAACAGAAAAATACAATAAAATAGTACAACTAAAATACAACACAAGTATGATTTTTTTTTGTATTTTTAATAATTATGAAAAATACAATAAAAATTAAAGAAAGAAAAATATATACAAGGTATACAATGTACATCTAGGTCCCAAAACCCAACTTTTGCAAACGAGCTCCGATTTTAATGAAACCACTTCCGTTGGATAGATAATTTTCTAACTTGAACTTTAAAAGTGAGTTTGTGAATTTGGAGTTCATACGGAGCGGGAATTTAGCTTGGAAGTTGGACTTTACGGCTTTTTCTCTTTGGGATCTAGGAGCATTTATTTAAGGTAAAATTTGTTTTGTATTTTTGTATTTTTATATACATTATTATGAACAAGTTGGAGAAAGAATTAGCCAAAAAGGAGTTGAAATGAAATTATTAAAAATCCATGAAGTTTTGGGCTATTTACAAGTATAAAACTCCTTTGATTTTGCGGCTTTTTTTATTGTTAATTTATTTTGTACAATCTTATATACAGTAATTAGCGAGTTTTATTTACAAGAGGTATTTTGTTAATTTATTGATTTTATGGACATTTATTTGTGATTTTACTCGGGGATTTTACTAAGATCAAGATATAGCGATGATGAATCGCGGATTCATCACGCATTTAGACCTTTCCTCACTTGAGCATTGTCTCAATCCATTCATTAATCTATAGATATCATGGCTACTAGAAGAAGTGGGTTAGAGTACCGATTTCAGATTTTTGCAAATTTTTTGACAAACATTTTTACAAAAAAAATATAGAAGTTGAAAATCATTTTGGAAATATTTTCTAAATAGTTTATAGATTTTTGCAACCATTTTTCAATTCCTTTACAAATAGATTTTTAAAAATTTTATTTATATAAATAAAAGAAATTTTTACAACTAAAAGATTTTTACAAAGATATGAAAACATTTCGCAAAAATAATTTTCAAAAAGTTTTTCAACCATTTTTTAAATAATTTTGCAAAACATTTTAAACCCAATTTATTACATATATTGACAATGATTTCTTGTGTATTTTATTAATTAGCAATATTTTTGCAAATACAAAAGTATGAGTTATGGCTAAAGTATATACACTATATATGTGACCCCCATATACCTAGCTTGAGATATGTCCTCATTGATCAGAGAGAAAAAAAGGAAGACATAACTTGTACTAAGTATAGAACAGACTATACTGCAATGACTAAAGAATCAATGAATGAGAAGTTGACTATACGAAATCATCAGCTATACAAGTTTCCCCTATACTTGGGTAAAATTTCCTTATGTATAGACATAATATCAAGAGTTTAGGAGACATTTGAGGGATCAATAAAAGAACAACTCTGGGTGCTCACCCAACCATACTTAGGACACAATACATCCTACGTATAACATTAAAGAAAGGGGATAACACCTTTTCAGAATAATTTAGGAAATAAGAGAGAAGTAAAAGTAGGAAAGCAGATAAGAAAAGAAGAAAACAAAATCATATTTTTGTGATTTTTGTCTCAAGAGTCTGATCCATTTGTCCCGGTGAGTTCATCTTGATATACAACATGAATGGAATCCATGACGATCAGGAATGTGTTGTGGTCTAGAGATGGCTTCAGCAAATGTCTGTTGACTAAAAATGGTTGTGCATCTTGTGTCAACAAAGATATCAAAAAACTCATGTTGTCAGGCACAATTTTCACAATAAAAAGCCCAGTCCATTTGCTCTCCAGTTTATCAGGAAAATTTTCAACTTCACATCAAACAACCACATATTCTATCCAGGCTCGAAAGTCTTCCTTATGATGTGCTTATCATGCCATTTCTTGACTTTCTCCAGGTTCATAAGGTTGTTGTTGTATGCGTAATTTCTGAATTCAAGCAAACAATTCAGATCAACTTTGCAATTTCTACCAGTTTTCTCAGAATCCAAGTTGCACATGTTCAATGCTCATAAAGATTTCTTAATGAACTCAACTGGCAGGTGGCATGGCTTGTCATAAACAAGGTGGTAAGGAGACATGCCAAGAGGAGACCTGTACGATGTTCTGTAGGCCCAAAGAACTGAATCACACAACTGTGATCAATTCTTTCTATTTGATCGTACAAGCTTCTAAAGGATAGTCTTGATCGTCCTATTTGAACATTCGTTGAAGACATTAGATTGAGGGTGGTATGGCGTTGTTACACGATGTTCTATGCTGTATTCTTTGGTCAACTCTTGTCCTCTTTTTTAATGAATTGGCACCCCATTAGATATGAGAATCTTGAGAACTCCAAACCACAAGATGATGTTGTCCTTCAGAAATTAACAGACGATGCTATTGTCTTTAGTTCTAGCGAGGATTGCCTCCACCCATCTGCTTACGTAATCGATGGCCAACAGGTAGTATTCGAAGACCTGTCTATTAGGGAATGGGCACATGAAATCAATGCCCCATGCGTTGAAGATGTCAGAAATCTGAATGTATTTTAGAGGCACTATGTCTGGCATATTGATGTTTTCAGCCATCCTCTAAAGTTAGTACATTTCTATACATTGTCAGCTACATCCTTGAATAGAGTTTGCTAGGAGAGGCCATATTGGAGTACTTTTGGTGTCATCCCCTTTCCAGAATGATTCCCATTGACTTCAAGAATGTGAATGTGGTCTAGGACACCTTTGATTTCCTCTTGAGGTATGCACCTCCTCCATATGCAATCTACTCCCTCTCTGAATAGATGTGGATCCTCCCACTGGTTGAAATGAATGTCATCCAAGAATTTGTCAACTTTGATCTTCAGCCAGTCTGGTAGAGTCTTCTTTGAGACAAGATAATTCGTAATGTCTGCATACCATGGGAGCGAGGTGATAGACAAAATTAACTGATCTGGAAATGTCTCTGTAATAGGAATGGAGTTTTGCGCAGGAGTTTCAACTTCAACTTTTCTGGAAATATGATCTTCCACCACAATTTTTATGCTTGGTTTAATAAGAATTTCCAAGTTAAATTCTTGGAGTAGAATAATACATCGAATAAAAAAAAGTTTGACATTCTTTTTTGCTCTTAAGGTACGTGATGCCAGAATGATCAGTGTAGATAATAACCTTGGATCGGGAGAGGTGTGATATGAACTTTTTCAAGGCAAACACGGTGGCTAGCAGCTCTTTCTATGTCAATGTGTAGTTCTTCTAACTGTATTTAATGTTCTGCTAGTGTAATGAACTGCAAATGGCATCCCATCTTGTCTTTGTCCAAGCAAATCATCAATTGCGAAATCTGAGGCATTCTTATGATCTCAAAGGGTAGAGACCAATCACGTAGTTGGAGGACATGATCATGTGTTATAAATCCTTCAACAAAATGAAGGATTAGAGGACCTGGTCATCAACCACAAAATTGATCTCCTTACCAAGTAGCTCAGTCAACGATCAGACAATCTTGTTGAAGTCATTAATGAATCTTCGATAAAATCCAACATGCCCTGGAAATGAATGGACTTGCTTTAAATTTATTGGTGGCTCAAGTTTTGAAATAAAATCCACCTTGATTGGGTCAACCTCCATGCCATGCTTGAAGATGATGTGACCCAGTACAATTTCCTCTGTCACCATGAAGTGACTCTTCTCGCATGAGAGCTCAAGGTTCATCTTGCAACATCTTTTCAGCACTCGGTCTAAATACCTCAAACACTAACCAAACCAATAACTGTTGACCGAGAAGTCACCCATAAAAGCTTCGAGAAAAATGCCTTCCATATCAGCAAATACCGTCAACATGCACCTTTGGAATGTAATAGGTGTGTTGCACAATCCAAAGGGCATTCTTAAGAAGGAGTAAGGCCCGAATGGATAGGTGAATGTAGTCTTCTCCTGATCTTATGAAACAATGGATACATAATTGTACATGGAGTAACCGTCCAAGAAGCAAAAGTATTCATTCGCGGCCATTCTTTCAACAATCCGGCAGATGAAGGGCAGTGGAAAATGATCCTTCTTGATTGTGAGATGCAAGTGTCTGTAGTCAATACAGACGCACCATGAAGTCAGCACTCGGGTCAGAATCTCCTCTCCTTTCTCACTGGTGACTATGGTGATCCATGATTTCTTGGGCACTATGTGAAAGGGACTCATCCATTTGCTTACGGAGATGAGATAGATAAATCCTACATCACACCATTTGGTGATTTCTTTCATGACCACCTCCCAGAGGTTGGGGTTTAATCTGCGCTGAAATTCCCTAATGGACTTGTTGTCTTCTTCCAAATAAATGTGATGCGAATAGAGTGATAGATTTATCCCATGGAGATTCGTGTTATTCCACATATTACCTTATGATTTTTTTTCAAAATCCTTAAGTAGACAAGATTCTGATTTTTTGGTCAGATGAAAATTGATAATGACAAGATGCATGTCAGGTTGTCTAACAAGGAAGGCATATATAATATTGGAGGGAAGAGGCTTGAGAAATAGGGGAGAAGGAGTCAGCTTGGTGGTTACCTCAGAAACTGTAACAGGTGTTGGCTCTTTCGACTACTTGTTGTCCACCACTTGGTATTCATATTTCGAATTCAAAATATCAAACATATCTGCAATAACTTCATCTTTCTTAAATGAGGATGGTTGTTCAAACAACTGAGTGTATCCATCAACAAATAACTCATTGTCAAAGACGTTGGTAGATTCGACTGTGCTATCTGGTTTTCCTTGATGGAGAGGAATGCCTACACTTCAATGTTGTCTAGGAACAAATCTGCTTCCCTTATCTCAGCAAGAAAATAGCGGTCGTATTGGCCAAGCAGTTCAAGCACTATCGTGACAGATGCCACTTCAGCTAGTTTGGGCTCAAGGACCGTCTCTATAAGAATTTTGTCACTGCTGGAGTGGAATGTGATCACTCTAGTGCCATAACCTACCACTGCCTCTCCAATTTGAAGGAACACCAGATCAAGCATGATCGGATTGTGGAGGAAAGGTGTAGAGTCTTCCATGTCTAGTATAATGAAATCCACATGGAATTGCATCCCTTGGACAATGTCGATGACGTCCTCTAACATGCTCCGGGGACACTTGACAGATCTATCTGTGAACTGGAGAATCATCTTTGTGGGCTTGCACGGTCCAACTCCAAATTCCGTGAGCAGGGAAGAAAGCAACAAATTTATAGACCATCCACTATCGAGTAGTGTGCACTCGAACTCTTGGTTGAAGATATGGAATCGAACACGCGGACCTCCCTTGTATTTCTGTTTTCTCATAATATTGTTGATGGCATTGACAATAGCTATGGTCAAAACGTACATATCTGGTTTTCTCTATCTCTTTCTTTTGTTCAGATTCTTGATGTACATGCCTCTTTAAGCACTCTTTTCATAACAGGCATATACTCTATAGCTTTTAATAAAGGTATTTCAAGAATGATATTTTACAATATTTTCACAATCTCGTGATAAGGCAAAGAAAATTTTCAATTTATTTACTGTTTTTTGCATTAATTGGTTGACGAAAAGGGATGTAAATATCTGAAGAAACTGTATGTTATAAAATTGTGTACATATCATGATTTACAGGTAGATGGAAAAAATGGGCAAAGTAATCTACAATTTGTGGACCGAAAAACTCTACAGTCTTAGCCCATTCGAGTAGTGTGGGTTGGTTACTACGGCTAGCTTCTCCATTATTGGCATGGCTTCACCATGGTTGTTGTTGTCTTTTTATTATTTTTTGTATTTTTGGTGTAGGTAGTGTGATAAAACGAAATCTAGCCCATGGTTAATTGAGAGAAGTTGTTGTCGGTGTAGAAAGAACTACGAATATCTGATTTTGATCGATCAAACAAAATCCAGATAAAATAGGAGAGAGAGGAAAAAGGAATATGTAAACGAATCGGTTTCCCTCATATTTTATCCTTCAAACTAATTATTAACCAGGTAACTGGGACAAACTCGAGGAGGCAGAGTACCTTTACTACAGCTTTTGAGAAAATAATAGAATTTCGGGATTTTATTTCTTCTTGAAAAATACAACAAAATGACTTCAAACAAATACTTTACAAAAATCAAAGCGAGAAAAAATAAGCGACAGAAATCCGCGAAAAGTATAAAGAAACATCGCTAGGGTAGTTATGTAACTACCCTAGAAAGTTCGATGAAAAATGAAGTCAAAATAGGGTCCAAAATTATCTTAGAATACAAGGGTATAAGTACAAGAAAATAAATAAAGTTCTGTTATAGAAAGGTCCCTGGCTGGGATGAAAATGAAATGAAAACTAAATGTTTTGCATTTAGGTCCCTGTACGGGGACCTAAATGCAAATTTGGAATGCTTTTTGAGCACGTGATAATTCTGGAACTGCGGTCGGTTTAAGTTGTAATTTTTCCACCCATTCGATCCCGACGACAGAGATTAGAAGCTGCAGGAGAATTCGTCCGTCCAATAGGGACACGTGGCGCAAGCCTGTGCACCTGGTTTGTTCTAGCTCTGTTCTTCCCTCTTTGCTAGGTCTATGGCAGCGCTTTCTTCTCCGACTACATCCTAGTGAACGATAGATTTTTTGGGCCTCCTGTAGGACCAAAGGAGTGACACGTTCACCCCACATGCTCTCCTGCGGGTGAGTGTGCTCTGAGGTGGATGGTATTAGGGGCTGGACGTTGATGAAGATGATGGATAGGCTATGAAAAACGACTTGAGAAATGAATTCATTGCTTGATGATTATTCGAAGGAAAGGGGATCTAGATGATTGTGTATTGCTCCAGATCATATTCTTAACCAGCACAGGACATTTTATGCTCGATTAGAAGATGAATTGGCACAAAGATTAAAATTGCAGATCAAAAAAAGGTGTTTCCAATAATAGTGAAAAGAATGAAAATAGAAGAGAAATGGTACACGAATTTGAGTGATTTCAAATGGATCTGAAGGTTGATTAAAGGAATGCGATTAAGATTACGGTTTAAGGTCCTAATTAGGTGATCAAGGAATCTAATCAATCCACGAGAATCGAGAAATAAAATGAGAAAAGATGGATGAATACTTGTGGTTTGCAGAGTATATAACTCTGTAGGTCACTTCTCGACAGGTCGACTTCCCGGAGCTAGACGCGCACAAAGGCGGCGACGCAAGGCCTACTGGGGCCTTGAAACCCTCCACCGGATATCCTTCTTCCACGCGGGGCGAACCTGGGCGTTGTCACTAATGGAGGCAGCCAGAATGAGGCGGGGGAGGGGTCGGTCTGTTAATTTTAAAGTAAGGAGGAGATTATCGGATGAGGGTTTGTTGAGAATCAATGATGGGTGTGTATCAAGGTGGTTAGGAGAAGGAGACAGAGGGTGTGGATCAAAGTTAGGAAGAAGAAGGAGACATAAATAATTAGGCGAAGTTGGGTTATAGAACAATATGAACAACATGAGTTCATGAAGAAGATTAACTAGGTGCTGAAACATGTCAGCACCTGGTTGGCCAGATGTATAAATATCTTATAAATTAGGTATTAAATAATACACAAGGTTTTTTAAACTTGGCATAAAAATGAAAAATATGATAATTAATTTATATAAATTATGGTATAATTACTTTTTATAGAGAATAAAAAATTTTGAAATATTAATATTTTATTAAAAAATAAATATAAATAATACATGATAAAAAGGTTTTGTATTTTTAATTTAATAAATTATTAAGTAATATACCATTTTTATATTGTATTAATTATTATAATAATAAATAGAGTATATGTTATTTTTTGTGGATTTTAATAAATTAAATTTAGTATATTAATAAATACATGTATAAGTTATAGAGTTCAATTTTACCTGTAATATAGGGTTTTTGATTTACTAAAAATAATAAATAAACTCCAAAAATTATGAAATAAATTACAATTAAAGTTCAAGATGAAGAAAACAATTTAAAAATATAAAAACATTAAAACTATAAATAGTGTGTCGTAGATAAAATAATTAGCCAGAAACCCAGTTCTGGTTAGGTCCCAAAACTGACCATTTTGCAAAAAGACTCTGATTTTAGTGAAATCATCTCCAATATTTAGATAATATTGTTTTATGAACTTTAAAGGTGAGTAAAATGAAATTGGGGTTTGTTTGAGAAAGTTATGATGTTCGGAAGTTGAGATTTTGATAAATTACAAGTTGGATTTCGTGTCATATATACAAGATAATAATTTTAACTTATTTCTATATTTTTCTATACATTTTTAAAAATATTTAGGAAAACTTTGATGGAAAATATATCCATATGAATTAATTAAAAATCATTGAAGTTTTGGTAATTATTGGATAAATAATGAAGAGTGTGTGGAGTGTGGAATTGATTGGTTTTTATTTGTTTTCTTCCTTATCTCCCCTTACTTATTTCTTTGTCGATCAATCCATGCTGACTCGGTCTCGGGGGTTAGGTTATAAATATATCTTTCAACTATCTTTATATATAAGTCACATTGTACATATATACATATCTACAATTTGCCTTCTTTTTCTTTTCTTTATTTTTTATTCTTTTATTTATTCACATGATTTTAATGCATGAAAGTGAATTTTTATTATGGAATATGGTCTTGTTAAAAAGTGGAAATTAACGTATATTTACAAGTATTTGTTAAGGGTTTTAAGACAACATGTAGACAAAATGTTAATGAATCATGAATTCATCAACCCCTTATATTTATACTTTGCTAGTCCCTTAGCAAAAACTTATTTGAAAAATAAGGGAAAAAAGAAAGAAAGCTAGAATGAATTTGTTTTTCTAAACCAATTCATGAGAACAGACAAAGGATAGAGCTCGATCGGGCCTGAAACAGGCATTTTGTCAGAGCCTTAAATAGGATTAGGATCTTAGTCTCAACAGTCCTCAAGTTATACAAATCCTTATTTAGGTTCACCTCAACAACCATTTCAGATACACTTATTCATATCGCAAACTCTATCAATCTTAATACAATCTATATGGTGTGTGAATTTTTTTAGCTCTTCCCGCTTGAAAGAAACAAAGAAACCACCCATTCCAATAATACACTCTCATTAGTTCCTCATCCAGCTACTCTTTCTTCAAGGAGGGAGGTATTCCCTTCTAAGGTCAGGTCGTGTTGTGTCCATAATCAAATACAAAGATAAAGTAGAAATGAGAAAACAACTGGAGTGCGACCAGTGTATACACATCTCATTATGATGCCCAGTCGGTGTATCTAAGTCTCCACTATGATGTGTAGGCTTTTTGGTGGAAGGTCATACCATTGTGGTTGTATTTGTATTGGGTGGCTTCTTCTTTGAATTGGCTTTGTAATGTTTCTTGCACTACATCAATCTCTTTATGCCTCGACGGATATAACATCTTTTCATTCCATCGATTTTTTGAGGTCATGGAAAAATTGTGCCAGAAAATCCTTCCCTCTTCCGAAGAAAGTATTGCAACCCCAATCTCTCCCGTCTTTAGATGTCATAGCCACTAGACAAGGATGAAAATGCATCACTAAAATGTATTGCCCTTCGTAGCCCCATGCAAGTCGAGCTAAGTGCAAAGTGCATGTGTCCAAAATTGGTTAAGTTTTCAAGGGTTGAACGGATGACACCAAGAGTTCTACTTAGGCACGTTTAAGTTGACTTCCCAAACAGGGTCTCATGGATCCCAATGATTTAAGTCAAAGACTTGAAGAGTCTAAATTCTAGTTCCTAACTAGGCTCCTAACAATGAAAGTTAAATGCCATAATCAAGCTCCATCCTTTAGACTTTTCCCAATCTTTAGTTCTAGAAATCAAACTTATTCTGAAAAATGTTAATGCAAATGCAACTATGTTTTTGTGAAGTATATTTCATGAATTTTACTCATTTTAATGGATTTTAGGAACTTTATGATTTTTATGGTTTTTAGAATTTGCATTTTTTGGATCTTTTATTTTTTATATACATGTTTATGTACAAGATTTTTTACAAGATAAATTACCCATATTTTATTTGAATTAAATAGCTAATGTATTTTACAAATTTTATATATAAAGAATTTTACAAGGATTACATGAATTTTATACATATTTTCATAGGTAGAATTTTAAATAAGTATTGTAGAAATTTTAAATAAGGATTTTAAACATATTTTACTTATTTACAAGCATTTTATAAATAATAAATAAATAAATATGTCGATTTTAAATTAACCCTCACACACTTTTTACGGATTTCCATGGGATAGACCTCAACAGAAAACTGTTGAGTAACGGCAACAAGTGATTGAGTTCAGTAGTTCTTCATAGAAAATTATTGACTCTAGAGATATGGTAATATGGAGAAGACAAAATTGTTTGAAGCACAGACAGAACCATAACCACTCTTTGTTTCAAAAAGAGGAAGACGTGTTATTCACATTTAATTTGATGGTCAGAGACGAATTGAAAGCTAAGTAGTGGATAAGGATCCCTCGGGGAAAATAGAGATGTCTCCTACGTTACCCGTATGATAAATTACCCATATTTTATTTGAATTAAATAGCTAATGTATTTTACAAATTTTATATATAAAGGATTTTACAAGGATTAAATGAATTTTATACATATTTTCATAGATAGAATTTTAAATAAGTATTATAGAAATTTTAAATAAGGATTTTAAACATATTTTACTTATTTACAAGCATTTTATAAATAATAAATAAATAAATATTTTGATTTTAAATTAATCCTCACACGCTTTTTATGGATTTTATAGATATAGAAAATACATAAAAGTACGAGTTATGGACGAAAGTATAAATACAATATATACGCACCCCCTACAATTAGCTTATGTTATGTCCTCATAGTGTCAAAAGAGAAAAAGGAGGACATAACTCATGCTAAGTAGAAGTGGGTGAAAAAGAAGAAAAGAATAGAAGTCAATCGACCCCTCTATACTTACAATCAGGTCATTGTAAGTATAAAGGACTAAAAATGAGGTGACTGTGGAAAAGGAATATACAAACAAAGGAACAAAAGGAGAAAGAAGAAAGAAATGAATGAAATCACTTGGTCCCCCCTATACTTAGCGTAAGGCATCCTAAGTATAGAAATGAATGTGGCCAAAATTAGGGACCCGTGATTAGAGAAAAAGAAAGGAAAACAAAAAAGAAAAGTAGAAAGAACAAAAATCAAAATGTGAGAATCAATGGGAAATCGTTCCTCCCTATACTTAGGATACAGTATACTAAGCATATAAGACAAGCAAAAAAATGGGGACGATTGTGGTCTATGAAGAATATACAGGTGGTGTACTCTAGGAAAAACCACATGGCTCACAGTTTTCTGTATAGGATGAAATGAAGTGGGAGAGTAGTCATGCATCATGTACAAAGTAGATCATCTCAACCTGGGTCATACTGAATCATTTGTTGTGCATGTGCATGTCGATCCCTAGCTGAACAAGTAGAGCTACCTCTGTAAGTGTACTATGTATGTGGCGTAACTCTCTCTACTGAAATACGCATCTTTGGAGTCATCTTACTGAAGATGTCTATATATGTAATCATTACACCATCCGATTCTCTACGCTAAATGGATCGGATTATATGTGAGATATAATCGATTGACTCTCGTGCTGAAATATGTTTACTTTCATTCTATGGCATTGAGATATCTACTGCTATGAACTGCTCATCTTGATCTACCCTATCCTCGTGTACCATATGATCGACCCTATCCTCGTGTAAGATATCATCTGTATTAAAATAAACGTTCTCAAGATCTAGAGATTGTGTCTCATCTATGTGCTGGAAATCCTCTGCAAAACCGGTGCCCTCTGAAGTAAATAACAATACTGATGTAGGACTGCTACATCCTTTCGCCATGTCAATGTGTATCTCTCTACTTTCTATGTGGAATGGTACTCTTCCGGTATCATAATCAAAAAGTGCTCTTGCTGTCTACAAGAAGGATCTCCCAAGAATGATCTAAGCAAGGTGTAACTGCGTAGGGCACGTCATGTCTAGGACAGTAAAATCCACTGGAAACTATAAGCCCTGAACAATTATGATAGCGTTCCTCAAAATTCCCCTAGGTCTCTTTACAGTTCGATCTGCAAACTAAAGTATCGCTCGTGATATATAAAGTGGACCTAGCTTGAGCTTATCAGGTAAAGAAGATGGAAGTAAATTAATCGAGGAACCATTATCTAAGAGAATATTATGGAATGCGTCGTCTTCAATCTGACGGGTGACATAGTGAGCTCCAGAATCTTTCTTCTTCTTTGGTACCATATTCCGAATAGCACAAGTAGTTGCCTTGTTCAATACATGTTTCTCAAATCGTGATATCTTTTTCCTATGTGTTGTGCATATGTTCCTCAACTGATTCTTGAGCGTAGGAAAATGATCCAAGGCATCAAGAAGTGTAATCTTCAGAAAAATGTGATCTTTCAATAGACGATCGGTCTCTTGAGTGATAATATTCTTTTTTTTATTTCCTTTTCTATTCAAAGCACCGGAGAAAGGAACAATCTCAGGAAAAAAATTCTCTTTTTTTTATAAAATCGGGATCAATGTTTACAATGAGAGTTTCATAAGTATGTACAAAACTTTCTAGAATTGGCAGAGAAACATCATATTCAGGAGTGTCTACATGGGTTGGTGTGGTATCATTGTCTGATTCGCCAAAGACAATGTCAAATGTTTCTGCATCGCTCCCCTCTCTCTGGTTGTCATGCTGGACATCATGCTGATCCATATCATCATTGCGGTCCACCTTCTCAGCTTGAAGATGTGTATCATGGATCACCTCTTGCTCCTCATCCTTTGCCCTTTCCTCATGGTCAGGTGCTTGTGGTGATCTACCTCTCCTGAGATGAATGAAGTTAGATAAGAATTCAAAAAAAAAATCATACATGTCGTGTTGTCTACCTGATCTGGATGCATCCTCTTGTTGTTCAGGTTCATTTGATGTTGGGCTGGGAGAGTGGTCTTGTGCGCGGTCAACTCATCCAGATGGTTAACCCGCTCCATCTCGGTATTGTGTGCAGTCTGGAGTGTGCTCAGCATATCCATGATCTGATTCAGTGCTATGACCTATGAATATATCTCAGACTCAATATGATGACCCTAGCTCTCTATTCTCTCTTGCCTTAGAGTGTGCTGTTGCGGAGTGTACAACTGAGGAGATATCTGTGGAGTATATGAAGATTTTTGTTGTTGGTAATGGTATGGATGTGAACACAAAGCATGTTGGTGAAAAGAATGTGGTCTCTGATAGGCGTGCTGGTGAGACTGCTACGATGTGTAATTTTGTCGGTGTTAAAAATGCAGACGTCCATGCTGCGGATGGTTGTACTGTTGTGGCTGTAGTTGGTGTACGCTTCGAGGAGTATAATGTGATGACCATTGAATTGGAGAGTGCCATATCCTATTGATCTGAAGAGTGGCTTGAGGCTCATCAGCATCTCCAGGGCTGGTGATCTGGCTCGGATCGACATTGTACAGATCCTCATGCCAATCAATCTATGGAGTATCAGTAGGTTGCACCGGCTCACTCTGAATAAAATGAATCTGACAGGTGGGAGGAGCGGGTAAAGATCTCCGAACAGGCTGTGAAGTCTAAGAAGAGGGACGGGATTGCTAGTACTGAAGTTGCAACTCTGTTACCTTCTTCGTCAGATCGCTCAGCTGTTTTGGAAGTGATGAGAGTTTCTCCAACTCTCGCAGTGGCTGCAGATCCTGAACATGACCAATGTCAATTTCTCACTAATAAATCCAATGATGGTATCTAAATCAGAATCTTACATATTCTCCACCTTTTGATGCTCTGGTTATGTGGTGGCTGCGGGGTCTTTTGGAATGCCTGAGTAGAGTCAACGACTCATTAGTTCCCTGCCATCTCCTGAAAGATAGACTAGACAGACTCAGCATCCCGATTTAGATAACTACCGCAACATGCGGTGCTCACAAGGCCCTAAACATCTGGTTGGAGTCCTCCAAAGTAATTTTGTACGATAACATTCAAATATATCTCATGATGAGGGCATCACTCAGTAAGGTCCTTGAATCTATCTCATGCCTCGTGGAATGATTCATGCGACAATTGTGTAAAATTGGCAATCTAGCTCCTCATCATATTCGGTCGTCCTAGAGGAAAATATTTACGTTGGAATGTGTACTTCAGTTCATCCCGCGTTGAGATCTCCCTCCCCAAATGACTAAGCAAGTATGAAGGGCCTTATTTGCTAAGGAGAAGGGTAAGTATTTGAGGCGAACCGCCTCCTGCGTAACAACTGGATAGCTGGTTGTACCGCAAATCATTTTGAACTGCTGTAGAAATGTAAGAGGCTCCTCTGTAGCATTCTCGTATAACTTGGAAAGCAAATATATAAAGGAGGTCGTAGCTCGTATGGCCCTTGATTTGGTGGTAACCGAATCCAATGATGTAGCATCCTGGCTCATGGGTCATACTCATCTTTTAGTTTGCGGGAACCATAGTAGGCGGTGGTGGATTCCCGGCTCCTACTCTTAGCGCAGCTTTCTCAGCTTGCATCTCATTCTGGACTGTAAACAGGTGTCTGATCTGTAGGTTCATTTGTTGTAGTGTATCTAGAATCCCTGTGGTAATGCCTGTAGTTAGATCTCGCCTTCCATCTATATGATGCTCCTGATTCGGTTGGTCCTCAACTGCTCAATCTTCGAATGGTCCCTTCCCTCGAGCCATATCCTTTGAATCTTCTTGGAAGGAAAAAGTCTCATAATTTCTCAATGAAAAATGTGCAAGAGAAATTGATGCTAATTTAAGGTGGGGGTCTGCCTCAAAAGAAGGGCTGGGAGGCGAGGGAGTCTAGGTATAACTCTCCTCATGATTAAATGGCATCGACTTGGGAAGAGGGTCATCTCGATGCTATGCAGAAGTACGACAGGTGGTGGATCGTCAAGAGCTCACAGAGTCTGAGCGCGTAAAAGCCATCGAGTCGTCATCTTCGATGTCAAGAATCGGGAGATCACTATGTCAAATCAATAGAACGAGGGTGAAGGTGTATAAGAGAAGGTAACGCACACCTCTCAAGCAAACACAAAGCAACCCCAGTTTCACCAACACAACCCGATGATGACCGTAAAAGCTTGGTCGTTGATCTTGTCGGTTTTAGGGATTTTTGGAAAACAGGTCTTATCATAGATTATCACGAGCTGATAGGTGCCTGAAATTTCCCCGAAACACTGTCCTGAGTCCTTACAGGAAATCACTTATTCTCATCCAGTATTGGAGTAAGTACGTACCACTACTAGCTACATATGTTACTTGAGGACCGTGCTATTGTGGTGTCCTCTAAAACTCCCACTCTACTATGGAAACCTGGACCGTTTCCGGCTACCCGAGAGTCCCCATTGAGGAATAGTGATTAAATGTATGTACTAAGTAGCATATCGAAAGAAACTCGAACACTGGTTCTAACCTTATGTGTCGTCCCTCACTCACAGATATGGAAAATATACATGCAATCCATGTGGTGGGGGTTATCTCCCAAAACAATTGATCCTTTACATTTGTTTTCATGTCAAATATTTTCGGAGTGCTGATTTTATTTTTGCAATTTTCTCTTTTTTTGGATATTTTTCAAACACGTTTAATGAATTTTTTTCTGTTTATTTTTTATCCTAAATAAGCTTGCACCTAGGTCGCGAGTCCTAAAACTAACTACGTAGGCTCAATTAGAGGAAAAAACCAAAAACCTAAACAAGTACCTAGCCACGAAAAAGGCACAGAAAACCAACGATGCAAGAAAACTGCAGTAGGTGCCCTACTCTCCAGAGTGCACGATATTCGGCAAAAAAAACCTTGAGAAAGGGATGGAGGTACAAGTCGGGATACCCTTACGAGGCCCCTTCTATAAAAAAAACAAAAAACGGGCAAGTGCCCTTATTTTTATTATCACAAAAACAATACAAGTTCTAACAAATTCTAACTAATCCTGCTCCTCTACAACCTACCTATGAGAGAAGGAGTTGGTCTCTACATTTTCAACTGACTTGGCTTCTGAAGAAGCTGGCTGATTCTACAGGCCATGCAAATTTGTTAGAAAAACAAACACACAAAAAGCCGTAAAATTTATTGGAAATAAAAACCATAAAAAATCAAAGAAATTAGTGAAAATCGTAAAAGCAGATAAAATAGATAAAAGTTGTAAAACAAATCAAACAAAGACTAAAGAAACTCAAAAAATCATAAAAGATAAAAAAATCTCGAAATGACGTCAAAAACCAAAGTATAGCTAATGCCTCCACGGCAACGGCGTCATTTTGATAAACTGAAATCCAGCCTGCGGTTACTTGAGAGAAGTTGCTGTCGGTGTAGAAAGAACCATGAAGATCATATTTCAATCGACAAAACAAAATTCGGATAAAATTGGAGAGAGAGAGAGAGAGAGAAAGAGAGAGAGAGAGAAAAGGAACAAGTTAACGAGTCAGTTTCTCTCCTATTTTATACTTTAAACACATTATTAACCTGGTAAGTTCCCCTAGGTCGAACTCGAGAAGAACTTTACTACGGCTTTTAAGAAAATAAGAGAATTTCAGGATTTTATTTCTTCTTGAAAAATACAACAAAAATACTTCAAACAAACACGACTTTACAAAAATCAAAGAGAGAAAAATAAGCGACAGAAATCCGTGAAAAGTATCAAGAAACGTTGCTAGGGTAGTTGTGTAACTAGCCTAGAAAATTCGATGAAAATGAAGTCAAAATAACATCCAAAATAATCCTAGAATACAAGGGTATAAGTGCAAGAAAAGAAATAAAGTTCTGTTACAGAAAGGTCCCTAGCATGAACTAAAATGAAATGAAAACTAAAAGATTTGCATATAGGTCCCTACATGGGACCTAAAAGCAAATCTGTAAAGCTTCTGGAGCACGTGATAATTCTGGAACTGCAGTCGTATTAAGTTGTAATTTTACCACCCCTTCGATCTCGATGACTTAGATTAGAAGATGCATGCAAATACAGTCCGTAGAATAGGGACATGCGCCACAAACCTGTATGCCTGGGTTGTTCTTGCTCTGTTCTTCCTTCTTTGCATGGTCTGCAGAGGCATCTTCTTCTTCGACTTCTTCACAGTGAATGGTTGAGTTATTTGGCTTCTTACACAGCAAAAAGGGGTGACACCTTCATCCCTCGAGCTCGCCTGCGGTTGAGTGTGCTCCGAGGTGGATGGTATTAGCGGCTGGACATCGATGAAGATGATGGCTGGGCTACAAATGATGGTTGGAGACATGAATTCATTGCTTTAAGATTCTTCGAAGGAAAGGGGCTCCAGATGATTGCGTATTCTTCAGATCATATTTTAAACCTACAAAGGACATTTTTATGCTCGATTCGAAGATGAATCAGCCCAAAGATTAAAATTGCAGTTCAAATAAGGTGTTTTCAGGAATAGTTAAAAGAATGAAAATAGAAGAGAAAGGGAACATGAATTTGAGTGATTTCGATTGGATCTAAAGGGTGATTAAAGGAATGCGATTAAGAATGTGGTTTAAGGTCTCTAATTACATGAATAAGGAATCTAGAGAATCGAGAAATAAAATGAAAAATATGGATGCATAATTATGGTTTGCACAATATATAACTCTGCAGGTCATTGCTCAATGAGTCGGCTTCCCAGAGCCGAACGTGCACGAAGGCGGCGATGAAAGCCGTGCTGGGGCCTTGGAACCTTCCACTGGATATCCTTCTTCCACGAGGGGCGGACCTGGCGCTTTCACCACCTGAGTCAACCAGAATGAGGCGAGGAAGGAGTAGGGTTGGTCTGTTAGTTCTGGAGTTAGGAGTTAGTTGTGAAAGGCCGAATTGAGGGCTTTTTATAGATCGGTCGGAGGAGGGTTTGTTGAGAAACAATGATGGGTGTGTATCTAGGTAGTTAGGAGAAGGAGATGGAGGGTGTGGATCAAAGTTAGGATGAAGAATAAGACATGAATAATTAGGCGAAGTCGGGTTGTTAGAACAATATGAACAACCGGAGTTCTTGAAGAAGATGAACCTAGTGCTGACACGTGTGAGCACCTAGTTTGCTAGATGTATAAATATATTATAGATTAGGTATTAAATAATAAATAAGGTTATTTTAAATAATTATGAAAATGAAAAATGTAAATAATTAATTTATCTAAATTACGGTATAATAACTTTATAGATAATAAATAAATTATGAAATATAAATATTATATTAATAAATAAATATAAATAATACTTGATAAATAGGTTTTTTATTTTTAATTAATAAATTAATAAGTAATATACGATTTTTTATATTTTATTTATTTTTAGAATAATAAATAAAGTATATGTTAATTTTCGGGGATTTTAATAAATTATTATAAGTATATTAATAAATACAGGTAAAAGTTATACGGTTCAATTTCACCTATAATATAGGGTTTTTTATTTATTTAAAATAATAAATAAACTCCAAAAAATATTAAATAACTTAGAGTCAAAGTACAAGATCAAGAAAATAATTTAAAAATATAAAAACATTAAAACTATAAATAATGTGTTCTAGATAAAATAAATAGCCAAGAAACCTAGTTGTGGTTAGATCCCTAAACCGACCTTTTGCAAACGGACTCTGATTTTAGTGAAATCACCTCCATTAATGAGAGAATATTATTTTATGAACTTTTAAGGTGAGTAATTGAAATTGGAGTTTTATGAGAAAGTTATGATGTTCGGAAGTTGAGATTTTGACAGATTACAAATTGGATTTCTTGGCATATATACAAGATAATAATTTTAACATATTTTATATTTTTCTATATTTTTTAGAAATAATTAGGACAAGAGTTTGTTGAAAAATATGTCCATATGAATCAATTAAAATTCTTTCAATTTTTGATAATTATTGGATAAATAATGAAGAGTGTGGAGTGTGGAATTAATTATTTTTATTGTTTCCGTCCTTATCTCCCCCTACTTATCTGTTTGTGAACCAATCCTTGCTGACTTGGTCTTGGGGGTTAGGTTATAAATATATCTTTCAGCTATCTTTATTTTATAAGTAATATTGCACATATGTACATATCTACAATTTGCCTTCTTTTCATTGTCTTTATTTTTTTCTTTTATGTATTTATATGATTTTAATGCATAAAAGTGCATTCTTATTCATGAATAGGGTTTTGTTAAAAAGTTGAAATTAATTTATATTTACATGTATTTATTAAGGGTTTTAAGACAAAATGCCGACTGAATGTTATTAAATCATGGATTCATCATGGCGCTGCATCATCCAAAAATTCTACGGCCCCACCAGCTAGTATGGTTGAAGACTCACCATCAAACGCTCTGCATTTCCCCTTTGCTGTCATAGATGGCTTGAGAGTCCTACTATTCTTGAGAATTATAGAATTAGATAAGATAATATCATTTCTTCCTAAATGGTTGAATATTGCAGACTACCTACTCCTTTTGACGGATGTTGTTCGAGTTAGCCTCGACCTGGGCCATAATGGCAGTTTTTGGACTATAAGGTAATTGATCTTTTGGCTAATCTCAGTCGTGTTCTTGATTAGCTGGACCAAAGAATCTAATGTGGGGTTTACAGGGGCAACCTCAGAGGATTAGCTTAGTGAGATTGTTGACTTTGATGATAAGGGGGAGGCTACTATAGGTAACCCTGTGAGTACTGAGGAGGAGGAGGAAGAGAAGGATACTGTCGGTGGTACGGAGAGAAGTATTGGTGATGGTACTGAGCAACTGACTATTGGTATTGTTGCTGGTAGTATCCAAACTACTATTGATAGTTATGCCTCCACGTGTAACCTTGTTGCGGAGGCTGCTGGTGATGGGCCAGGTTGGACTGGTAGTTCTGTACTCCTTGCTAATGGTTATATGGAAGATTGGCATTGTTTTGACCCAATATTTGTCCCTAAGGATGGGTCAGCTGCTATTCATTGCTCCAAACACCGTTTACCTCCTCAAAGATGGACGAGGTGGAGATCATGGCTCGAGGTAGTGTGGCTGGAACTCAGGTGGTTGACAGACAACCATCTATGTTTATGATTGTGGATGTGGCTGCTCCGGTGCTTGCACGTAGTATACGTACTAGACATGAAGTTGGTTGGGACTCGGCTGAGGCGGTTGTGGCATTGTCTACTCCTTCTTCCCACTTGGAGGCTCAAAGGCGGCTGTCAGTGTGTTGCATGCACTGACGGTGCTTACCATCATCTCCAGCCGCTTGATGATAATATCGAGCTTATCCAAGCCCTTCATTCATTGCTCGATCTCGACAAGCTTTTCTAGGTCATGCGACATCTTCTCAATAATATCCACTTTGGATAGGTGACCCCCGACGATGTTTAGGTCGTAGTTGTCACACCTTTCCACTTCATGAATATACGCCATGTTAACATTTTTTGTGGAGGATCTGTGGTGGCGAATGAATTTGAAAGGAATAAGAGGAGGAAAGTACAGCCTCTCCTTTGACCATCTCCTCAAATATCTACCATACTATGTCCTCGTCCTTGTTGAAGTGATAACCTCCGCATATGGCATCAACCAAACGTTGAATGTTTTCTATTTGTCACATGAAGAAATGTTGGACCAAGTTGGTTTCAGTATGTAGTGGTGGGGGAACTTCTCAATCAAATCACTAAAATCTCTCTCAAGTCTCATAAAAGGATTCTTAAGGTCCTTAGGAGATGCTGACTATCTTAGACTGCATGAGAATGAGACTACCAAGAGAATGATACTTGTGCAAGAAGGTTGACTTCATATCCTCCCAAGTTATCAAACATTCCCAAATGATTGATCCAATGTAGTGCTATGCCCTGAAGGTTGAAAAGAAAGGCGATCATATTGACTACACCCAATAGAATGTTGGGTAGTGAGTGGTGCTACAGATGTCTCCAAATTAATGTAGATCGATGCAAGGTTTCTAATCGAATTCCCATGGAAGCTCGGAATGAGAGAAAGGAGTTGTGGCTTTAGCTCCAAGTGTCCATGCATCAGCGGAATCTGGATCCACTCAGTGATGCTGCTGGCCACAGGGTTGTATGTCTATTTCCGGGTTGGCTTGGCTTGGCCTCTCCTTCCTTATCCCTCTCCTCTGTGAGGTCCATCTACAGAATGATTATCTTCATCATCACCATGGTGATGATCGTCTCCTCCTTGTTGTACATCCCTCACTTCTAACCTCCTCCTCATTTCATTTATAATCACTTCGAAAGGTGACTTGGGCAAGTTCTTAGTCGGTCAGGTGTTTTTGGATGGCATGAATGGAGGCCAAGAACTGGTTGTTGACCTCATTTTGATTCATGTCATGCTATGTATTCTACTCTGTGCTGGGGAGTTTCTCTTTCCTCTACCAGTTGCAGCCATCTATGAATCAGACTATGAAAGCTCAGGTTCTAGACTGGGGTCTAGATCTGCAATTAGAAATCCCTGATCAGTTTGCATGCAAGCACCATATGTAGAATAACTCAGAATTAGGGTCAATTATGAATTTTAATGCTGGAGAAGTGTAAGGAATGAAATCAATCTCCATCAAAAAAGGACAGAACTCGGGAAGAGAGTTTTCTTGATCTGTGGGAGGTAGAAGAAACGGGGAGTCCTGAGGGTGGTTCGCAGAGTCTGAATAAGGTACCTAGGAATCTCCCCGAATTGTCGAACTCAAGGAATTGATGTTAGTGTCGGCAGAGTCCCGATCAAACCATCTTAGAGTTGATATCTTGTAGGGAAAAGAAGAGTGATGATGTATAAACTATACATTGATGAACGTGAAATAAAAGGAGTGTAAAATAGTACACAACTCACAATGAGCTGTGGTTAAAGAAAAGTGTGAAAAGAAGAAATGACAAAATCGTGCAAATGTGCAGGACTTGATCTTTAAACCTAATCTACATCAAAACAAACAACAATCGAAATCGGTACACCAACTAAACACATGTGAAGCTGTGAAGGTTCAATTTTTTTATATTATCAATTTTTGAGATGCGATTCAAGCAAACATTGTAACATATACTTAAGCGGATACCCTAAAGGAGAGTGTGTACAACCAAGAAAGTATCCATGCACTTGTTCCACCTCCTTTATATCCTATGATCTGCACTTTTTGAGGTCCTCAATACTGGTCCTGGGTGCTACTGATCCAAAGAATGAAGAGAGAGGAAGCTGATAGGCAAAATTACTACCTCACTCATAAATTAAGTACTCGGACGCAAGACCACAAGACATACACCCTTATAAGGTTGTTGACTATGCTCAATACTTCAGATCAATTGGGTTTCTATACACAAGACGATATTACCGTCATCGACAAGATATACTTGTCTATGTACGATATAAGTGACAATACTTCATCGGTCCCAAGTGATAATTGAGGCAACCACAGATCGGGTTTTTGGTTCTAATCCTTAAGTTTCATGCCTCACTTTTTCTAGACTTTGCCTGAATATAATGACGTCATTGTGAACACCAAACAATGATGCTTGTTGTGATTTTTAAACAAGGTTAAATTTTATTTAGCAGTCCCCTTATTTAGATTTGTTGTTTTCAATTTTTTTGAGTATTTCAATGTCAAGCACCTAACAATTTTTTTGGATTTTCATTTAAACCAAAGTGCTCAAAATTAGAGGGAGAAAGCAACAAAGCAATGCAAGGCGACACTAGGGTGGAAATCTCACCCAAGTGCCCAGATGATGAATGCTCAGTTAGAAGACTACAATGCTTCCTTGCTCTCTCCATGCAAGATGCAAGACAAAAATGCGTAAACCTAATCTATAAAAATGGATGGAGTGAAATCGCCATTAGTAGGAATTGTTATTAGCGTTAAGAACAGATTGAGTTTTGACTAGATCCAATCGCATTATATAGGAGCATGCAATATATTAAGTGTGTGGACCTTATCTTACTCAATCAAGCAATCCTAAAAATATGAGGGCTCAATCACAAAAAAATAAATAAAAATAAGACAGAAAGCAAAAATCTCAGAAAATAAAGAAAATAAAGGCAACGAAAATGTGAGAAAACTCGGTGAGCCCTCAAGTGAACAATCACATTGTAAAATAGGATCAAATGTTTAGCGTCTTCCTATATTATTAAATTAATAAATGGAAATAAAAAGGTTGTCTCTCTCACGAAAAGAAAAGAGAAAATGAGTTATGTTAATTTCTTCTCTCTCTCTCCAAGTGGCCAAGAAGAAGAATGGTCACTCTCCTCGTGGCTCGGGTACTCCAACTAAATATGTGGTCGCCTTCACCATGTGATCCCTCAAAAGAAAAATAATAGTGAAAGAGGTCAACAGAGATAGAAAATTATGTCAAATAAAAAAGAAAAATAAAGAATAAAATAATGTCACAAAAATGTACACAAAAATCTACCCTAAGCATTGCTCTTCGGTAACGGCGCCATTATATGAAGCAGATTTTTGACAGAGAATCCAAACACTTGGTCTTGGAGGGTTTGTGGTGCCCAACAAGTTGAGTCTGCCAATAGTCGTGTCGACCGCTCTCATAGTACTCAGATCGTATCTTAATCTCTCATCAATAATTAACCCACACTAATTCTCAACTAATGAATAATATTGAGCTCAAATTCAATATACCCTAAGTAATGATATGTATAGTATACAATCATAGGGGTCGAACCATAAAGGATCAATGGTAATAAACAACAAAAATTGGTAAAATGATAATAAATGATTTTGTGTTTTAATATGGATTTTTTATTTTTTATGGGTTTCTAATGTTTATTTTTTGTATTTTAAATTTATACAGTTTTTATTTTGCTTTTATCTTTATAATTTTTAAAATTTCTTTTTATATTTTCGGATTTTTAATGTTTCATTTGAAATATGTAATATATATCAGATATAGAGATAATGGATATCAATAAGATATAAAGATATAGAAAATATAGAAAAATCATAAAATATCCTAAGTAGAGTCCTTTTTTATTTTAAGGGTTTTTAAAATATATAGGGTATTATTAATATTAATAATAATAATATAAGATAATATTGATACATAAATACAATATAGACTAGTATATATATAGTTATAAAAACTCACAACAGGGGAAATCAAATATTTTTAACTTCTTTTATTTTTCTTTGTTTTTTGTATTTTTATCAGAATGTTTGCTATTTTTTCTATTTTCAATTGAATAAAAATATCAAAACAATGACATATATTACTAGGCTGAATTATTTTAGAATTTAAAAATAGATAAATACCTCAAATTTCTCCAAAACTAATTTTAATATATAATATATATAATAAATAAGCTACAGAAATAGAAAGTACTATTTTTGGATTTTATTATAAATTTTTAGTAATTCTAGTAAGATTTTTAGTTTTTTTTTCAAATTTTTGTGTTTTTATTTTGAGATTTTAGTGATTTTTATTTATAATTGGAAAATACAATAATAAAGATGTTGTAATTTCTTGGAATAATATTTTTCTAATTTTATGCATTTTTTAATCCAAGCATGGAATAAATGCATTGTTTTTTAATTTTTAAATATAGGAACTTAATTTTAATTGCCTTGCAAAGAATATATGTGATATAATAGGATGGTTGACACTTAAAATAATTTGTCTACAAATTTTTAATGTAAAATGATATTTAACAGAAGAAATACAATAAATAGAAATACATACACTAGCAGGGACCTAAATGCAGTTATATTTAACTAAAAAACATTCTAGAACATAAAAGAAAGGTATAAGGGTCTCAGCGCAAAATTCTCTGAATTTTTAATTCATACGATGTTGGCATTGGTATAAATGTAATTTCTAAAATGCAGCAAGGCGTACTTGCAATTTAACATGAAAGTTATATACTTAATTCAAAAGTTCATGTACTAAACAATAACAAAACCCTTAGGGGAGTCCCCTGCAAAAAGCTCACTCCCTCATGTGCACAAGCATGTGAGGTGATGTGGCAAGGGACTTAAATGTGATTAAAGTAAGCATAGGGTTTGTTCTACAAATATTACAAAAGTTTTGAATTACAACGTGGATATTACGAACTAAAAAGAAAACACAAAAGTCAGGGGCATAGTGCAAAATTACCACTTTACCACGTGGGATGATGATTGGGATCACTTCACTTCTCAACGTGGTGGCTTCCCAATAGCCGATGATGGTTCAACGATGACCAATGGAGATTAGAACTGATTGGGCATCCTATTATTGATGGCGATGAAGATACAATGGCAACTGGATGTTCTGGAGCGGGCGCTTGATCCGAGGCGGAAGCATGGACAAAGAATAGGGAAGCACACTGATGGTGCAAAATGTTCTTGGAGGCGTTACGCATCTTCGAGGATGCTCAGGTGAGAAAAGCAGGTCCACAGTGAAGCTCCTGAGGTCAAGGAAGATCTGAGGGACCTGGCACCTATTCTCGAATCAAAATTGACCTGGATGTGGTCTTTGGCCTCATAGACATGTAGGGGTAGTCCCAACACTCAAAAAGCTGGTTCAGGGGTCTTATTTAGGGAGGAATGGGTTGGAATGGAATCAAGCGGAGGGTCTATAATGAGCGGTAGAGGAGATATTTTGATCTCTCGATTTTGGAGCAAATCATGGGGAGTAAAATTCCTGGGGCATAAAGCATATGAAGCTGAAGAAGAAGATATTTGGGGGTCAAAGAACGGTTGAGCCACGATGAAATGGTTGTGGGAGATGAGCTCCGACGAACTTCGATTGAACGATTTAAGGGATTTAAGTGCAAAATAAACATGAGATAAATGCTAAAATCGACCATTCTTAACACTAGGAATAAAAAGAACCTAAAATCTATGGCTCTATAACTCAGAGAAGAGGAACGTGGTAGAAATTCCTCCCGATGATAGTGGTAATGCTCGAGTCTCTTCCTCCAAGAGCATTTTCTCCATGCCCAAATGGTCAGCATGCTTGTTGTTGTCACCAGCAAGCCAATGTGCAAAATATTAGGGGATTTCGAGGGGGAAATAGGATCAAAATCGAATTTGTATCCGATGAGGGTATATGTATGGTTGGATTGGAAAGACCACTTGATTCAACGTGCCTTTGATCGAGATGAGATGTGCACATGACAGAGTGAGGATCGAGGCACAAAAGTCGTGATGGATTCGACTCAAAATAAAGGAAGAATCTAACGGGAAAAATCAAGGAAGTCAAGGGAATTGGTATGACAGATGCAGACCTATCAGTGGCGTGGTGTTGACCGAGCTCAACTATGACCCGCTCCTTATTGGTTCATGGAGGGCAGAAAATAAAACATTTATTAATTTCATTTAAAATAGTAAATCATTTTATTAATTTTTTGTCAAAACATGAAAATATTTATTATTTTGTGTAGTATTTTATCATGACTTTTATTTTTCTCTACAAGCTAACTTATTCTATGTTACTTTTTACATGTATATTTACAGGTATATTTACCTATATGAAGCATATATTATTTTTATAATTTGAATTTGATTGTATTATTTCATACCCTTAGTTTATATATTTATAATCTATTTAAATTCACATAATATATTTTTATTATATTTTTCTAAAGTTATAAGTACACTTAAATAAATAAGTATATATAGTATATAAGTATATTATACGTATATTCATATATATATTTTGGATACTTATTTATTTCGGAGTATTTTAAATTACTTTATTATATTTTAATTACGTACAAGAAATTTTAATAATATTTACAAAATTATAAAAATTTAATAAAGTGAAAAACAAAAAGAATAAATAAATTGATTATTTTATTCAAGTAAATTGCACAATGAGGGCCCAAAACCTAACTTTTGCATCTTAACTCCAAAACGAATGAAAATACCTTCACTAAATAGTTAATTGAATTTTATGAATCATAAAGGTGAGTTTGGTATATTTTGATTTCATATGGAGAAGATATTGGTCTGGGATGTTTTTATTTTGCCTTTTAATTCTAAGTGTCGAGGGCACACTGTGCATTATCTTAAAGTAAGAAATTTTTTGTATTTTTCTATGTAATTTTATCTACAACTTTAATGTTTTAAAGTTTATGGATTTGAGGTATAATAGTAATGAATAAAATAGGTCCCAAAATTTATCTATTCAACAACAACAACAAAGCCTTTTCCCACAATTAAGTAGGGTTGGCTACATGGATTCTTCGCCTCCATTTAGATCTATCTTGGGCCAATCTCGGACTTATATCCTAAAAACTAAGATCCCTTCGTATGGTCTCTTTCCAACACTTCTTGGGCCGTCCAAAATTTATCTATTGGGGAATTAAAATTTTGGTTTTGAATCATTTTTGACCCTCATCTTCCCCTACTTTATTACTTATCAACCTAGTCATCATGATGCCTAGGTCTCGGGGTTTAGGATCATTCAATACCTTTGGTATTTTATTTCTTTTTATTTTCTTTTCTTATTCTTTATTTTGGCTTTAAATAAACCACTTTTTATATTATATTTAGTATAATAACTTTTGTTACTTTATATAAAGAAATGCTATATACATGCATTTAGCTAGGGTTTAAAGGCCAAAATTAGAGAATAAAGGTGATGAAATGGAGATTCATCAATACCTGAAAACAGTGTGGGCCTTATGAACCCCAATACAACCGAGTACGTTATGGATTTTATTTAGTGTCAAATTGTTATTAGTAGTTCCCTTGTTTTAACTTTTTAGATTTTTACTTTTTTTGAGTATTTTTCAAAACAAATGCCCAATGATTTTTTATTTTCTTTATGTCTCAAGTTTAATCAAAATTGAGGAAGAAGCTGAAAAGGCAATTCAAGTACATGATGCTAAAAAACTCATCATCCTGATGAATGATGCATGCTTAGTAAGGAGACTTATAGTGCTTCCCAGTTCTCTCCATGCTGGATGCAAGACAAGAATTAAAATTTATAATACATGAGATAAGAATCAGTTGAAATTGACCTAAGCAGGAATTCCTATTAGCATGGAGCATAGATTAGATTTGATTATGGTCCAAATGTAGATACTATAGGCACATGTAGATAATTAGGGCTTCGGACCTAAGCGTCGAGTCAAGTAATCCATAAAACTATGGGCTCATTCTTATAAAACAAAAAAAAGAAAAGGAAAAATACATAAATCCCAAAAAAAACAATTTGAAGAAAGAGAAAAATAGGGAAAATAAGAGTGAGAAAGTGGTGAAAATACGAGAAAATCAGGCAGGCCCCCAAGTGAACAAACAACTGGTAAAATAGGGTTGTAAAAGATTGAATGTCCCTAGGTCTCTAACTATATTATTACAATAATAATAATAATAATAATAATAATAATCTCTCTCTTACAAAATAAAATAAAATCTATGCTAAGCTACTATGCACTTCTCGGTTCCTCGGCTGGCTTTACTGCTCTCTCCAACTGGCTCAACACGAAATCCAGTCTCCACCTAGCTTGGTATCCTCGGTCACCTAGAAGTCAGTCCTCCTATAGAGGGCCTTCACAACAAATTTTAATGAAAGAAGTGATTAGAACAGATAAACAATTATTTAAAAAGAAATAATGCCAGATATATGAGAAAATAAACAAAATATATACAAACTATCTTACACGTCGCTCCTCGGCAACGACACCATTTGACAAGGTGACTGATTTAGGGTTCCTAACATCCGGCCTTGGATGGCCTACGGTGACCGACAAGTTAGATCGGGCAATCGTTGTGTCAGCCGCTCTCACGGCACTCGGTACCCATACAAGTCGCTCAAATCAAAAATTAACCCACAACAATGTATATATACAAATGAAAATATGTGAGTTAAAATTTATTATAACTCCACAATAAATGTGTATAGAGAAAGTAAGGTGGAGTGTCGAACTACTACAAATAATAGAGAATAGGTATATTCAATTATGATTATTTTTGTACTTTTTAGCCTTTTTTATTTCTTAAGGGTTTTAATTATTGAAATTTTTATGGATATTTAATTGTTTTATATTTTTAAATTTTTAAATTTTATTTTCTTTTTAATTTTGCAAATTTTCAATTTCTTTTCCATGTTTAAAAGATAATATATTTATATATAATAATATAGATAAAATAAGTAATTAATAGAGAATATAATAGATACAGGGTTTTATATTTTTAAATATACATAAATATAGTCAAAATATATAAAATAAACCATTGTTATGTTTTAATATTGTTCTCAATTTTGATATTTTTTAAAGAGTCTTTGCTAATTTAATATATTTTTAAATTTTTAAAATGTAAAAAATAGTGATATGATAATATATCTGAATTGTTTTGGGTATTAAAAATATAAAATATGCTCATAAATTCCCAAAATTATTTATAATATACACTATACATAATAAACAAAAATGTAAGATAAAGAACAATATTTTTGGTTTTTTCAAGAATTTTACTTAATTTTCTTAGATTATTATGGTTTCATGATTTTTATGTTTTTTATTTCATATTTTGTAGTGATTTTTGGATATGAGCTAGATAATATAGTAATATAGATGACATATTTCTTTAGTAATTTTTCGAAGTTATTTTCTAATTTTTTTGGACTTTAATACTTGGACATAAAAAAAATATGTGTTTTTATATTTTTAATAAATAGATAATTCAATAATAAGTCAGACACTTACATTAATTTTACTACAATTTTTGCAAAAATAAAAATATTTATAAAACAAATTAACACAAAAATAAAAGCATAAACATACATGGACCTTTCTACAATTAATGAAAACATTTCGATCATGTAATAACATGTCCTAAAAGTCTAGGGACATGCACGCACAGATTATAGCACAACATGTGCCCCCACACCTGATGCATGAGGACCTATGTGAAATAACCAGAAAGTTTGAGGGTCTAGTTGCTTTACATAAAATTTTACACTAAAAGAAATATTTATAGTACTAAAACTAAATACAAAAGAGAGGCATGGGGCTTCATGTAATTTACCCACTAAGGAGCTCCATCCAGCGACCGAGATCATTCCATTTAAGTGTATCCAAGGGTCGTGAGGCGTACACCACTTCATTAAGATCCCATGGCAGAGATTAGTTCTTGCAGGATTTCTCCATTCAATGACTCCTAGAGTGTCACAAAGAATACTTAAGAACACCATGTTAGGCCTCCTTCAATCCTTAATTTCCCGTGCCTCTACCATCCTTTCTCAATGTTAATCAGCCTTGAAGCTACTTGGGGCCTCGACGTATTTGCAGGTTCCCTCAAATGTTTCCGGGTTTTGTTGATCATGATCTAGTACTCAATTGGGTGCAGACAATCGGGAACTGCAAGAAGAGTCATCGATTCATCTCGAAGTGCCTTTCAAGGGCTCGATCCTGCACAAGAATGATCGTGGTCTCAAGAGTTATGCTCTCGATCCTGATTTGAAGATAAACATCATAGGAATAGATGGGACAGAGAGCACTGATGAATAGACAAATGATGGAACTCGAAATTGCTAGATCCTTGTAGAATCAGAGGGAAAAGCGGTGAGAATGATGGAGAATGCGATGAGAATGAAGATGGAGGCGAAAATGGGTCAAATCACAATGAAATTCTTGTTGGAGCCTAAGCTCCAATGAATAACAGATTTGAAATTAAACCTAAAATACAACCTAATTATGAGAATTTAAAAGCTAAACTAAGATGCTATAAGCAAATGCAACATAGAAACCTACGTTATCAGCTTGAGCCTGACCTGAATCAGGGAGCAGAGAAGCTCTTCCCGAAGGTGCTAAGACGAGGCTCGACTGCCTAATCTTTACCCTTCTCCACGCCAGCAAGGCCGAGGAGCTTACGCTACCACCGAAAGGCCTAACTCAGATGAATCCTATTGGGGTTACGAGGAAGAAAAGGATCAAAACCAAAAAATGGGAGGTTGGGTTTATTTATGGACATGGTGAAGGGTAAAATGGGTCATGAGATTATGGTTAGACATAAGAAGTTTTGGATGGTCAAAAGGTATGGTGTGATGGAGGAAGTATGGGGAAGATTTCTTGTAAAGAAATCAGGTCGTCTTGAGTAGGGGATTTGTGCAAAAATGCGGAGAAGAGTAGGTGGTAGGTGAGGGTTTGGTGTTATAATAGGGGTGGCTAAGAGGGCGTACAGTTGACCCTAGGTCAACTAACGTCACTCTTCCATTAGTTAAGCTAGGACCGAATAAGGACAACGGAAAAAATAAAAAGGGAAATACATAGAAATAAAATAGTTACGTATTTATTTAATAAAACATCAAACTAAAAAAATATTTATTTATTTACATAGCATTTAATTATGATTTTTTTAATTTTTATACTATTATTTATTATGTTTAGTCATTTATAAGTATTTATTTATGTATATTTTATGAATTTATATTTTAATTTAGTTTTGTTATAAATCACTTTGTAATTACATAATTTATTTATTTAAATCATATTTAAATACATGTGCACATATTTTTGTTTTATCTTTCTATATTTGTTTATATATTTAAATAAATTTAGGAATATACATTTTAGATACAGTATACCTGTATATTTTTAATGTATTATTTATTTTAATGTAGATTTAATGTTTTTATTTTATCTTTAATATACTTCAAATAATATTTACAATTATTTAAAAATATCAGAAAACTAAAAATGTAAAGAATAAATTAAATGAATACAATATATATATAAATAAATAAATATATATATATAGTACAATGGGACTTCAGAAATTGGCTTTTGTATCTTAACTTCATTTTTAATGAAACCACCTTCATTAAATGGATACTTAAGAATAACATGGGCGAGTTTAATGAATTTTGAGCTTGTATGAAGAAGACATTGGTCGATGAAGTTTAGTTTGTAGCTTTTTCATATATGTGTCTTAGTTTCATTGCGCATTCTTTTTATGTGCAATTATTTTTATAATTTTGTATACATTATTATGTACGAGTTTCATGTTGAGAATTTTTTTATTTGTAGTATGTAGAATGAATAGTGAAAGAATAACTATTTTATACTAAATGGAATTAGGGTTTGTGAGGTGGATTTCTGTACAGTTAATCACCCTGTCTCCCCCTACTTTATTCTTGGTCGACCATGTAAATATTCACTTGGTCTCGGGGTTTAGGGTCATCCAATATTTACAAAACTTCATTCTTTTTCTTTTATTTTCTTAATTTGGGATTAAATACATATATTTACACGATATTTACTGGTTAAATAGTGAGTGTTATTTTATGCAAATTAATTATATTGACATGCATTTTACCAAGGATCTAAAGCCAACACAAATGAATAGAGGCGATGAAATGGAGATTCATCAAAGCCCGATACTCAAATATAACTATGTCCTCATTGTGATCAAGGAACAACAAAGGAAGACATATCTATTACTAAGTATAGAAAAGTGTGTACTATAATGACTCAATAAGGGAATAAGAAGTCGATAGCCCCCCTATACTTAGGATCAACTAATCCAAAGTATGGTAGATTTTGTACTAAGTGGGGATGGTAGATGTTAAGAATTTACGAAAATTTAAAAACTCTACTTGTCTCCCCCTATACTCTATAAAATATACCAAAGTATTGATAGAACAGAACTAATTAAGATACAAGTGAGGAACAAGAAAGAATACTCAAATCACTCATCCCCCTATACTTTGGATGAAGCATTTCTTATGTATAATGCAGATTAAAAGGGGATGAATGAACAGACAGAAGGATGAAAGAATGAAAGAAAGGGAAAAGGAATTAATCAAGAAAATATTTTGTATTGCTTTGAGTCGAAATCTTCTGAATCTACAGCGAGATCGTCTTGAAATACCACATTGATTGAATTCACAACGAAAAAGAACGTATGATGCTCTATGTATGGCATCAGCAATTGTCCCTTTACAACAAATGGTTTTGTGTCAAGTCACAATTAGCATATAAAAATGCTTCCACTATTACACATCATTTTCACAATATACGACCCTTTACATTTGCTCTTCTATTTTCTCAAGAATATCCACAACTTTGCATCAAACAACAAACCTTCTGACTCGGTTCGAAAGCCTTTATTCGAATGCGCATGTCTTGTCAGCGCTTGACTTTCACCTTGTATATTAGGATGTTGTCTTTTGCATAATCTCATAATTCCAGGAGTCTATTCATATCTACGTTGTGGTTCTAACCACTTTTCCGTGAGCCTAAGTTGCAGGTATTCACTACCCATAAAGATTTATAAATGATTTCAACAAGCAGGTGGCATGGCTTCCCATATAGAAGTCGGTAATGAGATAGCTCTAGTGGAGTCATGTAGTCTGTGAGATAAGCCCATAGAACACAATCAAGAAGTTGAGACTAGTTCTTCCTATCATCTCGTATATGATTTTGCAACATAGTCTTGATCTCTCTATTAGATAACTCAACCAATACATTTGACTGCGAGGGGTAAAGAGAGGTGACCCAATGGTCAATGCCATACTCCTTAACAAGTTTTCAGACTTCCTTATTCAAAAATAACTATGCCCATATGTAAAAAATATTTGGGAATTCAGAACTACACCATAATGTTGTCCTTGAGAAAGCAATAAATAGTACGGCTATCAACGGTTCGGGTGGGGATAGATTCCAATCAACAGCTCACATAATTGATGGAGAGAAGGATGTATTCGAATCCCTAACTATTGGGAAACAAGCCCATAAAGACAATGCCCCAAGAATAAAAAACATTAGAAATATGAATGAACTTGAGCAACATCGAATCTTCGGGACCAATGGTCCCTCCCAATTTCTAACAGTCAATGCAACCTTTCACATATGTTGCAGCATCCTAAATAGTATAGGTCACTAGATGCCACACTGTAGTACTTTTGTTACCATGACGTTTCTAGAATGGTATCCTCCTGCTACGAGCTTGTGATAGTGCTCGAGGACACTAGTGTACTCCTCAAGATGAATGCATCGTCTCATATATAATATGTACCTTCCCTAAAGATACATATTATCCCACTGTTAGAAATGGATGTCTAACAGAAACTTTCCTTCTTGACTTTGGTTCAATCTTGTGGGACCATCCCAAAAACAAGGTAGTTCACAATATCGATATACTAGGATAGTGTGCCAACACTCAAGATTGTAACATATGGAAACATGTTTGTGATTGGTGCAACACCCAAAGGAATTTTTGGGCATTTAATTAGAGATATGTCATCAACTACCACATTTTTGACTCCAGGCTTATCCATTACTACAAAATCAAATTACTAGAGTAGAAGGATCCAACAGAGCATACATGATTTGGCATCCTTCTTTTGTTGTAAGAATTTGATAGTTGATTGGTCAGTGGAAATGATGAATTTTGATACAAAAAGGTGAGATCTAAACTTTTCATAGATGAATACAACATCTAGCTACTCTTTCTTATAATGTAATTCTTTTGGGCCTTATTTGATGTTTTGTTGGCATAGTGAATTGTAAATGTGTAATCCATCCCTGCAATATCCATGTACAACCCCAATAGCATAATCCGATGCATCCATTATGATCTCGAATGGGAAAGACCAATCATGTGACTGTAGGACAAGCACTTGAGTAACCAAATCCTTGAGTTGAATAAAGGCTTGGAGGAATTTGTCATTAATAATAAAATCTACCTCTTTGCATATAAGTTTAGTAATAGGTCGGGCAATCATGCTCAAGTCTTGGATAAATCTTCTATAAAATCTAACATGCCCCAAAAAAGACCTCACATTCTTCATTTATTATTGTTCATGTTTGGCGATAACATCCACTTTTTTTGGTGAACCACCATTCCTCGCTTGGAAAAGACCTAGCCTAGTTCAATTCATTCGGTGACCATAAAGTGATTATTTTCCCAAGATAGCACAAGGTCCACCTCACAACATCTCTTAAGCACCCAGGTGAGAAAGGCAAGCATCAAAACTATCACCATAGACTGAGAAATCGTCCGTGAGAACCTCCATAAAAATACCCACATGTCGGCTAATAAAGCTAGCATACACCTTTAGAATGTAACGGGCACATTACACAATCCAAAAGGCGTCTGTTTGAAGGCATAGGTGCTAAACCAACAAGTGAAAGTTGTACTCTCTTAATCCTCAGGGTTAATCACCACTTTGTTACATCTCGAATACACATCCAAGAAGCAAAAGAACTCTTTCCCTACAAACATTTCAAGCACTTGATCAATGAACAGTAGTGGAATGTGGTATTTCTGGGTAGTTGAGTTCATGCACCTGTAATCAACACAAATGCACCAAGAAGTATGTACACAGGTAAGAATCTCCTCTCCTTGATAATTTGTGACCATAGTGATCCCGGATTTATTCGGAACCACATGTAATGGGCTGACCCATTTTGAGTTGGAGATGGGATAAATGAATTCAACTTCACACAACTTCATGGTTTTCTTCAAGACTACATCCCAGAGATAAGGTTTTAATCTTTTCTGGAATTCACGGGATTGTTGGTCTTGCCAGCCCACAGCGAGCCATTATGCAATAAATGCTTTTGTAAATAACATTCCCTGATCTGAAATGAAGAATAAATAATTGCATAATAGGTCCCTTAGTACAATTCGGGTTATGTACCATGGCCATCTTAATGATCATATAATGGTTGATTCAAATATTGAATCATAGAGGCTGGTGTATGGATGAATAAATAAAGAATTAGATTGTGGACTCATCAAGCACCGTCAAATGATTATTAGGAGATGATCTCCATCCTGAGAAGGAAATGGAAATCCTTTCTCTAAAGGCTGATATCTAACCGACCTCTTGATGCAAGTTCTCTGCATAGGAAAAGTGATTCGGAGGTGTTAGATAAGATAAGTCAAAGAGTTGACTTAACGAGATCGAGATAACCAAAGTCTTATGTCGTATACTGTCACGATATAGACACGTTTACCGGGGATAGATGTGTTGCTATATGTCTGAGTATGTACATTTGGCAGACGAATAGGTTGATGACCTAATCAAGGTCTATATATCGGCGTGCTAGTGTGCATGCAAAGCCATATGAGGAATACGATATCTAAAAAGGATCATATAGGTTCATTTCTTGAACCAGAAGACATGAGATCACTCATGAGATATTGGGAAGAATAAAATCCGTGCACAGTCATCTCGCTTTGGAAGCTTGACTGAATTTGTAAGGATGATATATGCTTTTGGAAAGTATATTATCAACACCTGGGTATGATATATTCTTTTGGAAAGTATATGAGCAATACCAACTCTAAATAGTCAAATAAGAAACTTAATGATAAAACCCATAAGTAGACAGTGTAAAATTGATCTATATCTTTGAGTTAACCATAGGTCTTCCAATATGCAGGATGTACAGGTATTAGGATTACATGAGGGTGGTGTGATCATAAACGATTGTATAACCATGACGCTTCCATTCCTACAGTGTGATGAAACGGGTCTGGATTTTAGTGACTCCTCTCAGACATTGATCTGAATGTGATTCAGATGCAATGAGAAGATAGGATCTACGACCTTGATTAAATCAAGCATCTATGGGAGGTCCACAAGATCTGGATTTGAGATGTGATCTCAGTATCCAAGTCACTATATGTGGAACACTACAATGACCATGTACTTATCTCCAAGTATTCGCGAGAAAGCACATTGTCCTTGAAAGAGTTCAAGATAATTTCATTGTTGATATGTGTATCAAAGCATTGAGAAAATAGATAATTAAATGTGATTTAATTATCATGAATAATATGAATTTGATTCGTATTATATGGTGAGTTATCCGTGATTATATAATGTGATTTAATTATCAAAGATGTAAATAATGTGAATGTGATCCATATTATTTGGGCACTTGAGAATAAAGATCCAGGATGATTAAATGTGATTTATTTATCTTAGATATGAATAATATGGATAGTACTATCCATATTAATCATATATATTATAAATGTGATTTATAATTTACAAGAGAGAGCTATTTGTAACTTACATTTGTTAATGAAATTTTGATGTGAATTGGATTCACATTGGACGATTAATTGAAAATGTAATTTACATTTTATTTTGGGTTGTGAATTTGATTCACAATTTTCTAATGGCAAGATTGCAATATTCACAAAATAATTATTGATTATTTTTGTAGAATAATTTTCTACAAGTGTTCTTGTACATCTTGGAGATTTCCATGGAATAATGTAATCTCATGAGATATCATGAGATTACATGAGATTGCCACCAAATCTCATATTATGGAAGGAGGCAATCTTCATTCCATAATCTCCATGCTTGATTGATTTAATTTGGGATTAAATTATATTGGTTTATCAATATATATTTTATCTAAATTAAATTAATTGTTGTTGTTTTTTTACCAACAAAATCTTGGCCATAAAAAGAAACACAAATCAATGTGAACCATTGGATTTGTGTTGTCCATGGATTGAGATTCATGGATCCCAAAATATTATAAAAGGAGAGGCACCCCTTGCTCTTCTTGGTTGCAACAACACAATAAGAGAACAACATAAGCTCTCTCTCTCTCATTATCTACACGCCATCTCTCTCTCATTGTGGCCGTCCACCATGGAGCCCTAGAGAGAGTTTCCATCGTCGCAACGTCATCGTTATGCTGCCGGATTGTTTCTCTCATGGATCTCTGTCTCCTTCGATTCATCTCACTCGTGAAGAAGACGCCGAATCTCGGGTGTCGAGATCAGGACATTCTCTTGGATCATCAACATGGATTGTGAGGAGCACACGTTTCATCAACGCGCTCGCAAGTGTCTCCTCCGTCGGATCAGACTTGAGACAGGAGGTCTCTTCGTTTAGAGACTCGATCGTAACTATGCTTCGAGAGTTAACCCTATACTTGTTTGTGGTTTAGATGAAATGATCTAAGAAGTGTTCTTAGATCATGTGGTTTCATCGCATAAAACTTTACTTTAAAATCCCGCTGCCTCGAGCAACTGGTGTGACTAGTCGCTCTTGATCGCATACGATGCGATCTTTACGCTACAGTGATGCCCTTAAGAATCTTACCATATCCTTCAAGTGGTATAAGAGCCTTAGGTTGGAGGTTTTTTATATGATCCATAAACGTAGGAAGACTTGGGTTCATTAGGGTTTGTGAAAGTTTTATCGTGTTTTATTTTTGCATGTCTGTTTAGTGAGTTATTTCGGTTCTTTTCATATTGTTTAAACATGAAAATAATAGTTGAATTATGTTTTCCATTAAATAAGGAAATCGTGGGATTTGAATCTGCATGATTTGGGATCCGTTTGCTAAGTTATAATCAAATTAGTGAACATGTATCCACTATTTCGGGGATTGTGAATCATGACATAATTAAGGAGTTAATTACTGATATGAAATGCCTAGAAATATGTGCAAATCACTTAGGTTACGTTTTAAATAAAATTTACAAACTTTTGATGCTTATTTTGCATGATTTGAATTTAAATTGGTTGAGATATGTTAATTTTAGTAAGTGAGGGTTACTGCTGAAAATTACTTTCCTAATCAAAAATCTTGTGATTGTCATTTAATCAGTTAGTAATTTAAACGGTTTAATTCCTGTAATAATTATGGATAAATATTTATGAAATATTTGATGATAATTATTTTCTTAAATGGCATTGCCTTAACCAATAATAGATTAGATATTATCTAGATAACAATTGGTTACATGAACTTTCCAACAAACAAAGTTGCTTGAATAGGATTGGGGATTTGTTTAGTAAGTTTCCTCATAATGTTAATAAAAAATATTCTGATTATTAGTATATGGTATAACTTCAGTTGAAAAACCTATTATCATCTCAAGTATACAATGATCAATTTGGCATTATCGTTTCCTGAGGTGGATATGGTGTCTAGTCGGGGAGCGTTGGGTTAGCAGGTTGCATCGTATGCGTTCTGTCCCACTCCCATCGGTACTGGCCATGACAACGGGTAGGGACTCGATAATGCATGAGAGATCACAGTGTATTTTTCTAATTATTAAAATTCGAAATAATATGTATTGAGATGAAACCATATTTCAAGTAACAATAAAAGAATCTTTATTGGATATTAATTGGAATATGATTAGATCGATTGGAATCCAATTAAAATTAAGACAATCTATTTTGAATAGATGTGTTATTTTCCTTGGAAGAATTAATTTTGTGAATATGATTCATGATAATTAATTAGAATTTGAACATGATATCGAGGATCACATAAGTGACATCCATGGTCTCCCGTCAAGGTGAAGGGTTCTGTCACCAAGGATTGTATGTAAGAGATACCTCTCTGAAGTGACAGCTCCTGTATGCAAGCGCATCTGGATCAGGCTCTTCACTTCTCGAAAGAGTAATGACGTATGCGTAGTGACCCCAATATCGAGTCCTAATATTATTGGGGTGATATTGGATTGCGCATAGCGAGTTGTATTCCTATTGACGGTTGGTTCAATTAATGATGGGTCAACATCACCTAAGGGGTGGTGGGCCAGGGTATTAAAGACCGAATTGGAAATGCAAGTAGGACTTGCAAGGCAGAATATGTCCCCGCTTCATTTTATCCGAGTTGCAGGTTCTCATATTATTGGTATGTAACAAAGATAAGGAAGGAGATCCCAGATCTTGCTTCAGATATGATGGTAAGTATATCTCTTACATTGAAAATGATTAAGGGAATGAACTTTCAATGTAGACAAGGCAAGACAACTTTGATATAATATTCCTAAATCAAAGTAATATATATATATTTTTATGCAAATTTCTTATTTCAGATAATCCTTTGTTAAAACCCACTCAATGTTATATTCAATAATAACTAGTAAATTATCATGGATTGGATCCATAATCAAGATATTGTACTTGCAGTTGGACACATAATGTATGTGGTTGCAATGTGCAAGTCTTCCCCATAATAATGAGGAATGACAATTACATAGACAATAGGACTACAGTCCTAAGGTTTGTATGTCTCTACAGTGTAGATATCTCATCGAATGTACTTTGAAAGTGACATGTCGATGATGATCATAATTGTCGAATAATCCTTATAAAATCTAAGAAGATGTTCTGGCATACATGTGTGCTCTCGACATTTAATCATGAATGACATGGTTCTCTGCATCATGCAGAATGGTTGCTCTATAAGAGATGATGTATTCAAAATATTTGAGTACCTACCTGAACACATGTTTTAGGAGTTAAGATGTATGTAGATATGATGAGTATCATCATTCTACTATCTATACTTTATCCATTCATGAAGCTTCATAATATTCATATTGTATGAATTGAATGAAGCATGTATAAATGTCAAAATGCTCTTATACTGAAATGTTTTGAATTCAACATGAGAGATCCTTTGTCTTAAGCAATGGTTGTTTATAGATAAAGGGAGCGTAGTGGAAGCATGGGTTGGACCCAAGCAAGAAGGAAAGTCAAAGAGTTGACTGTACTTTTGTGACTTCTATATGACATCCAAATAGTTGGATGAATGCCAATACTGCAATAAGCCGATGTACTGATAGTGTGACTATCTAGTCTATCTAGGATCCATAGAGAAAGATCTAGATGGTGCATCAGAATAATCTACATCTACATATAATCATTAAAATTGACTTTCTTATTTGATAAGATCAAAGTCTAATAATTGTATCTCAATCTTCTAATAACACTTGCAATTGGTTGCATATATATTAGAAGACTATAAAATTTGATTTTAAGGTTTAATAGTCATCCACATGGATATTGATGCAACTCTTGCAACAATCTCTATTGGATAGATGGACTTGTTATTTTCAGTTGGAGAGCCCTTAGTCTTAGGGAATGTCTCTATGACCTAGATATTAGAATACACTCATTGTTTATATCTAAATGTTGGAAATAAACATGAATTCTCTAATAGACCTATCATAAAGAGTTTTGATGGAGATATTTTAGATAGTAATATAAAATCTAGTGGACTCTACTAAATTAGAAAATTAATGAATGGTTCATTAACATTTCTAATACTGAAATTAAACCTTAAAAGATCAATAGGAGAATGAAGATCATCTGACAATGATCTGGCATCAAGCCTTGGATATTTGTCTATTGATGAGATCAACGGACTAGTAAGAGATGGATCTTTAGATTGCCTGAAATTTCATATAATGCATACTTATGAATATTGTATTCAAAGTAGAAAATGTCCAAAGTTCCCTTCTCTGGGAATGGTGTAAGATGTCGAGGTATTCAAGATCTCATACATATTGATGTATGTGAATCATCTATATCATAATAAACATTATGGATATGTGATATCCATTAATAATTATTTGTGATATGAGACTTCTTCCCTTCACCTTAGAAACCTTTATAATGTTAAAAGATTTCACAATTTTGGTTTTTAACATAAGTTTGAAGGAAGATGAAAATGAATTTGATCTAATCTAGGTAGTTAGTACCTATTAAATGAATTCAAGGAATACCTTATGGAGAAAGGAATGTCATTCCTATCTCAATCCTCCTAATATACCTTAACTCAATAGAGTTGTAGGGAGATACAATTGATCATGTGTGACATGATTTAATAAATGATGAATCTTAGCATAATTACCTCTTAATTTACAGGTATATATGTAGTAGAGATTATAATATATATCCTTAATTAGGTTCCATGCAAGTAAGCTGGAATCTGGCACAAAAGAGTCCTACTTCATTCGAGAAAATAAAGTATGGTATTGGATACTTACTTTATGACCTTCAGATTCTTAAAAGATTTAATCTCTAAAGATATGATTCTTAGAGGATAACTCTCTTGATAATCAAGATAAAAATTTAGTGCAGGAACTCATTTAATCTTGAGAAGATAATGAGGCTCCTGAAATTGGAAACTAAAAGGAAAATTAAAGATGAAACAATGATACATCTTCAAATGAGTTTGAAGATGGATTCCCTGAATCAGTTATATCTGACATGATCTAACTTCATATGATGAAGCTTCTGAAGATCATGACATGGAAAGATGGATGTTAGCAATAAAGTCTAAAGTAGACTTCACATACAAATGTTGTATATGGATCCTCGAGGATCCACCTATATGGGTAAGACCCGTTAAGATGTAAATGGATCTTCAAGAGAAAGATGGAACCTAATGAGAATGTAGAGACCTTCAAAGCGAGATTCTTAGCCATAAGCTACACACCGAAGAGAAGACATCGTTTGCGATGAGACTTGCTCTTCTGTGACTATGCTTTAAACCATCACAATATTGCTAACTATATCTACACAACTTGACTTTTGTCATCTTCAAGATAAAAGTCAATATTGCATACCACTATGAATACCTCTCTGAGGAAATTCACATGAAGTATCCCTAGGGCTTCATGTTGAGGAAATTAAGATGCAAGCTAAAGAAACTCCATCTATGGACTCAAATAAGCTTCTTGTAGTTGGAACATCAGATTTGAAGAAATTATAAATGTTATGATTTCATATAGAATCTTGATGAACCATGTGAATCTTAGTGGGAGTGCCATTATTTTCACCGTGCTAAATGTAGATAATATCCTAATCATTTAGAATGATATAAGGATAATAGTAAGTGTTTTATAATCTGATTGTTCCATACCTTGAGATATGATCTCAAGAATATCTCTTAGATCTTAGTTCTGAAGTTGTTCAGAAGCAAAGAAAGAGGGTATTGGGACCGTCACAATAGTGGTACACCTTGGACATATTCCATTTTCTAGAAAATTACAAAAAGACTTCATTCCCTTAGTATATGGTACTGACCTATCTAAAGGGATAGCACCTCAAAGAGTTGAGGAAGTGAATGCTAAAACTGGTTTCCCTTATGCATCATTTACGAGAAGCCGAGTATATGCTAGATTTGTACAAAATAGATGTCTTCCATGTAGTGGGAGTGGTAAACTGTTACTAATCCTACTATGGTGATAAAACACTTGATTGCAGTAATAACAATATCTTCATAGAGGACAGGACTTTTGAGTTAATGATCTCAAAGTCTTGTCTTCAAGAAATTAAGACTTTATAGATGGAGATCTAAAAGGTCTTAACTATGAATACCTTAGGAGATAGAGAAATCCAGGAATAAGGGTATTTTTGATAAGGATAATAGAAATTACATACTGGTTATAATAATTATTAAGGTGTAGTGTCAAGGACACTTTGACTGACATGATTGAGTATTGGTTGCATAAGATGCAACATTCTCATTGGATTTGAACATTGTTACTGGGAGATATGCAAGTGCCCATTAATGGTAACAGGGTGACTAATAAGCCTACCTAGATATTTTTCTAAATGGCCTATGATTGTCACATGAGTGCGGGTTTAAATGATTTGCCCATTAATGGCTCTTTGGGCTAGTGGGAGATTGTTGGACATGCGAGCCCACAACGAGCCATTATGCAATAAATGTTATTAAGAATATCATTCCCTGATCTGAAATGAATAAATAATTTACATAATAGGTCCCTTAGTACGATTAGGGTTATGTACCATGGCCATCTTAATGATCATACAGGTGTTGATTCAATTATTGAATCATAGAGGCTAGTGTTTGGATGAATATATAAAGAGTTAGATTGAGGACTCGTCAAGCACCATTAAATGAGTAGTAAGAGATGATCTCCAATGTGAGAAGGAAATTGAAATCCTTTCTCTAAAGGCTGATATCTAACCGACCTCTTGATGCAGATCCTCTGCATAGGAAAAGAGATTTAGAGGTGTTAGATAAATTATGTCAAAGAGTTGACTTAACGAGATCAAGATAACCAAAGTCCTATGTCATATACTGTCATGATATAGGCGCGCATTCTCTGCCCGGAGACAGATGTGTTACTATATGTCTGAGTATGTACATTTGGCAGACCAACAGGTTTATGACCTAATCAAGGTCTATACAACTACACGCTGGTGTGAATGCAAGGGCATATGAGTAATACAATCTCTTAAAGGGATCATACAGGTTCATTTCTTGGTCTGTGACATGAGCTCACTAATGAGATATAGGGAAGAATCAAATTCTGTGCACGGTCATCTCGCTTTGGAAGCTTGCTGTAGGTTTGATATATGCTTTTGGAAAGTATATGATCAACACCTGGGTATGATATATGCTTTTAGAAAGTATATGATCTATACCAACTCCCAATAGTCAAATGAGAAACTTAATGATAAAACCCTGAAGTAGACAATATAAAATTGATATTATACTTCGGGTTTATTCTGGGTCTTCCAGTATGCAGAATGTACAAGTATTAGGAATACCTGAGGGTGACATGATCATAAACGATTGTATAACCATGACGCTTCTATTCCGAGAGAGTGATGAAACGGGTCTGGATTTTAGTGACTCCTCTCAGTAGAGAACGAATCTGATCATGGTCCAAATATTGGACATTGATCTGAATGTGATTCAAATGCAATGAGAAGATTAGATCTACGACCTTGATTTAATTTAGCATCTATGGGAGGTCCACGAGATCTGGATTTGAGATGTGATCTCAATATCCAAGTCACTATACATGGAACAATACAATTGCCATGTCCTTATCTCCAAGTATTCATAGAGAAAGCGCATTATCATTGAAAGAGTTCAGGATAATTTCATTGTTTATATATGTATCCAAGCATTGAGAAAATAGATAATTAAATGTGATTTAATTATCATGAATAATGTGAATTTGATTCATATTATACGATGAGTTATCTAAGATAATTAAATGTGATTTAATTAGCAATGATGTAAATAATGTGAATGTGATTCATATTTCTTGGGCACATGAGAATATAGATCCAAGATGATTAATTGTGATTTAATTATCATGGATATGAATAATGTGGATAGCACTATCCATATTAATAAAATATATTATAAATGTGATTTATAATATATAAGAGAGAGCTATTTGTAACTTACATCTGTTAGTTAAATGTTGATGTGAATTAGATTCACATTGGACGATTGATTGAAAATGTAATTTACATTTTATTTCAGGTTGTGAATGTGATTCACAATTTTCCAATGGCAAGATTGCAATATTCACAAAGTAATTATGAATTATTTTTGTAGAATAATTTACAACAAGTGTTGTTGTAAATCTTGGAGATTTCCATGGAATAATGTAATCTCATGAGATATCACGAGATTACATGAGATTGGCACCAAATCCCCTATTATGGAAGGAGGCAATCTTCATTCCATAATCTCCATGCTTGATTGATTTAATTTGGGACTAAATCATATTGATTTATTAATATATATATTTAATCTAACTTAAATTAATTGTTGTTGGTTTTTTACCTACAAAATCATGGCCATTAAAAGAAACACAAATTTATGTGAACTATTGGATTTGTGTTGTCCATGGATTGAGATCCATGGATCCCAAAATATTACAAAAGGGGAGGCACCTCTTGCTCTTCTTGGTAACAACACAACAAGAGAACAATATAAGCTCTCTCTTTCTCTCTCTCATTATGTACATGCCATCTTTCTCTCTCTCTCCTTGTAGTCGTCCACCGTGGAGCCCTAGAGAGAGTATCCATCGTCGCAGCATCCTCGTTTTGCTGCCGGATTGTTTTTCTCATAGATCTCCATCTCCTTCAGTGCATCTCACTTGTGAAAAAGACGTTGGATCTCGTGTGTCGAGATCCGGAGATTCACCGCTTAGATCATCAACATGGATTGCGAGGAGCACACGTTTCATCAACGCGCTCGCAAGCATCTCCTCTGTCGGATCAGACTTGAGACGGGAGGTCTCTTCGTTTAGAGACTTGATCGCAACCACGCTTCAAGAGGTAATCCTAACACTGTTTATTGTTTAGATGAAACGATCCGAGAAGTGTTCTTGGATGATGTGGTTTCATCGCATTATATTTTTTAAATTCCATTGCCTCGAGCAACTTGTGCGACTAGTCTCTCTTGATCGCATACGATGCGATCTTCACGCTTCCGTGATGCGCATAAGGATCCTACAATATCCTTCTTGAATGACATACAGTAATATTACAAAAAGATGTGGTATGAATACAAACATGGATTGATCCTAAAGAGATCTGTAATATTCCAACCTAGTGTCTTGTGATTTTTTTTAAAACCACTAGCAAGAAAGATTCTTGATACGTGATCAATTGACTACTGATGATGAGCTACTATTCATATTTCGTACACAATGAAGGCATGCTTAAGATTTTTCAAAAGTGGATTGAGTTATGGTGGTGTTGGAATTAGCTTTGTGATGTCCTCAAAAAATGTGTTTGTGGTTAGTGCATGATGTACAATATAATAGTATCCAACTTGGTTACTTCAGGTCCAGACAACAATATACCAAATATGTCTACGATGAGTTCCTCTTGTTTTGTTTGGATGGGTGTTCCTCAAACAAATTGATCAGCTCTTCTGAATGGACCTCCCTGTCGATTTGAAAGCTGTGTTCAATTGTGCTTTATGGGTCTTCCCTAGAGATGAGGAATTCTTGGGTAAAAAAGTCATGTAGTGGTAACTCAAGGTCTTTGATATCCTCAAGTAGGTCACTATCGGCTCTCTACTGTTCTGATTCCCATCTCTCAGGTATGTTTTCTTTGGTTTTAGGTTTTTCAACCATATATAGTGTGAACTTATCGCTTCTAGAGCAAAAAGAGATCCTTTCAGATGCATAGTCTACTACCACCTTGACTATTCACAGGAACGGTCGACCAAGTGTGCTATGCATCTGGAGTAATGGTGTAGATGTGTCCATGTCTAGGATAATGATGTCCACTAGGAATTGCATGTCATTCGCCGTTATGATAATGTCTTATAAAATACCACCGGGTGGCCTAATAGATCGATCAACAAACTGAAGGATCATCCTTGTAGGTTTGATCGAACCTAGCCAAATCCCTTAAGCAGTCATGTGAGCATGAAGTTGATAGAAGAACAACTATCAAGAAGAGTGAGATCGAAAGTTTGGTCAGATTTCACACTTGAGTAAAGGTGCTCCCAAGCCCTTTTTCTTTGATGGGAGGTTGCAGATCACATATAATGTATCCATGGTGAGAATATGTTTTTCGGCTATATTGGGTATGTTCTTGCATGGTTTATGCTTATCTGTACATGTCTTCTTCAGACCTTTCTATACTTTAGGAATGTATTCTGTGGCTTGCATGAGTGGTATTTCCAAAAGATATTCTTTAAAATTTCAATAATTCAAGGATCAGATAGAGTTGTTTTAGATTTTGTTATTTTTTAGGATTTTTCATTGCATTGAGAAATGGAATATTTACATAACTATTGAAATTAATGTTTACATATAACTGACTAGAAGGGGTATAATCATTTACTGGCAAAAAAAGTAGAACTATCGGCTCGGTCAGTTGACACAAGATCATCTGAAGGCTTCTCCTTGGATTGCTCGGCTAGGCCACGACTTTCATTCACTTATTGGTCTTTTAAATTTTCTGAATTTTTTGGTATTTTCTTTCATCTAGTATGGCTCCTAGTTCTTCTTCCACTACTTATAAACCCATATTGGTTGCTGGTACAACTTATGAAGATGGCAAAGATTCACCATCCAAAGCTTTATTCCTCCCTTCTACGATGGCATATGGTTGTAGGATTGCACCTCTCTTGAGATTCACATTTCCAGATAACATGACAGATTTATTCATAACTAACTCAACAGGAATGGAGGACATCTCACAAATTACCTGCTCCTTGCAATGGAAGTTGTTGGGATTTTCTTCGACCTGGGCTGGAATAATCATTTTGGCCACAGTTAGGTCATCTAGCTTCGCTCTCATCTCAGACATAGTCTTCACGAGATATGCTAAGCAGTTGAGGGTTGGGTTCATGTGCTTTGCCCCATGTTGATTGGTGGGTGGAGCTAACTGACTCTTATAACTGTGAGGATGCTGCGATTGTTGGAGCTATGGAGGAGAATATTGATATGGTTGCCGAGGAGGGTGCTGCTGATACTATTGAGCAGTCGGCTACTGTTGCCAATACTAGCGACGATATACTGACTATTGATATGGTTATCTCCAAGTATGAGCATTGTGTGGAGATTGATGCTGTTGTTGTGGCTGGCAGTGGACAGTTCTTCCACCTTGGTAGTTTTGGGGAACGAGCGTGGAGCCGATTACTGACCCAGATCGTGTCCGCCAGGACAGGTCAATTGCACACCATTAATCCAAATGTCATTCACCTCTTTAATGTGGGGAGGAGGTGGAAATAACAAGTAAATTTAGGAAGAGGTTGAGCATACTTTTCATGTTTTTATTTAAATGAATTATTTACAAAGGTCGTCACAACCCAAAGAAGCGTCAAACAAAAAATTTAATTTAATTCTCAAGCAAACATAATACAAAAAAATGTAGCAACAGAATTTGTTATCTAGTTTACATGTATAGCTAATAGGATCGAACTCAGGGAGGTTACAAAAATCACGAGGGTTGTTCTGTGCGATGAAAAATTAATGAACGAATAAAGGAATTTACATGCACACTATGCTTGGTTTTGGTGTTTTTGAATTTGTATTTTTATTGAATTTTTATTTTTTATTTTTAAGGACTTTAAATAAATCAAAAATAGGGAATTAAATAAATAGGGAACAAACAGGATGTGTTTGGATTTTTAGAATAAAAAATAAAGAAAAAAATAGTAAATATAAACAGAATGAAAGATATTTTTGTATTTTCCAAAAAGTCATTTTGTGATTTTTAATGGAATTTTAAAAGAATTTTTATGATTTTTTAATCTTTTTATGAGTTTTATAGTTTGTACGGTTTTATAAAGAATTAAAATTCCAAAATTGGATATAAATAAAAATAAATCAAAAGAAGCATATAAGATTTTTTATAATTTTTGAAATAATTTTTAATTTTTATTGATTTTTAATGCAAAAAAATTTTTTTTATGTTAGTTTTGAATATTTATAAATTATAAAAATAATGAAAATGCAAAATGCGGATGGAAGATGAATGTAACAAGAGAATATATGAATTTTTCTGGATTTTTTAGACACATTTTGATATTTTTTATTTGATTTTAAAGAAATACAACACATATAGATGAATAGGGACTAATAATCAATTATTTAAAGTATGGAGATTAAATGATAACAAATAAAAAGTTGCAGGTGAAATGTGTAAAAATCTCGAGAAATCACGTATGCGGGCACGCACGCCTTGCTGGATTGAACAGGAATGCAATTAAAATAATGTTAGGTCAAAAAATAACACAAAACAAAAGATGACTTTATTGTAAATTTTCCAAGACATGTGATTTGCACAAGCTCAGTTCAGACGGAGACTAAATAGCAAATAAAATAAAGATAAAGGGTAAACATGTAAATGTTCAATTAACTACAACACAGACATGTGTCCTCTGGAGACTTATTTCAAACTAAAATAAAAACGAGGGCATAAGGAACAAATGTACCCTTTAATTGTGTGGCGCCTTAGGCAACTATTATATGCAGGGCTCTGATCGTATAGCTGATGTTGAATCGTGCTTGAGTATTCCGCGTCTGACGTGAACCTTGGATTTATGTGAAACCACCAAATCAGGGATCTGGAAGGTTATGAACAATGCATGCTCTAGGAACCTCCTTCCTCGATTTGATCTTGTTTCTATGCTCTCATACCCTACAAATGAAAGCATAGGCTCGGACAAATCTTCCGACCAAAGAGTTAGGTTAAGAACATGGAAGAAGGTAGATGGATGGGAGCCTCCGATGAAGAGTCGTCGGAATGTAGAATGTCCATCAGATCCGCGATGATCTGAATATGGGCAGAGGATGGGAAAGAAGTAGAATAGACCAGTGGAGGAGTAGGTGTGGTCAGAAGTGATTAAAATTGATCAGAATACCTCCGATAGTGTAGATCAGAGGTTGAAGATAGAACTCTAGTCTGTGTGATTGGGATGAAATAAAAGTGAGAAATAAGTGTTTGATTGAAGATAAACCATTGAATATACCTATGGATAGAAGATAGAAAGAAATCAGCTCAATCTACGACAGGTAATAGAATGGAAGAACCACGAAGCGGATGTCTCTGATGGGGTACTGGATATCAGCAAGTGGCGCTCCTCTCACACCCCTGATTAAAGGATGGCTCCTCTATCACTGGAGGCAATCCCTTGTCACTCAATCTCTGGTGAAAACAAGGCCTAAGTCGGTTAACCCCTCATCAGAAGTGGAGGGGTGAAATGTATAGGCTGATGTTTGGTGGATTTTGAAATTAAAAATAGTCGTTGATCATTGAGTGGTAGGTGGAGATGAGGGGATGCTGAGTGAGAGGAATGATTGGGCGTAAAGAATGGAGAAGAAATTGGGAGGAGTTATGGATTAGAGGTGTATGGGAAACTAGTTGAAGTAAAAGTGGGCGCGAGGTTAAAGGAAGAGGAGGCGTAGAATAGCTAGTTGAACCGGGTCAATAGACCAAGGATTGTCCAATTAGAGTGCGCCTAGGATACATACAAAATAGGGATAATGACAAAAAAAGGAGAAAATGTTAAATAAATCAATATAAAATCCAAAATGAATTTTAAATAAAAAGTATTGTAAATTAAAAATGTTAATAATAATCTAAAGTTAATAGCAGTGATTTTTATTTAATTAAATAATATATTGACAAGGGTTAAAATAAATACAAGTTATTATTTACAAGTATGTATACCTATATATACAGAATTTTGATTTATATCTTTACATAAATATATACATAATTTGATATTTTATTTATTTGCATTATTTTATAGGGGTTTTTATGATATTTTTATTTGATTTTTAAGAGTTAATTTATTAGGTTAATTAAATATGTATAGGTACAACATATACATGGTGATACATATACAATATATACACGTTTTTATTTTTGTTGATTTTTGATTTTGTGTTTTTATTTGTATCTATATGAGTTAATACAATATTTACAATTAATTAAAAATCAATATTTACAAATATGCAGAAAATAAATCAAGAATTATATAATATACATAATATACATAGGTATATTATAAAATAATACCCCAATTGGTCGTATTTCACACCTAAATTCTATTTTTTTAAATCATCACCATTTTAAATATAATTGACTTTGGAGTATAATGAAAGTGAGTTTGATGAATTTGGAGTCATGGTGGAGCAGGTATTGATCTTGGAAGTTTATATTTTGTGGCTTTTGAAAAGTGATGTTATTTGCACAATATACATAGATTTTAATTGCAGCTATTTCTAATGTTTAGAAAAGAATTTTATGCACAATTTTCTAGAAGAAATAATTGTTATTTAAAAGATTTTTTAATGAATAAATTAAAGAGTGTGTAGTATGAAAATAATGTACATGTGTTAAATATACATGTGACAAGTGAATTTCTTGGATTTTTCTAGTAATTAGGCCTTTTCCCCCCATTACTTTCTTCCTTGTCGATCATATCAAGTCTGGACCTTCTCTCAGGGCCTGATCCAGCCTGTACATATTGTATATATACAATAATTTATTTATTTTATTTTTCCTTTATTTATTTATTTTTGGTTAAAATAGTGATAAATATATAATATTTACACAATAATTAAAGTTATTAAAAGAACAAAATTACTGATACTTACTTGTGTTTTATATGGGATTTTACGCTAAAATAAGTGAATAAAGATGATGAAATGCAGATTCATCATCCCCAAATACTTTACCTTTGCTAGTCCCTTAGCAAACACTTATTTGAAAGAATGAGTGAATAAAAGAGAAAGAAAAGAATTAAGGCAAAAAAAAGAACTTAAAACAATATTTATTATTAAATTTATCTTCATAAAATTGTAGTATTGAGCTGGTCAAACCTTTGGATTATTAGTGTAGCATAACCTTAATGGGAAATGGATTTAAAACCTAACAACCTTCAAGTTCCACAAGACTCCTATTCAAGTTGCCTCAATAGTCAGGTCAGAACAAGTCTACATACACAAATTCTTATGACTATGAATCTTTTACTTGTATGGTGTAAGTGAAATATAGCTCCCCTCCTCAAAAGTGATAACGAAACATCCTCCCTCAACAAGGTAACTCTAGTCACACGATCTAGCAACTCTATCCTTGAAAAGCGGGGATATTCCCTTCTAAGTTCAAGTACAACCAACTTAAGAAGAGGACATGGAGAAAAGAATGGATGGTAGCCAGTGTAGCTAGCTATCCTTGCATGTATAAGTGATGTAGCTAAGTCATCTAGCTGCAAGCTCACAATTATTTTACTTTGAAGCTCATTCTTGCTTATTAACTACACATTCCAGCAGGCATTTTATTTTTAATCAGACATGTCCACCTTTTTGGATCTTTTGCATTTATTAATTTTTTTAAAATATATACAAGGGAGCAGCATGTACAAAAGGAGTTTTGTTCTGAGCTAGTAGACTATCCCTCTTTTGACGCATTATTGTAACCCCACATCATCATGTCTTTAGATGTCAATGTTACTAGACCAGGTTGAGATGCACTACCCACCCTTGAGGAATGTAGATGTTTCCACTAGTTTTTACACACCCATGTGCTACCCCAAACCAAAGGATTCTGTAGCCTCAACACCTCATCCATGAAGAGATACCTGTAGAGTGCTTTTCCAAGTTAAGCTATTGCCTAGAAGAATCACACATGTGTTGTTAAATATTGTACTAAGACAAATCAAGATAACATGTGAACATAGTCTTCTGGACTCAAAGAAGTTAGGACATGAAAAGTCTCAATTCTAGTTCTTATATGGTTCCTCTGAAATTAAGTTTATTACGGTCATAACCAAGCTGCATTCTTCAATTTTATTCCAGACTAGTTTATATGTCAGTACTATTATGAAAAATGCACATGCAAATGCAAGAAACTTATGCAAAACACATTTTTTGAGAGAAAGGAAAAGGTAAATCAAAGAAAAAGGAAAATCTTCTTGAAAAGGTATTCAAAGAGTTTTGCAAATTTTTATGGATTTTAAGCATTTTTCTTAAGAAAAAGGGTTAGTAAATATATATAGGTACATACAAAGTTTATACAAAATTTTACAAAGGATTTTATAAAAAAGTTTTAGATACAAGTTTTTTTTATAAAAGAACTTCATATACAATAAAGAATATTATAGGAGGGAAGATGATTACAGTTTTTATAGATACGTAGGTTTTACATATATATATATATATATATATATATATATACATCCCATAATTTGTATCCCTCGTGACAATAATTTTACAAACATTATACAGAAAATAATTTTACAACGCAATTTTTATATCCATTTTAATTAATAAAGTATGAGTTATGGCTAAAGTATATATACAATATATACGACACCCCCCTATACTTAGCTTGAACTATGTCCTCATAGTGGTCAAAGATCTACAAGGGAAGACATAACTCGTACAAAGTATAGAAAGCGAAAAGAATTCTATGCAACAACAATTCAAAAAAATAGACAAAAAGAATAGAAGTCGGTGATCCCCTCTATATTTAGGATTAAATAATCCAAAGTATAGAAGACTTTATAAACAAGGAACATCGAGGAAGAGAACGAACAAACTCAACAACTCGACTCATCCTCCCCTATAATTAGGGTAAAATATACCTAAGTATAGAAAAGAATATCAACAAGATGAAGGACAAGCGAGAGATCAGAAGAATGAAAAGAAAATAAAAACATGACAAAGACGGTATGAACAACATCACTCCCCCTATACTTAGGGTAAGGGATCACTAAGTATAAGAAAGAACAAGAGTGATGAAACATGATGAATATGAACAACTCAAATCTTTCACCTCCCCTATACTTAGGATATAGTACATCCTAAGTATAGCACACACACACGGTAAAGAGGTGAAAGATAAAAACAAAAGAATAAGGAATAAAATGCAAGGATATGTACAAGAGAAATTCAGCTTGTATCACGCACAAAAGATGTCAAAAAGTCATCATCTAATACCAAAGATATAGAATCAACCATGGATTGGAATGTATCATGATCTAGATGTGGCTTCCGCAATTTTCTGTTCACAAGAAATGATTGTACGTCAGGTGATAAGCTGAATATGACCAATGATACCATTGTCATGCATAGCTCTTACAATGAATGGTCCAGACCATTTGCTTTTCAATTTTCTTGGAAACAACTTCAACTTAACATTGAACAACCAAACTTCTGGTCCGAGGAGGTCTTTCTTCTAATGTGTTTATCATGCCAAAGCTTGACTTTCTCCTTATACATGAGTGAGTTGTTGTATGCAAAATCTCAGAATTCCAGCAATCTATTCAGATCCAATTTGCTGCTTTTTCTTGCTTTCTTATAATCAAGATTGCATACATGGAGTGCCATTACAGATTTGTGAATTAATTCTACTAGCTAGTGGCAAGGCTTTCCATACACCGATCTATAAGGAGACATACCCAATGGAGACTTATACGCTGTCTGATAAGCCCATACAACAGAGTCAAGCATCTAAGACTAGTTCTTCCTATCTGGACGTAAAAGTTTTTGAAATATAATCTTGATCTCCCTATGTGAAATCTCAGCCAAGCCATTAGTCTGTCAGTGGTAAGGAGACCCAACCCTGTGCCCAATTGCGTACTCCTTCACAAGCTTCTTGACTTCTCTATTAATAAAATGACTTTCCCCATCTGAAATAAGTATCCTGGGAATCCTGAACCAGGCAATAATATGGTTCTTGAGAAAAGAACACATCATGCGATTATAAATGGCTTGGGTGGTGATAGCCTCGACCAATCGACCAACAAAATCCACGACAAGCAGGATGTAGTGAAATCCCTGACTGACAGGAAATGGGTAAATGAAGTCTATGCCCTAAGCATAAAAAACATCAGAAATATGTATATACCTCAAGGGCATGGTATCTTTGGAACCAATAGTTCCTCCCATATTCTGACAGTCAGTACAATTTCGAACTTATTATGTAGCATCCATAAATAATGTTGGCCACCGTAGGTCGCTTTGCAGAATCTTCTTTGTTGTGCGCTTCCTCGAATGATGCCCACCAGACTCTATTTTGTGACAGTGCTCAAGTGCACAAGTGTATTACTCCTGAGGAATGCACCTTCTCCAGATACAATATGCACCCTCACGAAACAGGTACGGATCCTCCCATTGGTAAAAATGTATCTCAGATAGAAATATGTCTACCTTATGCTTCAGCCGTTATTGCGGAACTTTCTTGGAGACAAGATAGTTCACAATGTCAGCATACCATGGGAGTAAGTCCACAGATAAAATGGTCTCATCTGGAAAGGTCTCTGAAATAGGAATCATGCTCTGCTTAGAAGTCTCTACATCTGTAATGTGGGAAAGGTGATATGCTACAACATTTTTCATTCTAGTTTTGTCTTGTATCTCCAAATCAAACTCCTAAAGAAGAAGGATCCATCTGATAAGGTGTCGTTTTGCATCCTTCCTTGCTTGTAAGTACCGTATGGTAGTGTGATCCACGTACACAATAACATGCGAACTAAGGAGGTAAGATCTGAACTTTTCTAATCTAAACACAACTGCTAACATCTCCTTCTCTATGACTGTGTAATGTCGATGTGCCTCGTCTTGAGTCTTGCTAGCGTAGCGTACATCAAATGGTATCCCATCCCTTCTCTACCCTAAAACAGCTCCAATTGAAAAATCTGACACATCTTTCACGCTCTGAGGGGAGAGACCAATCAGGTAGTTGTAGGACATGAGCACTATTAACCATGTCTTTCATATAATGGAATGCAAGGAAGAATTTCTCATCAAAAAAAAAATCACTCTCCTTGCATTGAAGCTCAGTCCAATGTCTGACGATCTTGCTAAAGTCCTTAATAAATCGCCTACAAAATCCAATGTGTTCTACAAATGACCTCATCTGCGTCAAATTCTGTGGTGGCTCTATCTTGGATATCACATCGATCTTATCCAGGTCAACCTCCATACAATGTTTGGAGATGGAAAAGTGGCCCAATAAAATCCCATTAGTCACCATAAAGTGACTCTTCTCCAAGATAGTACCAGTTTTACCTCACAGCAATGTCGAAGGACTTCCTCTAAATGAGTAAGACACGTGTCAAAACTATCCCCATAGACCAAGAAATTGTCCATGAAGATCTATAGAAAAATAGCCACCATGTAAGTGATAACTGCCAACATACACCATTGAAAGTAGTAGGTATGTTACACAATTCATAGGGCTTCTATATAAAGGTGTAGGGGGCAAACAAACAAGTGAAAGTAGTTTTGTCTTGATCATCATGAGCGATAGCAACCTAGTTATATACCTAGTACCCATTTAAGAAATAAAAGAACTCTTTCCCTGTCGACGTCTCAATAATCTGATCAATAAAGGACAGTAGAATGTGATCCTTCTTGGTAGTTGAGTTCATACGTCGGTAACCTGTGCAGACAAGCCATGAAGTAGGTACACCGATTGGAATCTCCTCACCACGGTCATTCTTCATGATAGTAATTTCGGATTTTTTTCGAGACCACTTGTAAGGGACTAACCCACTTCAAAATCCGAAACATGATAAATAAAGCAAGCATTACACCATTCCAGATCTCTTTCACGACAACCTCCCTTAGATTCGGATATAGACGGCATTGGCACTCATGGGAGGGTTTACAGTCCTCCTCTAAGTAGATATGATGCATGCATAAAGCTGGACTAATCCCATGGAGATCTGAAATATTCGATCTAATGGCCTTGTGGTTTCTCTAAAGAACCTTTAGCACGTGAGATTCTTGTTCATCGGTCAACTTTGAGTAGAGGATGACTGGAAAGATTTGGGTGGTACCGCAAGGAAGGCATATTTTAACGTTAATGGTAAATCCTTAAGCTCAGGTGGGGTATGAATTCACTCTATGATGACGTCTATAACCGCATTGGTAGAAGGTATATGATTTGTACTCTATGTACTATACATCGTGGCAACTATTGGCTTAACAATTAAAACCTTAGAAAGATCTACAACAAATGGTCTCTGCTCAGAACGGATCGGCTCATCACGATGTTCTGTGATCTCATCAACAAAGGGCTCTGATATCTTAGCGATAATATTAGAAAGATGTCTCTCATCAGTGCATATCTAAAAAAATCAGCAAATGGCTCAGATATGTTGGCGGGAGGCATATAACACTAATCTCAAAATGATGTGTCGAAGGAATATCAGAAGGTACCTCCAATCTCTCAGACTGATCGTTAGAAATCAGCTCAAACTGCCCGTCAACAAACGACTCGGTAAGATCAACAAGGGAACAAATATTGACTGTGCTTTCCAAGAAATCCTTCTAGGAAAGGAACTCCAAGTATATAGGAAATCAGTGAAAATATCTGTCTCTCTAAACTCAACAACAAAATCACAATCCTCACGATCTGGTGTAACGGTCTGTCTCTCATCTGCTGCAGGTGGCGATGAAGGCCTAGGATCAACGATCATCTCAATTTTCACCTTGTCACTCAAAGAGTGAAAAATGATAACTCTAGTATTGTAATCAATTACCCCTTAGGACGTTCAAAGGAACGGTAGACCTAGTATGATCAGGGTATAGAGTAACGATGCAGGTATCTCCATATCCATGACACTAAAATCAATAGGGAATTTCATTCCCTATATTGTTACAATAATGTCCTCTAAATTCCCCTCAACATCTTGATAAATTTGTCAACTAACTAAATGATCATCCTGGTCAATCTAAGAGGTCCTAACCCAAAGTTAGTAAGTATAGAGGATGGCATGAGATTAATGGAGAAACCGCTATAGAGAAGCGTGCGATCAAATTCTTGATCAAAAATATGGCAACGAATGTGAGGTGCTCCCTTACCTTTCTTTTGGACAGGAGGTTACTGATGGCATGAACTATGGCCATGGTCAAGATGTGCTTTTCTATCTTATTTCATCCGTTCTGCTTGTTCGGATGCTTTTAAGTACAAGCTTCTTTCATTCCCTTTTTCACTACAGCCATGTACTCCATGGCCTTTAGGAGTGGCATCTCTAAAAACATGTTATGTAAAATCTCAACCACTCTAGCATCAAATATGGTTTTTTTAGTTTTTGGATTTTCTTTGTTTTATTCAAAGCAGAAGAAAATGGCACACATTCAGAGAAAACATTCAAATGTTTATTTCACTTATTCAAAATAGAATCCTCATGTACAATAGGACAACCATAATCAACATGTAAAGTGTTGTCTAAAACATGTGAAGGAAAAATAAAATCTAAAATAGGACGGGATATTGCTGTTAGGGAGAAGAAGAATCCATGACTAGTGTGTTCTCCATCACTGACGGTGGTCGACATCTAGTTGGTGAAGGTGAAGATGATGATGGTTAAGACAAAGATGATGAAACTCCATTTTCGGGTGCTGCTACAATTGTTGTTGACAATGATGGTGAAGAAGATGATGTGGAAGGTGAAGCTCTCAGTATCTAGCTCTCTCAATCCCAAAGGCTATGATGGTGGCTGCTATCCCAAAGGCTTTGAGATGAATAGTGTCAGATAAACATGTAAAATCAAGGGCCATACCTATCTCTATTGTGGATGGATCATGGCTACTTGCTCCTTCCTTCTGAAGTTGTTGGGATTGGCTTCGACATGTGCTGGGATCATTGTCTTTGTGGTTGTCATGTTGTCAAGCCTCTAAGTAAGACCATTCATATTATTCATTAGCACTGCAATTGATAAAGTGCTAGATTCACCAAAGGTACCTCTAAGTGATTAATAATGGGTTGTTGTTGAGATTTGTAATGGGGAGGTTGCTGGTAATGAGGAGGAGGAGGAAAATATGTAGAATGTTGCTGATGGTAAGGATGTGGAAAGTGTGCAGACTACATTTACTTCTAGCCATGTTTCTAGTTCTGGAAGTAATGTGGAGACTGATACTGAAGCTGGAACTATTGGTGTTGATATTGTTGATGTCTGCCTCCCTAAATCTAGTGGTGGGTCTCTGACCCTGCTGGGAACCCAACTAGCCTTGCCCTGACGGACGGGTCTGGTTGCGCTCTTGATCGAACTAGATACATTCACCTCTTGAATGATTGGTGGAGGTGGAGACTGCTGCTCAGGAATGTTGGGCCTTCTTGTTGGTGTGGGACAATATGTTGTGAATGTTGTGGGACCTGTCCAGTGGTTTACATGTTACAAACATGTTAAACTATGAATGGTCTTCATGTACTCTGCTAGGTGGAAGTGGAAGAAGCATGTTCCCAAGCAGAAGTGTCGGTTGCTGCACTTGCGCTCTGGCATGTTCTGATCGTACTTACAAGAAGCTCCAGATTCTTCGTTATCTCTCCCAGCTTATCCAAGTTATCTGTCTTTTGTTCGATCACTTGGAGCTTCTCAGGATCCTTTGATCGTTTCTCAATTATATCTACTTTGGATAGCTGATTCCCAATTATGGTCAGATCAGAACTGTCCATCCTGTCAACTTCATGTGATGCCATCATGTTTATAGCCTTGTGGGGTGCCGGAGTAGTAGAAGAAGGCATGGGATGTTTTTGGAATGCACGTGAAGAAGAAAGACCTGCGGAGCTCTCTTCATCTCCCCAAAAATCTGGTATAGGAGATCCTCATCCTTATTTATGTGACTACCCCCACAAGCGACATCTACCAGCTTTCGATTCTCATGACTCATACGCCCAAAGCAATTTTGCACAAGGCTTGTCTTTGGAATATCTTGATGGGCACACTTCTCCTTTTAATCATTAGATCTTTACCATGCCTCGCTAATAGGCTCATGGGACAATTGGGAGAAGTTTGCTATTAGTGATCGCATTTTGTTGAAGCATCCAAGTGAGTAATATTTGCTTTGAAAAGCAGACCTCAACTCTTCCCATCTAATGACAACTCTTCCTAAATGTTTTACCGAATAGAGGGCCTTGTCCATTAAGCTAAAAGCAAATACTGTCATCTTCACTACCTCTAATAGAATGTTAGGGTAATGGATAATGTTGCATATGCGATCGAATTTCTGGAGGTGTACATAAGGTTCTTCATTGATATTTACATGGAATATGGTGAGTAATGGTAAGATAGTGGGCTTAAGTTCGAAATGCCCATGAATTGCAGGAATTTGAATCCATGCATTTGTTTGTCCTACTCCTGAATTATGGGATTCACTTAGTGAGAGCTTAGCCACTGACTCTATAGGCTCTTCTCTCCCACCTCCTCCTTTGTTCCGATCCTCCTCTCTCTTGTCTTGCCTCAGTTCAAGAATCATATCTCTCAGTGCAGCTTGAAAGTCAGCCTATTCTATTAATTGAGCCTGAATGGACTGAATGGAGGCTAAAATGGTTGTGTTGATCACGGGTTGTTCATCCATATAAAATTTTCCCCCGGGTGGGATCAAGTGCACTGTTTCAATTTCTGTAAGTGTAAATTGCTCGCGATTAGTCTTTAGGAATGATGGTTCCATGTGATAGTTCAATATTAGAGTTAATCTTGAATAATGGATTCATGGACGAGGTGAAAGGTGAAGTGAAGAAATAGGAATACTCGGTAAGTGAGTCTTCCATGCAGAAGATGACTAGTTTGGAGTGTGAAATGAGTCCGCAAAGTCCGAACTAGAAATTTCCCATACCAAGATCTTCGATATGAAGAGGCGAGATGCGAGAACATGAAAGTCAAGCATGAAGAGAATGAGTAGAAGGTGAGAAGGGCGTGGAAGGATCTCTAACACTGGCAATCAAACATAATACAAACCCACTATTCACTGATGAATATCAAATTCATCACTCTAAAAATGACTAATTAAGCTCAAATCCCTAAAATTCATTTGAATTTCTTCATTTATTTTGCACAATTAACATTCATGCATGTAATAATAAGAATTGCAGAAGCCAATAATCCAAGCCCAGTTGACCTATATATAGATAACTTCCCTGATTTTTAATTAATTCACGCTAACTCCAAATGACCTGAAACCACCTCCATTGTGTACATATTACTAACAACAATTAATGAAATATACAAAATAAATCACTTACTAAAATAAGTGGACCAAAAACCCAAGTCCTAATTCCTGGATTCTCAGACTACAACACTAATATCTTCCTCATCTAGTGTCTAATTTTAACCTACTCACTTTTGAACTAATGTACATTCAATTACCTTCAAAACAAGACAAAGTTCAAGTGAATCTGATCTCATATGTGAAAGTTGGGTTTTGGGCCTTTTTTGTACATTTTGTATTTTAACAATTTTGACCTATTATTTTATGTACATAATTAACTTATTTTATTTTATTTCTTTTTCATTTATTTTTTTTAACGAAGTTTTATTCAAATGCGCAAAAATCCATATACAAATTGAGCTTAAAATCAAAGAAACTAATTGAGTCCAAGTCTTCATTGACAGTATGTACAAAAATTGTCATTTTTGCATTTTATTTTATTTCTTTACTTTCATAATTAATAAAAATGCAAAAAAATAGATTAATGTGTAAATATTTATCTTTGATTTCATCCTATTTTTCCGGATTCTGCTTTAAAAATAATAAAAAAATTATAAAACCCAAAAATCAAAGTATTCTATGTACATAGAGTACCCCAAAATATCACTTTGCACAAATGATCGATTTTTATTTTTATCCCTCATGAAATTATAGATCTTGTCTAGATGAGCAACTTTCGTGAATAAACTTTTTGGATCCAAGGTTATTTGATATTTATTTTTGATTTATCTTTATAACTTATTTTCGAATTTTCTGGAGGTGCCACGTGGCCGGTCCTAGAGCCACCATGTGGCACCCATTTTTTATATTTTTATTTTTTTATTAAAAAATAAAAATACATAAAATAAATTGTTGCCATGTGGCAGCATTTCGACCGGCCGATCGGACGAATGCTGCACCTTCTCCTACCTCTATAGTCCTCCCCCTTCCCCCCTTTTGGGACGGCCACCGCCGTCGCGATCTTCTGGCCGCGTCGCCTCCCCGCGCTTCTTGCCACTTCTCTGCCAATCACCGTTCTCCCTCTCCGATCACCCCTGCAATCGCACCACCTCTAATCTTTGGACTCCAATCACAGATCGAATATGATCCCAATGCCCAAATTACATCCCCGATCTGGAACCCGCAAAGCTCATCTCCCGAACATCACCCGATATTCCTTCTTGTTCTGGAACATAATCAAATCCCACAAAACCATTAGCCTCTAAATCCCTCAATTATTGTTATCTTTCATCACCATTCCTCTACTATTTAAGAACCCTGCCTTGCATTGTCAAGTCCCATCCGCCATTAGCACATAGCAAGGAGTCGACCCGTAGATGATAGCTTCGGCCCCTCCTTACTACGACGAGGTCTGAGTTCATATTGCATTCGCATGCATGGTTTTCCATATAAAAATCATTTTGCATTTTTCAATCTTTAATTTTTAATAGGTATTAATACTCGTATTTTTGAGGATTAGGATTTTTCTAAGATCGATCACCTAGTGACAGATCGTAAAGAATTTTATCTCTTGAAAATAAATAGGTATAATATTTATTATAATTAATAATTGAAATTCACATTGTTTACATTCATAAATTCATAAAATATTTGTCTCGCATAAAAAAATTGCAAAAAAAATACAATGCATTCATTTCCCGATAATTGACATATCGGTTAAACTTCGTAATTTTTGGACATCGTTTCATTCGAAATTGCTTTTTAGTTCCTAAAATTGGCCATATTTGCATTTTGCTTTCCAAAAACACGTTAAAAAATACCGAAAAAATAATGCCTTGATAATCGTGCACGAACTTTGATAGACAAAATTTGTAGGTTGTTCCTTTCCTCCTTGAGTTCGACCCTGGGACTTGCCTAAGTAAAAGAAACATAAAACCATGCCAATTAAAACTGAATAAATTCTTATGATTATTTCTTGACTGATTCCGATTACCCGACATAATTACAACAACACATTGATATTTCAAACACATTATAATTGCCGATAATTAAGGAGGGTAAATTTAAAATTCGTTAGATAGCGTCATTACCAGGGAGGCAAACAACTTAGATTTTGTCTAAAAAAAATTTGTGTTCGATATTCCGCATTCGGGTAGCCTGACCCCCAAATATTCACTTTATATTATCTATTTTTTCCTTTTCTGCATTTATTTTATTTCCAACATTTATTTCCATATTTTCGTTTCTTGATTAATTTTTGTGTCACTCTCTTACACTCTCTCTCTTATTTTAGTGCGAGGTAGCCGACGTACGTGGAGCGGTTTAAATTAAGATCGACTCGAGTCGTGAGAGAGCGTAGAGTCTAGGATTTATTTTTCTGTAATTTCAAATTTATAATTATTTTTTCATTTACAGCGGTATCCCTTTGAACTCTCGGTGTGTAACAAGACCTTGAGCTTTTTCTATGGTGTGTCGTGGCCTGTTACACTCTCCATTGAGGGTGGGGCCCGACTTGAGTGGCTCCTAGGTTAGACCCGTACTTACGGCTATTAGAGCTTTTAGGATTTTATTGTTTGTGCTCATAGAACCTAGGACCACACTGCACATTAATTGAGATGCACATTAGACCGTTCAAATTAGTCTAATTCAAAATCAATTCTTCCTGGCTAATATAACTTTCTACCAGGTGTGGTTTTTATCGGCTTGCATTCATATATAATAATTTTTAAATTCTTGTATTGCATCCCACATTTATATTGCGAAGGATTGATGTAAGTCTTCTATCTGAGCATACATCATTGTTTCACGTGCATCGGCTTTTCCTGAATTTCTCCCTCCTATTTCGTCACAAAAGTTTAAAGGAAATTTGGAATGGATGGTTGACGTGTATTTGTGCTCACCTACTTTTTCTGTGATCATCTAATTAAAATTGGGACTGCTAAATATATCTGACTTTAATTAACTCACAAAATCAATAATTTTTGCAGGAGAACAACCCCGACCTTGGATGCATTTATTTGTCTGAATGAGCGAGAGACGACACTCATGGTTAGAGCCCAGCTCCAGAATCTTCGTTTAAACTATTGATTCTAAAATGATTAGCTTCTTCTTAGCAGAGTGTGTGGTTTAAAGGACATTGTGTAAGGCTTCGTCCTTAAGTAACACTGCTAGCCATTTTACGATCCGTACATACATCCATACTGGCTGAAAATGGATGCAACTAGTTGTAAGAATTCAAGCCAGAGTGTAAGAAATTTTTTCGGCACCTAACAGCTCGCTAATTTTTTTCCAATATTGAATTTATCACCAATTAAAATTGAAAAGATAATTTGTCGAACTCTTGCGGCTTCATTATCTGAGTTGGTGAACTGGGGGTTTGATTTGTGCTTGCATTGGTGTGCATGAACTGATTTCGAAGATGAAAAAATGCACACTTGTGCCATCACTCTCCTTGATAAAAAAATTTCTCACTCGCACCAACATCAACCATGTCTATTCATCATCAGCCTCCTATGAGAAAGACGGGACAATGGTCCGAATACCCATCTGACCTATACTCCCAAATCATCTAAACCCTATTCTTTCAAGAACCCTCCAACATTTGCGGGAGACTTTCACTCTTGGATGAATCCTGCCCCTTGATGACTTCCAAGCCATTCTACTCGAATAATCCGATCAAAGTCACCTCAACATCATAGTTTTCACCTCCACCTCCTGTGACCACACATGAGCAACTGCCATCCTTGACTGAACCATCTTATTCCCAGTTTCTCACTGTAACTAATGAATCATTTCAAGATCAAATCACCTTTGAGACTCATGAGTGACCGAGAGATAAAACCTAATCACACCATATGGAGAGGCCTGCACCTAATGATCATCAATGGCGGATTAACCGTGATGATCAGATCCCTATTGATCAACGCCGAATACGATTCCTTTGATCAACCTACACATACAGAGGACCAGACTGACGATATCGACACATATGAACTTTGTATGACTCCATCGTTTAGGGATACGATCAACCTTACCCATGGAAGTAGACTCTACTCAAACTAGCATTTAATGCCTGAGTCACGGTATGCTGAGTATGAGACCTACCGATTCCCACAAAATCCTTCACTGAGCAGATTCCTTCGATAATTTTTTAGGAGAAATTTTCCAGAAAATAACAATGATATATTGGATATTCCAAGAGAATCTCCTCTCAGCTCATACAAGAAAATGGAAGATGACATTACTGAATCTCAAATTCATAAATGAGAACACATACTGACTGCTCCCATGATTGATAATGAAAAGATTTTGGAGGATGATATTTTGGGGATAAATAAGAGGTATGAATTAATGGAGGATAAATTTAGAAAGTTGTCTGACCGACTAATTTCATTCTGTGGTAGCTCGGATATAAAAATGGATGATGAAATGATTGATACTCTAGTTGAAAGCCCTGAGGATATTCAGAAACCCATAGACTACGATCACCCTAGGGATGACCCTGACAACGACACCTCTACCTACTAATCCCCTAGAGACAATTCTGAATCTAACTCTACATAACAAAACCCCTTATTCTCATCTATGGAAACATCACATGTCTATGGTTCATAGGACGCACCACATTTATACACCACACATAAAATACCAGAAAATTGAAATATTCAAAAACTCTCAAAAAAATCGAAAAACCGGAAAAATACATAAAAAAATGAAAGTGAAGAGGATTTGAAGAATCTGGATCCTACTTGACGGGAAGCACTGGAGAAAAGATTGATTCTTGAACTTCCCTTAATACATGTCATTGAACACTTCATCGACCTTAAATGATTTGTAATGAGGAAATTAATGATGAAAAAGTCAGGTAGGACAAGAACAAAGACTGAAAGACATACCTTGTTAATGGCCACCTCCTTAGTGTTGAGGAGAAAAACCAAGTACCGCATAGTGAAGCGGTTGCCCGGATTTGATTATGGAATAAAATACACAATATTTACCCATGTACGAATCGATGATGACTCGCTAATCATTATCCTTCCGACCTATGTATTTGACAAGCTCAATCTCGGACCTATCAGGAAGATAAGAGAGATCGTTCAACTGATTGTTCGACCAATAAAGCAGCCGAGAGGAACAATTTCAATCAGCATTACATTACAAGGTGCTCCGCTCAATGTGGACTTCACATTCGTTGATATTGAGCATCAATGAGAATTCACCCAGTCTATGATCAATCTCATAAAGCCATTCTCAACATTGGCTAAGGCAATTATTGAGTGTGAGACTCGGGAAATCAATGTTACAACATTGGGAGCACTTCGATCTCACCCAATCCTTGAGGAAACACGATATTCTAAGGCAACCCATGAAGCCGTCAACAGCCATAACCATCAAGCGGTAGATGAGCCCTACCCCGTTGTTACACATGAGATAACAACTATTGAGGAGACTATTGGTTTAAGGATTCTCCCTATTGTTCCATTTCCCGCTTCTCTCACCATATGAAATGACTTCTCATATGATCCTGAGACATATGCATGGATGCATCCTGAGTCGGTGAAAAGTTCCTCTCACAACTTTGATCAAATAACCTAACACAGGAATGCACTAACATCAAGTCAATTGAGAACAAATATGCATGATGCACATAAACAATAGTTTAGAGCCTCATCCCATTATTCCATTTCTCGTTGCTCTCACCGCGGGAAAGGGTTTATATTATGATCCTGAGACATATGCATGGATGCATCCTGAGTTGGCCGAAATCTCCTCTAACCACCTTGCTAATTCAATCAAACTCAGGAGTGCGCCAAAGTTAAGTAGATTTCGTTAAAGTTGCTTGTCAAGCTCGTCTAAGAACAAATACGCAGGTTGTGTACTGACTAAGGAGGAATATTTCAATGGTTATTCATATGGACACTCAATAGTTAACATCTCACTCCCAGAACTAGCATCTTCACAGACAACACGAAACATGGTTGCTTCTTCATCTAAAAAGAAAGTCACCTTTGACATGCCAAAAAGGGAATCATCTGATGGTTCCTCTTCAGGTCCATAAATTGTAATCTACACGAGCGAGGTCTATTCGGCAGTTCTAAAACTCTATTTATGCAAGGATCCAAATTTCGATTCTCGTTGGAGGACTCTTGTTCCTCACTATTACTCATCCAAAGCCGATTTTATTTGTCTCATAAAATATACGTGAATAATTTCTTATCAGCTGACTGATACTAGTTTTTCAGAGTATTCATCATCCGAGGACAAATCGCTTGATTACAAAAAGAAACAAATTTTGAGAAAACAACTGAAGCTACTAAAGAACAAGAATATCTGGAGTTCCTCCACTTTCAAATAATATTCCTCGGAAGATAACTCTGATGATGGTTACCTTTCATCTGATTCAAATGCTTCATCTACTCTCCAGCATGATTTTTTTGAGGACAACACTGATAATGGTTAAGAATCATATGCTCCATCTCCTTCTTATCATTACGATCTCCCACCTCAGGCTCACCAAAAGGATCAACCAAAAACCTTCGTAATCATCGGCTACCTTCCCTCCCTCACAACCCCATCGTTCTCCTTGTACATTTCTTCCTCTACTTAGGCTAAGACCTATGTGTAGGGGGGGGGGGGCTGATGCCATCTGTACCTATTATTCTCCCCTTCTCACGATCACCTCATTTCCACCCTTATTATGTACTTAAGCTGACTAGAGCCTATGTATAGGTGGAACCAATGCCCATATGTATTTACTATCCTTATTCACATATCCCGACCGCCTCAGTTTCGCTCTTCTTCTATAGTTAGACTGTTCAAAACCTAAGTATAGGGGGGTAGGTCGATCTATCTTTTTCTTTTTCTTTTTAACTTTATTACGCTTAGTATGAGCTATGTCTTCTCTACGCTTCTTGTACTCTGAGGACATAACACTTTCTAAGAATAGAGGAGGTGTATATATATTGTATATAAATTTTACCAATAGCTCGTACTTTCGCGTAAGTCTATATGTATTTACGGGGGTGGGTAGCTAACTTGAATAAAAAAACAACAATAAAAAAGGAAGTTTTTGCAATTAACACTGACTATGTCCAAATAATAATTTGAAAAAAGGGCTTCTTATTCATTTTTACAAAAAAATCCTTGCATTAATAAAATTCACAAAAAAATCTGCATTTCACGCACCTGCACTTCATCCAGCATTACATGCTTTTGCATTTGCGAAAGTCCCTTAGGTTCTAAACTGAGTTATGAGCAGAAACCGAGAGTGGCGTGGACTTGACCTTAATCTACATAATTTTCAGAGGAACTTTACCGAGAAATAGGATTTTAGAATGTTCGGGTCTTTGACATAATTCTTCGTGTTCCACATGACAATGTGCAGCGTTTGACTCTTAGTGTCTAACCTGATCTCTTCATTCTGTGTATGACTCTAGAATAGGGAATTAATTTTTACTCCCACACTGTGCACTTAGCTCAACTCAGATGGGGTGTTGGAAGACTATGTGTGTTTCTTTTTTGGTAGCGTGGACAAAGACCGGAGTACGGGTTGAAATAAAGCTTCAGAAAGGGGATGGACATCTGGGCACAAATTTTTCTAAGACCCCAAAACATGTATCGGAAAGAAGATTCCATATCTATAGGGGCACAACAAGATCCATGCAAAGCTACCAAAATCCAAATAAAAAGAAGCGTACTACCAAATAAATACTTGACCAAAAAAGGTCCAAGCTTCAAGAAAACCTGCAGATCTTGGTGGAGACTTGGCTAAACTAGCCGTCTTCACATGGAGAGGTGACTACACTGGCCGCCCTCCAGTTTTTTTCCCTTTCTTCTAATTTATCCCTCTATTCATTTGTGAACACGACACGACAGACTTTAGAAGAAATACTTGACTCCACGTGGGCGAGTTACTGGAGAGGACGTTTGTATGGTAGTCCAGCATTCTTGATGGGAAAAGCTAAAACCTTTCACACACATTAATCGATTGTTCAATGTTCATGGGGTATGCTTTGGGAGGAGGATTGATCTAAGATGACTTCTGAGCCCTAACTGTGACAATGATGTATAGAACTTGGAGGCTGTTGATTTTAAAACCCAAAATCTCACAGAAGTTCCGCCAAACTAATAATCCAAAGGTCGGATCTAGTTCTATTTTCACCTTCTGCTCATGGTCTTGGTATGGAACCCAATCTCATTTCATCTCATTGCATTTCTTTAGATGCTCAAGGACGAGCATGGTTTAAGTTTAGGGGGATGATGAGTCTCAAATTCATCGCTCTAAAAATGACTAAATAAGCTCAAATCCCTAAAATTCATTGGCATTTATTTGTTTATTCGGCATAATTAGCATTCATGCGTATAATAATAAGAATTGATTTTATCACTCATTATGGCACAAAATAAGAAGCCAATAATCCAAGCCCAATTAACCTGTAAAATAGCCGAACTTCCCTTATTTTTAATTAATTCGCGCTAACTCCAAATGACCTAAAACCCAACTCCATTGTGTACATATTACAAACAAGAATAAATGAAAAATACAAAAAAATCACTAACTGAAATAAGTGGATCAAAAACCCAAACCCTACGTCTAGGATTGTCGGACTAAAACCTCGATATCATCCTCATCCAGTGTTTTATTTCCTTCTAACCACTTTTTAACTATTGTACATTCAATTACCTTCAAAACAAGACCAAGTTCAAGTGAATCAGAGCTCATATGTGAAAGTTGGGTTTTGGCCCTCTTTTGTACATTTTGTATTTTAGCAGTTTTTGAACTATAATTTTATGTACATAATTAATTTATTTTATTTTATTTATTTTTTTACTTTCTTCGATAAATGTTTTATTAAAATGTGCAAAAATCCAAATCCAAAATGAGCTTGAACTCAAAGAAACTAACTGAGTCCGAGTCTTCACTAAGAGTCTGTACAAAAGTTGTCATTTTCACATTTTATTTTATTCCTTTATTTTGTTAATTAATAAAAATACAAAAAATAGATTAATGTGTAAATTTCTATTTTTGATTTTATTGTATTTTTCCAGATTTTTATTCAGTTTAAATATAATAAAAAAAATAAAACCCACAAATCAATGTATTATATGTACATAGAGTACCCGAAAAATATCACTTTGCACAAATGATCTATTCTGGTTTTAATCCCTCTATGAAAGTTGTAGAACTCGTCGAGACGAGAAACTTTTGTAAAGAAACTATTCAGATTTGAGTCATTATTTATTTATTTTTTTTATCTTTATAATCTATTTTTGAATTTTCTGGAGTGTGGCAGCCATTTTCGAGTTTTTTAATTTCATTTTTTTAAAAAAATAAAAAAATATAATATATAAAATAAATTGTTGCCACATGGCAGCATCTCGCCCGTCCAATCTCGGCCGATGCACCTTCTCTTTCCTCCGCAGTCCACCCCCTTTACCATTTTGGGACAACCACCACTGTCGCGATCTTCTGGCTACGCCGCCTCCCAGTGCTTCTTGTTGCTTCGCCGCCAATCACCGATCTCCCTCTCCGATCACCCCTGGAATCTCCCACCACCTCCAATATTTGGTCTCCAATCACAGATCACATCCGATCCCAATCCCCAAATTACATCCCTGATCTGGAACCTGCGAATCTCATCTCCCTTATCATCACTGATCTTCTTTCTTGGTCTGGAACCCAATCAAATTCCACGAAACAATTAACCACTCCATCCCTCAATTCTCACCATCTTCCTTCACCATTCCGCTGCTATTTAAGAACCCCACCTTGCATCGTCAAAAGACCCATCCACCGTTAGCACACAGCAAGGAGACAACCCCAAAAGTGACAGCTCGGACCCCTCCTTACTGTAGCGAGGTCCGAGGCCACCGCACCTCGTAGCAGCGTGAGCCCCCAGCTGCTTGCTGCCATTGCTCTGGTCTACCTTCGAGCTTCTCCCACCCACTCCATCTTCGACTTTGACTTCGTCCACCTCGTTTACGCCTCCACGTGAGCCTTACACCATCGCTCGATCATTCCCATCGATGCGTCTCAGCACCGCCTGTAGGAATTTCAATGCCAACTCCATCGACAACCTTCGCCTTTACCACCAAGTTGGCTGCCAGCCACCGCTCCTTCAGCCACTGTTCACCGCCAGAGCACATGACTCCACCGCAGGCCACCTCCAGCTCCTCTGCGCTCCACCAGGTTCATATCCCCAAGCAGTCACGTGCTTCTCACGTGTCACCTGGGAACAATTGCAGCCAAACCCTCTGGATGTCTCTGCTTTACAAAAGAAACCCCACCTGAGAGGTCACATGCATCACATGTGACCTACTGGAACTTTTGCAAAGACCCCCTAAAGAATAGCCAAATCATCAACTGCTCCCGCTGCTCCAAGGGTCATGTGCTTGGCACGTGACCTTTGTAAATTTTGCAGTTCTCCCCCAACAGTTTTGTTAATTTATTTTAAGTCCATCTTCTGCATTCTATGTTATTTTCAAATATTACAGTGATACCCATATGTTCCCCGTTTACTTTGAACCGCTTAATGGCATTATTTTTATTATTTTAAAAATAGCACTTTGTTCTACAACTAATTCTCTACAGTATGGCATAGACAGATATTTTTGTAATATGTGGTTATTTAATAATTATTACTCTTGGGGGAATTTACATATTTTGCCCACTCTGTGCTTGGAAATTCATATTAATATAACCATTGCTCTAAAAATTATCAAAAATTCATGGATTGTAAAATTAGTTGTATGTCACATTATGCCCAAAAAGAATTGCATTTACATACATCAGTTTCCATAGAAAAATCATTTTGCATATTTCAATCTAAATTTTTAATAGTTATTAAAACTCGTATTTTTTAGGGTTAGGATTTTTTCTGAGATCAACCACCAAGTAATAGATCTTGGATAACTTTACTCTTGAAAATAAATAGGTTTAATATTCATTCTAAATAATTGAAATTAACTTTGTTTATATTTATAAATTCATAAAATACTTTTCTTGCATCCAAAAATTCAAAAAAAAATTACAGACTTCATAATTGACTTCTTGGCCCAATTTCGTAATTTTTTTGACATCGTTTGATTGAAAATTTCATTTTAGTCCTAAAATTGGCCTTATTTGCATTTTGCATTCTGAAATCGCAGTATAAAACACCGCCTCGAAAATCGTGCACGAACTTTGATAGACAAAAATTCTAGGTTGTTCCTTTGCCTCCTTGAGTTCGCCCTTAGGACTTTCCCAAGTAAAATAAACATAAAACCACGCAGATTAAAACTGAATAAATTTTTGTGGTTATTTCTTGACTGATTGCGATTATCAAGACGCAATTACAATGATGCGTTGATATTTCAAACATTTACTTATTCCCTACGATTAAGGAGGATAAATTTCGGATTCGTCATTTACCAACTCAACACAAGTGAAGACCGCAAGAGTTCGGTATTTTATCTTTTCAACTTTATTTGGTGATAAATGAAATCTTTGAAAGAGTTAGCGAGCTGTTAGGTTCATGTAGTTCACTAAAGACTGGTCTGAATTCTTACGCCTTGCTTCATCTACTTTCAGCCAGTATGGATGTAAGTAAGGATCGTAAAAATGGTTACTCATTACTTAAGGACGGAGCCTTACACAATGTCCTTTAAACCACTGATGAATCACTAAATGTGTATGTTAATTTGTAGTTTGTTTTAGCACGGGCACTTAGCGGATCATGCATAATTGAATGAAGCATCTTCGTGAGGAGGATTCATCTTGAATTTATAAACCTGGGATGTCCAGGGTCGAACACAGGGACATGAGCCATTATATAATTATTTGGTGTTTCAATATTTAGGACAAGTGTCTCATAAATTATTTAGCTCAAAACAAACAAAATAATATAGAGATACAATGCGAAATGCACATCACAAATGCATGCATGAAATGAAATGAGTTTTGAAGGTATTTAATGCATGTTAGAAATGATTCTTCGATGAACTTAATGGTAGCACATGCAAATATACACATATTTATGCCCTGAAATTGATTACTCAACTTAACCAATAATCAGAGTAAAATCAAGATTCAATTGAGCAATTTAATCAAAGCCAAGTTTCCTTGAATAGAGATTTCAGCAACTCATTTATCTCTAATAAATTAATCAATCATTATGCATCAAATCAGAGAATAAATGAAGCCATAAAAAAGATAATGAAATAGGGAACAAAATGCCACTAAAAGTACTTTATTTCGATAAAAGTTGCTCAAGTTATTAGCAATTAAGTCATTGGGCATAAATGTAGTAAAAACATGACAAAATAATGCACAAACATCACAAACTGGTCCCTAAAGGTAATGTAATAACAGAAAACTAGCTGACGAATTTATAAAATACCTCCCTTTGAGCGAGGGTATTTTTGCAATTTTAGATACTATCAGGGGTAGATTTGTAATTAACACATGCCACACGCGTCATGCACAAGTGGCCTAGTCTTGGGTGTCATTGCAGATCAGATGTAGTTATAGAGGACACGTGGGTGACTCTCCATGCTTTGACTATGCCTCGGTCTCACCGAGGCTCTTGGATCCATTGCTCAGTTGTCATCTAGAATGTTTGATTATCTCAATCGGACAGTACATGTGCTTCATCATCAACTAAGCTCTGCCACGTGCGGCATCGTACTACTAACCTTCGCAAACCTCTATATTCATCCTCTGTCTTTCTCTGTCTTGTAGAAGGACTTGAAACCTCCTTTATGTCGCACGAAGGTGATGGAAGCCAGATGAAAAGGAGTAAAGCTCTATATCCCTGGCTCGATGAACAGTCGCCAGAGTAAAACCTCTAGAACGGAGACATGGCCGAAGCTCGGAACATTGAAGTATTTCAAATCTGTAGATGTTAGTCGCAACCAAAGCATTTGTATGTGGTGTTGTGGAGTGAACGCAGGGCGACAGAGGTGCAGAAAGTGATTGCCCTAAATGGGTCCTCCTCCGCCTATGGTGGAGGAGAAAGATTGGGATGATAGGTGTTCTGGAGGATAGGGGTGTTAGCCATGTGAGTCCGAGGCAAACCATTCTTACAATAAATGTTATTGTAATAAATATGTTTTATCAATAAATGTTATTGATTGTTTCACTCCCTTTCTGAAATTAAGTGAATGAATGCACTATAAGGTCCCTCTGTACAATTAGGGTTATGTACCATGGCCGTCTAAATAATCATATAGCTGGTAATTCATTAAAGATTCATAAAGGCTGGTGTTTGGATGAATATCTAATGATTTAGATAGAGGAATCATCAAGCACTGTCAAATGATTATTAAGAGATGATCTCCAGCCTGAGTAGGAGATGGCAATCCTTTCTCACATAGGTTGATATCTGACCGACCTCTTGATGCAGGTCCTCTGCATGGGAATAGTGATTCAGAGGTGTTAGATTAGTTAGGTCAATGGGTTGACTTAGTGAGATCGAGATAAACTAAGTCCTATGTTGAATACTCTCACGACATAGGCACACATCCTCTGACCAGAGACAGATGTGTTACTATATGTCTGAGTATGTACATTTGGCAGACCATTAGGTTGATGACCTAACAAAGGTCTATACACCGGTGAGCTGGTGTGCATATAAGGGCATATGAGTAATATGATCTCTCAAAGGGATCAAACAGGTTCACTTATGAACCGGAAGACATGAGCTCACTCATGAGGTATTGGGTCCGATCAAATTCCATGCATGGTCGTCATGCTTTGGAATCATGACAATAATTTGAAGGTATGATATATGATTCGGGAAAGCATATGATCGATACCAAATCCCAATGACCAAGATTGAGAAACTTGGTGATCAAACCCTGAAGAAGATAGTGTAAAATTGATCTTCATCTTCAGGTTGATCATTGGTCTTCCAGTATGCAGGATGTGCAGGTATTGGGAATACTAGAGGGTGATATGATCATAAACGATTGTATAACCAAGATGCTTCCAGTTCGAGGGAGTGATGAAACAGGTCTGGATTTTAGTGACTCCTCTCAGTAGAGAAGTAACTTGATCTTAGTCCAAATGTTAGACATTGATCTGAATGAGATTCAGATGCAATGAGAAGATTAAGTATACGGACTTGATTTAATAAAGCATCTATGGGAGGTCCGTGAGATCTGGATTTGAGATGAGATGTCAGCATCGAAGTCACTATACGTGGAACAATACAATCTCCCTGTCCTTATCTCCAAGTATCGGCGGAGAAAGCACATTATTCTTGATGGAGTTCAGGAATAATACCTATGATGAATTTTGTATCCAAGCAACAAGGTCTTGATGATTAAATGAGATTTAATTATCAAGTATAATACGAATAAGATTCATATTATGAGAATGATTGTCCAAGATAATTAAATGATATTTATTATCAAGGAAAAGCATATCGTGGATAGTGCTATCCATAATATCTGTGTATATTATAAATGTGATTTATAATATAATAGAGAGAGAAATTTTGTAAATAGCATTTGTTAATTATTAATGTGGATTGGATTCACATTAATTAATTAATTGGAAATGTAATTTACAAATTAGTTTAGGTTGTGAATATAATTCACATATTTTTTCAATAGCATGATTGAAATATTAACAAATTAATTTGGAATTAATTTGGTGGATATTATTGCAGTAAAAGTTATTGCAATTTATTAAGAAACATAGGATAAAATAAAAAGGAGACAAATCACCACCAAAAGGGTGGCGTCACCAATGACTTAGTCATAGGGGACACCCCTTGTTTTTTAAGGGTGATTTGTTGTCTCCCTTTTGTTATATTATTATCTCTTAATAAATAATTTATATTAAAATTAAATTGTGTTGATAATAATGCAACATATATTTAATTTGATATAAATTAAACAATCATGACCGTTAATTAACACATGGATCAACGTGGCCGTTGGAACTATGTATGCCATGGATTGAGATCCATTGGATCCCAGACTAATATATAAGGAGGGCAACCCTAGCCCTTTTGGAGTACATCAAGAACACAACAAGAGTACACGCATACTCTCTCCCTCTCTCATTCTCGTCGTCCTCTCTCTCTCTAAGGTGGCCGTCCATCTTATGTGTTGAGAGAGACCTTCTCGCCTTCGCCTTCGACTACTCGAGTATCTCCATCTTCTTAGGGGTTGCTTGCACTAGAGGAAGACGACGAATTTCATTGGACGAAATCAGGGGATTAAAGGCTTGGATCTTCGTCGAGGATTACGGGAGTCACGCGTCTCATCATCGCGCCTGCAAGTGCTCTCTTCGTCGATCGGACTTGAGACAGTAGGATCTCTTGCTTTAGAGATCTCGTGATCGCAACCACGCTTCAAGAGGTATTTCTAATACTTTATGGTTTGATGAAATGATCCAAGAAACGTTCTTGTTATCATGTGGTTTCATCATGTGTTTTAAATTTTTTAAAGTCTGCTGCTCCTTGCGACTAGTGCGACTAGTCGCCCCGATCACATAAGATGTGATCGTCACGCATCCGTGATGTGATTGAGGATTCACAATATCCTTCAAGTGATATCAGATCCAGGTTGGAAAAGGTTTTGGATACGATCCATAGACTTAGGACGACTTGGGTTTGAAAGGGTTGCGAAAGTTTTATCGCATTTGAATTTTCGCAACTCTGTCTAATTGATTTTTTCGGCACTGTTTAAATTGTTTAAATACGAAATATTCAATTGAATTTTGTTCCCTATTAAATAAGGAAATCATAGGATCTGAGTTTACTAAATTTGGATTTAATTTGCTCAAGATATGGCCTTTTGAATAAGCATATATTCACTGTTGCGGGACAGCAAATCTGAACGTGATTAATAAGTTAATTACGGTTTTGATGCGCCTCGAAATGCGTGAAATATCACTTGGGTTTTGTTATAAATCAAGTTGGCAATCTTAGGAAACTGATTTTGCGAATTTTGGATTTAAATTGATAAAGATAAGTTAATTTTGGTGATTAGGGGTCACTGCTGGAAATTGACAAATTTGATCATGAACCTTGTGATAGTCATTCAAATTAATATGATGAAAATTAATTGTTAATTTTCTGAAATTGATTATTGATAATTATTGGTGAAATATTTAAAGATGATAATCAATTCCTTGAATGACATCCCACTAACCATAATGATAAGATAGTTGATCTTGATCATTGGTTAATATGAAATCATCAACAAACATTGTTTGCATACAAAACCCAAGGTCATTCTACAATAGTTGTAGGACAACTTTTACATGCAAAACTCTCTTGCTTGAATAGGATTGGGGATTTGTTTAGCAAATCTCCTTATAATATAATCAAAATTATTTTGATGTATATTATATGATATAATTTCGGTTGAAAGACCGATGAGCATTTCAAAGTACATGATGATCTATCTGGCATTATCCTTTCCTGAGGTGGATATGGTGTCTAGTCAGAGAGCATTGGGGTAGCGGGTTGCAACGTATGTGGTCCGTACCACTTGTGCGGTACTGACCATGACAGCGGGTAGGGACTCGATAATGCCGGAGAAATTAAAGTGTGTTTTTCTAATTATTAAAATTCGAAATAGTACGTACTTTGAGATTATACCTACTATTCAAGTAAAATTCAAAGTATGTTGATTGAAAATTGGATTGATAATTGATTTAATGTGATTAAATTAATTATATCCTATTAAAATACTCTATTATGAATAGATGTGTATTTCCCTCGGATGAATTAATTATGTGAATATGATTCACGATAATTAATTATTTCAATTTGAATAAGAGGTGGAGGATCACATAAGTGACATCCATGGTCTCCAGTCATGGCAAAGAATTTCATCACCAAAAGTTGTATATAGGAGACGCCTGTCCGAAGTGACAGATCCTATATACAATTATTTGGATTGGGTTCTTTGCTTCTCGAAAGAGTAAGGCAGTATACGTAGTGACCCCAATATCAGGTCCTCATATTATTAGGGCGATATTGGATTACGTATAGCGAGTATTTAGCCTTTTGACAGTTGGTTCAATTAGCAACGGGTCAACATCATCTTAGGGGTGGTGGGCCCAGGTGTTAAAGACCGAATTGGGAAATGCAAGTTGGACTTGAAAGGCGGAATGTGTTCCCGCTTCTCTTTATTCGAGTCACAGGTTCTCATATTATTGGGATGTGATAAAGATAGAGAGGAGATCCCAGATCTTGCTTGAGATATAGAGGTAAGTATATCTCTTACTTTGAAAGACGACTAGGGAATAATCTTTCATGGTAGACATAGCAAGACAAATATTATTTAAAATGACTTAGTCAAATGTTTTAAAATCGGATATATAATTATTTATATATTATAATATAGTGCATTATTAATTTCAGAAAATGAAGTCCATGAACCCACTGAGCAGGCTCCTGGAGGTCAATCAGTTGACCGGACCAATTTGTTCAGATTGGATCTGAAATTTGGATCTTTTTCTATCTGTAGAGCGCATCTCTTATGTGCTGACTGTTGTGGACGAAATCTCAGGGTCGGAAAATTATTGATGGAAAATATATTGTCGTCGCTGCTATCCCCATAATCCTGTGACGAACAAAAAATATTTTTTTTATTTTTGCTACTTATTAACCTGTATAGCGGATAGGGTTGAACTTAGGGAGGCTACAAATCCCGAGGATTATTCAATTAATCAAGAATTAATTAAGAGAAAACAAGAATCTCAAAGGACAACTATCCTTGGTTTTTGTGATTTTTTATATCTTTTAATTTTTTATTATTTTTTTTCTAATTTTTTTGTATTTTCTGATTTTCAAATTTTTAGTGATTTTGATTTTGCAATTTTTTTTATTTTAAAAAATAACGAACAATATGAACAAGGACAAAAATACGTACACCAACTCTTTTTGTAATTTTCAATTATACCAAAAATACTCAGAAAAATGTAAAGAAAATATTTTTGGGTTTTAAAAGTTTTGAAATATTTTTGAGAATTTTTGTGGAATTTTCAGATGTTTTTGTCTTTTTCTAAAAATCAAACAGTGAGAAAATAAGAAAATGTGAACTGCCTGGACTAATTTGCAACTTAAAAGTATTTTAATGCCCAAAACTCCTAACAACTATTTTTATGACAAACCATAGGCAAATATCTACAAACAAGAATTGAAATTACAATTTTTGGATTTTTGTAGAAGTTTTTATGATTTTTATATATTTTTTGATGTTTTTCAATTTTTTGAGTTTTATAAATAAATAGTGGGTGAAAATTGGTCAGAAATTAAAAGACAATGAAATAAAACTAACCCATTTTTTTTGCAATTTTTAGAGCTATTTTCGAATTTTATGAATTTTTAAATTTCAAACAGGGAAAAATGACCTGTTTTTTATTTTTTTAATATATCAAACGGCAATAAAATGCTATGAAAAAATTATGCAATGTTAAGGCACATAGCAGGAGCATACAAGAATTTTCGCAAATTTTTTTAACTCATAAAAATATTTATTTCAATCAAAGAGATCAAGCAAATCAAGATCTGGACAGTCACGGACTTAAATGTAAATTCTCAAAGTTTTAGCATCAGAAATTAACAAAAATTAAAGATAGAATAAAACTCGTAATTTACCCAGTATATCACATGCAGTGCATGTGCTTTGGAGGTTGACAGGGGCTTCTTTGAAATTTGCGAGACTTTCAAGGAGATGTGTGCAATCTTTCCAATTTTAAATTGAAGAAGCCCTAGGACTTCTTTTCTTTCTTCTTTATTCCAGAAAAATGGGGCACAAGTGGGGACACCGCCCCCTTTCTTCTTCTTCACGCCGATGGCGGCGCCGCGGCTTGCGGCAAAGAGGAGCGGCTGGACGTGGCGTGCTAAAGCGTCAGGGGTGGCGCGATGTTGCAGAAAGGAGGAGCGGGGGATCGCGGCGTCGGGTCAGAGCTGGGCGCGGGCGGAGGGCGTGTGCGGGGCAGAATCACGTGGAAGGCAGATGGAACGGAAGGGGGTGGGCGATGGACTGCGTGCTACTTGTGGCATGGCGGCAGCCGTTCGTGGCGGCAGGGGGGATGGCGTGTCACCTCGGTGGGTGCGGCGTGTCCGAGCGAGAGAGAGAGAAAGAGCGGGGAGCCTGGAGGCGGTCTGATGGAGCGTCGTCGCGCTGGAGGTCATCTTCGCGGCAGGGCCATGGGTGATGAGAGCCCAGTGGTGGCGCGGGACGGTCGCGTCCGTGCTCCACGGTGGCGTAGAGGTGGGCGGCAGGAGGATGCCCTAGAGAGAATGCGGCGGTGGAGAGAGCCTGGGCGGCGTCGGCCAAGGAGTGCAGGAGGCGGGGGTTGGTGGCCCTGCCGCTTTCTATTGAAATTTTTTTATTTTTTTATTTTGATGTTTATTGTTGTAAACAGAAATAAATAAAAGAAGTTTTTTTAGTTTTTTTTATGATCCTGCAAAACAAATGTAAGGAAAAAAGTTTTTTTATTTCTTTAATTATCCTGCAAAACAAACGTTAGAGAAAAAGAAACAAAAATATATTTTTTTTAATTTTTTTATTTTTTTACATATCGGAAAAAATGAACGATGATTCGACGGAGATGAGGGATTCGAATCCGATCTCCGGCCACCGTACGCGACCGGAGTTGAGAGATCGTAGATGATAGAAATAGAATGCGTGGAGATCGAGAAAGTGATATGAAAAATCGAGTCGGTGGCGGATCAAATCGATATGGATTTTTTCAAAACTAGCGAAATAAAAATGTCAACGAGATAAAAAAATGCGAGAAATAAACTACGATTAACATAGATAAAAATAAGAAAAATGTGGATATCAACATAGGAGTGGAAAAGGACCGTGATCGCCTCGACAAGGCTGACTCGCTGTCACCGGACGGCTAGGTGGCTAGGCACAATTCTCGACGAAATTTTCTCTCGAAGATCGGGCTCCTCTCTCTAAAGATTGATCAAGTTGAAATGAGGGAGAAGGAGCCATATAAATAGAAAAGACAGAAATAAATTTGAATTTTTTAAATTTTTTGGATTAAGAGAGATAAAAATTGAAATGAATTTTTGATTTTTTTTAGATAAAGAGAGATGAAAATTGAAATGAAATTTTGAATTTTTTTGGGTGAAAGAGATAAGAGAGATGAAAAGAGACAAAATTAAAAGAGATAAACATATTTACCAAATTATCTTTTTTTTTAATTTTCGTCACTTTTTTAATTGGATTAAAAATATTATTTTTTTATTTTTTATGGAGGTTAATTAAAAATAGCAACTATATACATATGCTATATACATATATGACATTATATACAAGGGTAAATGACGAAATTATCCTTTTTTGTTTTAAAACAATTTTAATTTTTTTATTTTTATTTTTATTAAAAAAATTAGTAAAACTATTTACAAATATATACAAATACAATATGCACGAAAGACATGGGAAAATTGCACAAACAACCCCAAAAAACTGACTTTTTCCCAGTATGGCTACTTTTATTATGTACATGATTTAATTGTGCAATTATTTTTAGTAATTAGAACACAATTTTATTTACAACATTTGTTGTGAATGTTACTTGATTTGAGGTCAATTAAGGTACAAATAAATTTGTGTCAGTTTTATACAGATATATAGAAAATAAGTGAGAACACATTTTTTTTGGATTTTCTGATTAAGGACCCTATCTCCCCCTACTTTATTCCTGGTCGATTAGGTCAAGTATTGACCTTCTCTCGGTGTTCGAGACAGCCTGTATATAGTCTTCCTCCTTTTTATTTTCTTTTCTTTATTTTTTCTTTCTTTCTTTATTTATTTATTTTAGTTTAAAATTAGTCAGAAATGTACAATATTTACACAGATGCAAGTTATTAAGAATATGGAGTTAGTGTTATATGCATGTGTTTTATAAGGTTTTTAAGCTAAAATAAAAGAATAAAGATGACTAAACACAGATTCATTATCCCTCTATGCTTTACCTTTGCTAGTCCCTTAGCAAACACTTATTTGAAAGAATAAGTGAAGAAAAAGAAAAAGAAAGGGAAAATAAAGAAAGTAGGACAACATTGAGTATTAAACTTATCTTCATAAAATTGTAGTTTGGAGCTCTGTCGGACCTTTGGATTTAATAGTGTGTCGGAACTTCGATGAGACTTAGAATTTTAAAATCGACAGCCTTCAAGTTCTACACATCATTGTCACAATTTCGGCTTAGAAGTCATCTTAGATCAATCATCTTCCAAAAGCACACTCTATGAACATTGAACAATCGACTCATGTGTGTGAATGGTTTTAGATCTTCCCATCCAGAATGCCGGACTACCATTCAAATCTCCTCTCCAATAACTCGTCCTCGGGGAGTCAGGTATTTCCATCTAAGGTCTGTCGCACTGTGTTCACAATCGATTAGGGGAGAAGTTAGAAGAAGGAGAAAAGAACTGGAGGGTGGCCAGTGTAGTCACCTCTCCTTGTGAAGCTGGCCAGCGTAGCCGAGTCTCCACCAAGATCTGCAGGTTTTCTTGAAGCTTGGACCATTTTTGTCAGATATTTATTTGGAAGTGGCTTCATTGTATTTGGATTTTTGGTGGTTCTGCTTAGATCTTATTGTGCCCCCACGGATACAGAATCTTTTTGTTTCCGTACATTTTTGGGGTCTTAGAAAAAATTGTGCCCAGTCATCCATCCCTTTTCCGAAGCTTTATTTCAACCTGTACACCGGTCTTTAGATTTCCACTCTACCAGAAAAGAAAATCACACAGTCTTCCAACATCCCGTCTGAGTTGAGCTAAGTGCATAGTGCGAGAGTACAAATTAATTCCCTATTCCAGAGTTATTCCCAGAATGAAGAGACCAGGTTAGACACTAAGAGTCAAACGCTGCACATTGTCATGTGGAACTTAAAGAATTAAGTCAAAGATCTGAAGCTTCTAAAATCCTATTTCTCGGTGAAATTCCTCTGTGAATTAGGTGGATTAAGGTCCAACTAAGCTCCATTCTTCAATTTTATTCCAGACATAGTTTAAATGTCAATACTATACTGAAAAATGCACATGGAATTGCAAAATATGAACAATGCAGAGAGTTTTTTTGAAAAGAAATGATGCACACGTGAAAAGAACATTTTTTAACAATTTTCTGATTTTGAACTTTTTATGGATTTTTTGGAAGAAAAATGCAGATGTGAAAGAAAGTTTTTTTTAAAAAAAATTGCAAATTTTTATTGATTTTTGGTTTTGTAGTTTTTTTTAAGGAAAAGGGGTAAGTAAAAAATATACAAGTATATGCAAGATTTTTTATTGTTTGTTTTTGTTTTTTGTTTTTTTATGTTTTTTGTTGGTTTGTTTGTTTTTTTGTTTGTTTTGTGTTTTTATTGATTTTTTTATTTGATGAGTTCTTTGTGTTGTTGTTTTTTTGTTTTTATTTTGTTTTTTTTATTTTGTTTATGTTTTTCTTTGTTTTTTTGTGTTTTGTTTTTGTGTTGTTTTTTTTGTTTGTTTGTTGTTTTTTTACACACGTGGATTTTACAAAATAAGACAGAAACCCCCCCAAATAAACATATTTAAAAGTACAAGTTATGTCTAAAGTATATATACAATATATACGACAGCCCCTCTACTTAGCTCGAACTATGTCCTCATAGTGATTAGAGAGCGAAAAAGGAAGACACAACTCATGCTAAGGATAGAAAAGTGAAAAGACTCCTATGCTACAATGACTCAAGGAAGAATAAAAATAAGAGAAGTTGGTGATCCCCCCCATACTTAGTATCAAGTAATCCTAAGTATAGTAGAGTATACAAAAGGAGAAAACCGATGAAGAGAATGTACAGACTCACAAAGACACGATATGAACAACATCACCTCCCTATACTTAGGGTAGAGTATCCCTAAGTATAGGCAACAAAAACAAGAGTGATAAACAGGACAAATATGAACAACACAAATCCTTCACCCCCCTATACTTAGGATAAAGCACATCCTAAGTATAGCACATATACACATACGAAAAAGGGGTAAATGATAAAATGGGAGAAGAATGAGTAAAACGAATGGATATAAAAGAGGAGTGGATGTACAAAGGTTAAGAAGGTCGAAAACAAACCTTCTTGTGGGACTACTGAGGTATGGATTTGACAAGGTGTAGGTCGATATTGGGATCATCATTAGGCATAAACTGAGTAGGATCGACCAAAAATGTATCCTCAACGGTTTCGGATTGTGCAGACCTATACCGGTTATTGGAAGTATTATGGTCATGTCCGGCCTAGGAAGTCTCGCAAATATCAAAGTAAAAAGGCTCGAAATCATTATCAGAAAAAGTTGGATCAATTTCAGCCTGGCGAGCCTCTACTGTCAAAAGACCCAAATTTCTTTACAAAATCAATCAAATCAAATTTGGCATCATCGATCTCGTCTGAATCAGGGTGATTAAGAACGAACTCATCAGTGGAAGTAGTCAAATCATGTACCTGTCTAGTCTCAGATTCTACGTTCCGGTCTAAGGTATCTATTGTGTAAATTCCGCGGATGTCATCAATACATCTCCACATACCAGAAGGGGGAACTCCAAGGTCTATGCTTTCCGAGTCTTCCTCCTTCAAGAGGAATTCTTGAGTTTCCTTATCATCCAACAGATAATACGAATCTCTGATATTATCACTGATGTCAAATTCTTTGGGATTGGCTAACACGAGCAGGTTCTCATGAGATACAGGTTTTTGGGCAGTATGGGATGTAGTGATCAACACATCGCTCCCTACATCAGAACGGAAGCGAATCTCTCCAGAATCATAATCAATAATGACTCCCGCAGAGGCGAGGAAAGGCCTTCCCAGGATGATTGGCGGGTGCTCCACAGGTGCAGAGGTCTCCATGGGCATTACAACAAAATCCAAAGTGAAATTCATGCCCTGAATAAGAATGACAGTCTTTTCTAGAATACCGTTCGGCCTCTTGATAGATCCCTCAGCAAATTGAGCTATCATCCTGGTTTTCTTGAGAGGCCCAAGATGAAGAGACTGTACCATAGAGAAGGGTATTACATTAATTGACGAACCGCCGTCAAGGAGAGTGTTATCACAAGAATAGCCAGTTATGGAGCAACTCACAAGAGGTGTGGTCGTGTTCCCTTTCTTAAAATATGGACGGTGAGAGATGGTGTAGGCAGTGGCCATGGTCAAGATGTGACGCTCAGATCTTCTCCTTCGCTTTCTTTTCTTGTGTTGAGGAGTAGATAAATTTGCCATGCACTGTTGAAGTGGAGCTTTAATGATCTCATAAAGGGTGGCTACCACTTCGGGTTCAGTCAATATTTTTTTGAATTTTTGGACCTCATCCATACAAGAGAGGAGGTCGGAATCATCAATTACACGAGGATAGCCAAGAGCAGTCTGTATAATGGAATCCTCGGTGTCAAGGTCTGGACATGGTGTGAATAGATATGTGGGTAAATGATCGAGCAAGTGGGTCCTCTCCTCACAAAATGAATCAATAATGTGTCTCCCAGAATCTTTTTGGATTTTTAGATTTTTCTCATTTTTGTCATTTTTTCTTTTTTGGGCGATTGCAAGCTCTCGTGATTATCCTCAAGTGAATCCATATCCTCAAATAGTGGAGCAACGTTTTGTCTTGTATTTATGTTAATTAGATTGCTAATCCTCGAATTCAAATGATCTACCATCTGATTCAGGGTCTCAAGTGTGGATACCATGAAAGGTGACTCCAAAATCCCAAGATCGGGTGGGTTGAATGAGGGTGGGTGAAAATCAAAGTCCACCGCTTCCTGAAATAATGGGTTAGGTGGATATGCACAAAAATCAGGAGGAAAGTCCTCCTGAAAAAAGGAAGGTGGATCGTCTGGAGAGTACGAAGTATCCTCGAAGATCGGATTGAAATAACTCCAGTCGGCCATCTCCGAAACAAAAGGCAGGATCGGGAGAGCACGAGGGTCAAGTCAAAGGCTATGGAGAAAAAGGCACAAATGCACAGAAGGATGTAGCAAGCACACAATCAATCAAATGCAATACAAACCCCCAGTTCACCAACTCAAGTCAAAGTGAAGACCGTGAAGGTTCGGTCAATTATCTTGTCAATTTTAGAGTTTGGTGAGAATACAATGTATCAGAGCGGTTAGAAGTGAGCTATTAGGAACCCAATGCTCTCAGGAGACTGGCCTATTCTCAAATTAGATCTTTCCCATCCATTATGAATTGCAGACCGTTTACCGGCTACCCGATCAATTCAATCTGTTAAGGACGTCACGAACCTTTTTACCAGCTACCGGAGAGATCTGCAGCAGAAATTAAAAAAATTTTAATCAAGTGATGAAACCACATGATCACGAGAACATTTCTCGGATCGTTTCATCAAACCACAAAGTATAAGGAATACCTCTTGAAGTGTGATTGTAATCGTGAGATCCCAATCAAGAGATCCTCATGTCTTAAGTCCGATCCACGAAGAACGCACTTGCGGGTGCGATGATGAGTCACGTTCCTCCCGCGATCCTCGATGACGATCCAAGCGATGGATCCCCTGATTTCGTCATATGAAATCCGTCGTCTTCCTTTAGAACAAGCAGCCCCAAAGAAGAAGGAGATCCCCGAGTCGTCGAAGGCGAAGGCATGACGCTCTCCTCCTCAATATACAAAGTGGACGGCCACTTGAGATTGAGAGGGAGAGAGGTTAGACGAGAATGAGAGAGAGAGAGAGTAGTAGTCTTCTACAACTCTTGATAATGTGTTTTGGAAGGCTAGGCTAGCCCTCCTTTTTATACTAGTTTGGGATCCAATGGATCTCAATCCATGGGACACATAGATCCAACGGCCATGCTTGGTCTATGTTATAATCAATGGCTATAATTGTTGTTGGTTAAAACCAACAACATTTATTTATAATTAAATTAAATATATGTTGCAACATTATCAACACATTTTTAATTTAACATAAATAAATTAGTTAAGAGATTAATCAATATAATAAAATGGAGATAATATTGCCTCCTAAAAAAGGGGCGTCACCCATGACTTTTTCATGGGTGACACCACCTCTAAATTGGTGGCTTTTATCTCCTTTTTATTATATCGCATTTTCTCTTAATAATTCGTAATGATAATTATCACAAAAATATCCACCAAATTAATTCCAAATTAATTTGTGAATATTTCAATCATGCCATCGAAAATTATGTGAATCATATTCACATCCCAAACTTATTTGTAAATTTCATTTTCAATTAATTACTTATTGTGAATCCAATTCACATTAATAATTAACAAATGCTATTTACATAGTTTCTCTCTCTCTAATATATTATAAATCATATTTATAATATATATGATTAATATGGATAGTGCTATCCACATTATTCATATCCATGATAATTAAATCACATTTAATCATCTTTGATCTCTTTTCTCATTTGCCCAAATAACATGAATCACATTCATGTTATTCATATCTTTGATAATTAAATCACATTCAATTATCTTAGATATCTCTTCTTATAATATGAATCAAATTCATATTATTCATGATAACTAAATCATATTTAATTATCCATTTTCCCGATGCTTGGATACGTAATTCATCAAATGAATTATTCTTGAACTCCTTCAAGAATAATGTGCTTTCTCCGCAGATACTTGGAGATAAGGACAGTGCGATTGTATTGTTCCACGTATAGTGACTTGGATATTGAGATCTTCTCTAAAATCCAGATCTTACGGACCTCACACAGATGCTTGATTAAATCAAGACCGCAACTCTAATCTTCTCACTGCATCCGAATCACATTCAGATCAATGTCCAACATTTGGACCAAGATCAGATGACTTCTCTACTGATAGGAGTCACTAAAATCCAGACCTGTTTCATCACTCCCTATGAATGGAAGCGTCATGGTTATACAATCGTTTATGATCACATCACCCTCAGGTATTCCCAATACCTGTACATCCTGCATATTGGAAGACCCATGGTCAACCCGAAGATCAAGATCAATTTCATATTGTCATCTTCAGGGTTTGATCACTAAGTTTCTCATTGGATCATTGGGATTTGGTATCGATCATATACTTTCCAAAAGCATATATCATACCTAGGTCTTGATCATATACTTTCCAAAAGTATATATCAAACCTACAAATTCAGTCAAGCTTCCAAAGCGAGACGACCGTGCACGGAATTTGATTCTTCCCAATATCTCATGAGGGAGCTCATGTCTTCCGGTTCAGTAGTGAACCTGTATGATCCCTTTGAGAGATCATATTACTCATATGCCCTTATATGCACACCACCGTGCCGGTGTATAGACCTTGGTTAGGCCATCAACCTATCGGTCTGTCAAATGTACATACTCAAACATATAGTAACACATCTGTCTCCGGTCAGAGGATGTGTGCCTATGATGTGACAGCATTCAACATAGGACTTAGGTTATCTCGATCTCGTTAAGTCAACTCTTTGACCAAACTAATCTGACACCTCTGAATCTCTATTCCTATGCAGAGGACCTCCATCAAGAGGTCGGTTAGATATCTGCCTATGTGAGAAAGGATTGCCATCTCATACTCAGGCTGGAGATCACATCTTAACAATCATTTGACGGTGCTTGATGAGTCCACAATCTAACTCTTTAGATATTCATCCAAGCACCAGCATCTATGATTCAATAGTTGAATCAACAGCTGTATGATTATTAAGATGGCCATGGTACATAACCCTAATTGTACAGAGGGACCTATTATGCAAATTATTTATTCTTCATTTCAGATCAGGGAATGATATACGCAATAACATTTATTGCATAATGGCTCGCTGTGGGCTCACATGTCCAACAAGATCCTCACTGGAGAACGACTAATCCAAGATAGTAGTCTGAAAAGAGTTTGGGCGTGGCTCTATCCTAGTGTGCGGGTCGCTCTCTCGCTCAAGCAAACCAAACAATGAGGGGGTTCCTATCCCCAAAACAATGATTTTCCTTGTTTTTTTTAGGGTCGAGTTTTCTTTAGCAGTTCGATTTTAGCAGTTATCACTTGGTTTAATAATATTTTCAAAGAATCACCTACCGAGTGTCCAATTTCCTTTTTAACTTTTGTGAGTGAAAACAATGAAGGATATCGGAAATGCCAATGCACGATTAAAAACAATGATGCATGCAAGGGTTAGAGATGTGTACCTTATCGCTAGCACTCTACATGTAAGTGATCCACGCATAATTGAAATAAACTATCCTATATGCAAATGCAAATGAACCGTCCTAGATGATAGCTTCTATTAATGGGCAAGAACAAGTTAATTTGACTAAGTCCAAATTATGCTCTACTATATAGGCACAGAAATATCTTGTTTAAGGTGTTTGGACCTAATTAAATACATAGCTCAAGCAAATTAATTAAAGCAATCAAGAGGTAGCCCACAAAATCCACGAGAAATAAAGAAAAATAAAGGCGATGAAAACAAAACCGGTGAGGTCCTCCAAGTGCACCGGCACTTGGCGCAACAGACCCCGCAACAAATGAATGTCATTTTATAAAGTTCAAATGGAAAAGAAACTCTCTCTCTCTTAAATTTTTTTGTCTCCTTCACTTCTTCATCTCCTCTTCTCATGTTATTCTGCAGCTTGGTGAAGAATCAAGCCGCTTCCACATCGCTTGGGTGCTTCGACTCTCCTAGGATCGCCTCCTTTGCTCCGCGGTCCCTCGCAAGAAAAAGAAAAGAAAATGTGTAAGAAAAACAATTATCAAATATGAAAGAAAAAAAATGAAATGAATGCAATGGATATAAACAACGAAGTAAATGGCAAAATATACAACCAAGAATAACAGGTCAAAAGAGAAACCTAACTACCCTCGTCGTACCTCCTCGACAACAGCTCCATTTTGTTGTTCGTGGAAAATTTGGAGTATTTGATTTTTTTATTTCTTATCCCTGGCAACGGTTTGACAATTTTGTTATTAGTGATTTTTGAGGGGATCAAATAAATTAATGGTAGTAAACAGGTCATTGTTATCCCCAAAATCCTGTGACAAACATAAAATATTTTTTTATTTTTGCTACTTATTAACCTATATAGCGAACAGAGTCGAACTCAGGGAGGCTACAAATCCTGAGGGTTATTCAATTAATGAAGAATTAATTAAGAGAAAATAAGAATCTCAAAGGACAACTATCCATGATTTTTGTGATTTTTTATCTTTTTTAATTTTTTAATTTTTTATTTCTAAATTTCTTGTATAATCAGAATTTCAATTTTTTAGTGATTTTGATTTTGCATTTTTTTAGTTTTCAAAAATAACAAACAATATGAACAAGGACAAAAATACGTACACTAACTCTTTTTGTAATTTTCAATTATACCAAAAATACTCAGAAAAATGCAAGGAAAATATTTTTGGGTTTTAAAAGTTTTGAAATATTTTTGGGAATTTTTGAGAAATTTTCAGATGTTTAGTATTTTTCTAAAAATCAAACAGTGAGAAAATAAGAAAATGTGCACATCCTGGAGTAATTTGCAACTTAAAAGTATTTTAAGTATCCAAAACTCCTGACAATTATTTTTATACAAACTACATGCAAAATATCTAAAAACAGTAACTGAAATCACAATTTTTGAATTTTTGTAGAATTTTTTATGATTTTTATAAAATTTTTGATGTTTTCAATTTTTTTGAGTTTTATAAATAAATAATATGTGAAAATTGGTCAAAAATTAAAAGATAATGAAATAAAACTACCCTAATTTATTTGGAAATTTTTATTGCTACTCTCGAATTTTTATGAATTTTTGAATTTCAAAAAGGGAAAAAGGACATGTTTTTATTTTTTTAATATAACAAATGGCAATAAAATGCTATGAAAAAATTATGCAATGTTAAGGCACATAGCACGCGAGCATACATGAATTTTCGTATATTTTTCGACTCATAAAAATATTTATTTCAATCAAAGAGATCAAGCAAATCAAGGTCTGGACAGTCAGGGACTTAAATGTAAACTCTCAAAGTTTTAGCACCAAAAATTAACAAAAACAGTGCATGTGCTTTCGAGGCTGACCCGCCCTACACAGTTGCTGAAGTCGTTATTGAATTGATTCAAATCCCATTGATGAATCCATGATTCATTAATTTTGTGTTTGCATTTTGTCTTAAAAACCTTAACAAATACATTTAAATGTCCATTAATTTCCATCTTTTATCAAAACATCATTCATGAATAAAAATGCACTTTTATGCATCCAAAACATGTAAATAAATAAAAGAATTAAAATAAAGAAAACAAAAAGAAGGCAGATTGTAAATACATATTTATTTACAATATGATTTATAAAATATAAATATAATTGAAATTTATATTTATAACCTAACCCCCGAGACCAAGTCAGCAAGGATTGGTCCACAAACAAATAATTATGGGGAAATAAGGGAGGAAAATAATAAAAAAGATTTAATTATTCACTTCACACATTCTTCATTATTTATCAAATAATTATCAAAACTTCATTTATTTTTAATTAATTCATATGTACATATTTTTCACCAAACTCTTTTCCAACTTATTTCTAAAAATGTAAAACAAAATATAGAAATAAGTTAAAAAATATTATCTTACATATGCCAAGAAATCCATCTTTTAAATTGTCAAACTCTCCATATTCCAAAAACAATTTGACCGCGTGGAAGAAGATCCATCGCTGGAGATGTTCCAATGCTGCATCATCCTTGCATCGCGCCTTTGCGTGTGTGGAGCTACGATAAAGACCTATCGTCGAGCATCCATCTTAGGTAATGCACCTCTTATCCCTAGGACATCCTCCATTTCACTTCCGAATTTATCGATTCACGTGCATCAATTAGTCTTGTTAATCGCACAATTACTTTATTTCGTGGGCGATTCGATTCGAATCGAGCACATTCATATTCAATTGTAAATTGAAGATGTTATCCGGAGTCATAACGTTCACTTGGAGTATCAGAAACAATAATATTCATCAATCAAACCGCAACCACTCTTGTCCAGGAGCAAACCCTAACAGAAGTCGTCGACCATTGTCAGGCCGATTCATCGTTGTCTTCGATGCATCTTCCTCAACAAGCAAGCTCGAAGGGTGAAGGTGTCACCCTTCTAGCCCTGCACGAGCTCAAGTATATCTATCCTTTGCTGTAGACTGATCTAAGGAGGAGATCACTGTCGTTGCCTACTAGATTGGGGAAGAACAACAAGAATAGCCCACTACACGGTCCTACGACACATGGCACCAACCGATAGTCTAGATTGTGCGGAAATGATATAATCTTGGTCGTTAATAGTGAAACAGTGTAAAATTTGCATCCAGCCCCTTGGCACTTTCAGAATCTAACGCCATTCCAGATGTTTTTCTTAATTATAATTAGGTCATCGTGCGGGGACCTAACTGTAAGGATTCCAGACCTTTTCTAACAAATAGGTCACTGATCAAGGACCTATTCGAAAGAAGAGCCTTTTACATTTTTTGTGTATTTTTCTTCTTTATTCTCTCTCTGTACATTGGACTACATTTGCAAAATTTGAACATTATTCAATCTTTGTGTATTTTCTTACATTTTATTCGAGTTGATTTTGAAGAGTTTTCCGCTATTTCATCGAGATTTTGTTATTCGATTTTCGACTCCGTTTTGAGTCCGTTTTAAGTCCTTTTCGAGCCCGTTGCTCGAGCGACTTTTCTACTTTGTAGTATCACCTATATACTCCATTTTTCCACATACTATATTGTAGATAAATTGTTAGCAAAATTACCTGTTTGAAAAATTAAATAAAAATTGGAAAAATAAAAATAAACTAAAAATTTCAAAACTAAAAATCGATAAAAAGATTTTCCCGATTTTCTTGCTCTTTTCCAGAAGGAATAAAAATCACAAAAATACCATGTTTCCCCAAAAACTATAGTATTGCTATTCTGCCTCGTGTTCGACCCAGGCACACTTATCTGGTAAACTAAAGAGTGTAGATAAAATAGGAGAGAGAAGCTGCTTCACTTCATTTTCTCTCTCTCTCTCTCTCTCTCTTATTTTATTGATTTTTTCTTTGATTAATTAGGGTTTTGTTTTGTGAGATTCCTCTACACCAACACTGACTTTTTATCGCTATCCAAAACCCTCATTATCACCCACCTGAGATAAAAACATTATAATCAAAACATGAAATATGCCTTCCTATTAGGTGAACTGAAAATGTTACCGGTCATCATAAATTCAAAACTGATCAAGGACCAAGAATCCCGGCTTCTCGATATTCTATAAAGAAAAAACAATGGAATAGGTTGGAAAATTTCAGATCTCCATGGGATTAATCATTAACTTTGTTCCCAACACGTCTGCCTTGAAGAGGACAACAAAGAACCCGAGAATTTTTGCGTAGATTGAACCCTAATCTTTGGGAGGTTGTCATGAATGAAATTACAAAATGATGTGATGCTGGCTTGATATATCCCGTCTCTCACTTTAAATGGGTGAGTCCCCTTCACGTTGTGACTAAGAAATAGGGGATTACCATTGTGAAGAATGATAAAGCAGAGGAGATCCCTACTAGAGTTCCAACTTCTTTGGTGTGTTTGTGTGGCTTACATGTGCTTGAATCTAGCAACCGAGAAAGATCATTTTCGACTACCCTTCATCGACCATATAGTTGAAAGACTGGACGCAAAGGAATATTTCTATTGCTTTGACGGAAACTATGGTTATAATCAAGTTCCCACTTCTCAGGAGATCAGGAGAAAACCACCTTCACTTGTCCATTTGGGAAATATCCCTACTGCGGAATGCCTTTCGGATTGTGTAATGCTGCAGCGACATTGCAAAGGTGCATGTTGGCAGTGTACGTGCATATGGTTGGTTGTTTCTTGAGGTTTTCATGGACGACTTCTCGGTCTACAGAAACATTTTCGATCAATGACTTACATATCTAGAGCGGGTATTGACGAGATGCTACAAAGTAAACATGGTGATCTCGTGGAAGAAGAGTCACTTCATAGTGACCAAAGGAATCGTTTTAGACCATGTCATCTCTAAACATGTCAAGGAGGGTGATCCTGCGAAGGTGGACTTAATTGCCAAATCAAGCCACCAATAAATTTTAAATATATACATTTCTTGGGAATGTGGGATTTTATAGAAGATTCATAAAAGACTTCAGAAAAAGTGCCTAACAATAGACTGAGCTTATAAGAAAAGAGACAAAAATTATTGTAGATGCTATAGTTCTCCATGGTTCCTTAACGTTTCTTCTACATTTTGTCTTGAACCCTTAACAAATGCATGTAAATATCCATTATTCACATTTCTTATCAAAATACCCTTTGAGAATAAAAATGCTTTTTTATACATTAAAAACATGTAAATAAATAAATGAAAAAAAGAAAATATAATAAAAGAGACAGACTATAAATATGTATATATGTACAGTATGACTAAAACATAAATATAGAAGAAAGATATATTTATATAACCTAACCCTCCAGGCCAAGTTAGCAAGGATTGGTCGAGAAATAATAATGTTGGAGGAGATAAGGAAGAAAACCGTAATAGAATTGATTGTGCACTTCACACATTGATTCTTATTTATTCATTATTTATAAAACTTCATTGATCTTTATTTAATTATTATTCGAAACTATTTTTATTCCTTAAAATTCATATAAAAATTTAAAAATACTAAAAAATCCCAACTTATATATGTGCCTTGAAATCCAGCATTTAAATTGTTAATTTCTCAACTTTCGAATATCATAAATTATTCATATGAATTCCAATTCACTCTACTCAACTTTAAATTCATAAAATTTTATTCTATAATGAAATTGATTTCAATAAAATCATAGTCCATTTGCAAAAAGTCGGTTTCGATACCTAATGACAACTGGGTTTCTAGCTATGTATTTTACTCTGAACATACTATTTATTAAATTATTTTATAATTTTTAACCCTTATTTAATATTTTAAATAAACCAAAAACCTTAATTTATAGAAGAATTCTAAATGTCTAACATATACATGTATTATTTATATATTTCAATTCTCGTATAAAAATAAAATGTTCATATAAGTCATATTTATTATGATAATAATTAACAAAATATAAAAATAATATGATATATAATAAATTATCGAATTAAAAATACAACATATATTTATTAAGTGTATTATATGCCTATTTAAGAAGAATATATTTATAAGTTATAAGGTATATATGTTTTTGTAAAAATAATTATTACCTCACTCAGCTCCGATCTCCTTCGGTCATGACAACGCCCAAGGTTCGTCCTACGTGGAAGACCAGTTATCAGAGGAGGTTCCAAGGCCCTTCGTTGGCCTTGAATCATCGTCGTGTGTGATGTATTGCTACGGGAAGACTACCCCATCGAGTGATAAGTGTGGAGTTTTACACTCTGCATCCGCATGTAGTCATCCATTCGACATTCGTTTTTCATTCCCAAATCGATCATTGTCCCTCATATTTCATTCTTTCCAAGAAATGATATTTAAACTTCAAATTGTCTTAAACCATGGGTCGATTCCCATGCAAATCGAGTAATTAAAATCTCTATTGCAGGTCTTCATGAGGTTCTATAGCATTACTCCACAGTCGAAGCTTCATTTGCATCAAATAGCAACCAATCAAAGTGGCCATCCCAGCTTGGGTTTCAAACGCTAGCTTGGTCTAGATTCATATCCATCACATTCTTATTTTTCACCCTATTGTAGGCGAGCTCGGAGAGGATAGTTGATCCTTGAAAATTGGCTAAATACATATTATAAAAGTACTCGTTGTAGTACATATACTTAGCGAACCATGAAGAACTGGGTCAGCTGTCTCTATGAAGAGGACCTAGCTTTAATTTATAAACTTGAGATGTCCATGGTCGAACTTAGAGACATCAACATTTCAGTCAATCAATTTAATTGTCAAATATTTAGCAATGTGATTTATAGGATTGGCATCATGAGCATATGCACAAAACACAAAAGAGACATATTTTTAAAACATTTTTGTACTCTTATAATTAATGAAAAAAATATGCACAAGCATACAACTTTTATCTATGTCATATAAGCATTCAACGATAATTAATTCTATGATGTCACTTTTATGCTTAATCAATTAAGGAGTAATTCAATCAATTGAGGACTAAATTATTTTATTCAAGATAGTTCAAGTAAAGTAACTTAAAGATTTAAAGTAAATATCAAGGTCAATTCCTCAATACTTGTCCTTTTTCAATTTCATTCATAAGCTAGTTTAACCACTTAGGAAAAGGAACAATTAAACGTGATTCTCAAACCAAAATTTGTAATAAATCATTGCTATATATATAGCATAAAGATAGCTTTCCAACGAGACAAAAAGCACTCAAAACAGATCCATATATAGAGATATATTAAGGGCTTAATCCAAAGGCATTTTTTCAATAAAAATAACAAGTTTTTATTACAAATAAGGACAAATTGCACTGAAGTGGAATTAAAACAATCCACAGGGGCTAAACTGTAATTGTGACAAATGCGAGAGTACTTATCTACAAATCTAACAAAGGTGAGGGGCGACGTTGTAATTTTCTTGACTCACATGCACGCTTCATGTGACATGATTAGGCTCAGAAGCAGGTTCATGTGCACGTGGTGAGGTAGTGAAGGCTTGGATGTAGGCTCGTCTCACGAGCCTCATGATCTAAGCAATTCTTTTGGACAACAGCTTGGCCTCTTGTCCTCCGTCGGACGACGCCCAATTTTAGTAAATTTAGGTTGATCGCTTCTCCTACGATATTCATCTCCTCCATGCCCGACAGAGCTCGGGGGTCTCCGGTGAAGGCTGTGATGCTCTTCCTTGCTCCTCAACGGATTTAGAATCGCCCAGTACATTACCGGAGATTTAGCAAAGTCAATCATGGGCTGAGGATAACAAGAGATGCCTCATAATGATCTGTCCGTGATGTTCTACCAAAGAAGAAGGTGTAGATCGGAGCATCACCTTGTTCTCTAACCAAAGAGGCCACTATCGCATGCATTGTTAAAGCAGACGGAAGTAGAAGCACATGCAACTGATTTGAAGAGGAAGTCTAGGCGATATGGAGTTCTCTAAAGTGGTGAAGGAACTAGCCCAAAACGGTTCACGGTTCAAACAGACCCTAGAATGGATCAATGTGGAAACATTCATAGAGAACTAAAATTGATACGAATAAGAACATGCATGAAATATGTATAGGAGGCGATGAGATCCAAGTGATGAGATCATGATATTAACAAATAACGGACCTAGAGAATTAGGTGAACAATGAAAGAAAAAATAAACATCAAATGAAAGCATACATGGAAGATGAAATATGGAAGATGGATTTGAAGAACACTGTGGGCTTTAGATGGAGCTAGTTTGCTCTAGGTATTCGCTCAAACATTCTGGCCAAGGAACTGAGCTTGATTAGCCAAGAATGTGGTTGAAACATTGCCTATTATGGTCGAGATCTCACCAAAGAAAAACTCTTTCTACACTCAATCTCTCTCACGATCTCTGTTATAGATGGAGGGGGGAGCTCGACGGTCCCTTATTGAATGGCGGGATAGGGACGGAAGTTGGTCGAAGGTAGATTTCTATCTTGTGGATGTTGATGAAGGGTGGTTGAAGGTGGCAGTTTCAACCACCATCCACGATCAAAAAAGAGGGAGTTGGGAAGAGTTGATTATCTAGTGAAGAAGAGTGATGAAAGGTGATCGGTTTAGTAGCGGTTTCGAAGGAAGAGGATGTAGGAGGATGTTGACAAAAATGGGTGAAGATACCGCTAGTGAAAGTTTGCAACGCTTCGCGGGACTAGCTGCTGGAGGTTGACGACGCACCAACACCATTGGATCAGGATCCAACAGTGCTAAAGTTGGGCGAATCGAGCAATGAGGAGCAGCCATGTGGGTGGCAATGGCCCAATAGGAATTTAGAGAAATGAACAAATATGAAATAAATCTATAAGAAATAAAGGAAAATAAATTATAAAAAACTCAAACATGAAAGATGTAGATCTCGATGATATCTACAACTTTCATGTTTAAATCAATGAGAAAAGAAGTCATCTTTATATATATAAAAATTAAATACACATTAAAACAAACAAAAACAATTTTCTTTTTTTTCTTTTGTTAATTTGTACTTTTATTTTATATTTTATGTAGAATTATTTATTTGCAATATTACTCTATTTTAATCTAATTTTTTAAAATAAAAAAGAACATAAAATAATAGCATAATAATATATATTAATTAGGGTCAATTATTTACAACAAACTAAAAATTATTTAGTGGTAATAGTCAATGAATCTTGGAGAATAACTTACATTAGAGAGATAATAATATAAAATAAAGTAGATAAATCAGGGATTTATCAATACCGTCCTGGCCCTGCTGGAGAATCCATTGTCGCCTACACCGACGCACATCGCTGGAAGTCGAAGAATTACCACTGCCGCTATGATTTGGGGAAGAACGCTTGAAGAACAATCGAGTAACAAATGGCTGACACATGACACACTTGGACGTCCACGATCGCTTCAGCCCTTATAATCTCAGACGAAGAAATCGAATGGTTGTGAATTTTGCAAAAGTTGCCCAACAGATTCCAGAGAATTTTCGTAGGACTTCAGGACATCCCATATTTACATAAAGGTCCTTGATCAGGAACCTTAGTGTAATAATTCTAGTACTTCTCTTTCAATTAGGTGCCTAACCTGGGATTTAATTGATAGAAGAGAAGCTTCTCTGATTGTATTTTTTCCACATAATTCAACACTTCTACTTGGACTATTTGGACATTTGTGGACACCTTGGGAATTTATCTTCACATATTATTTTCCTTCATTTTATTTTGCTTTATATTGTGAGTATTTCATTGCATTTATATTTGGAGTTTTAACTTCATTTTTTTATCAGTTTCTTTTTTATTTCTTTCTCATGCTCACGGGTCGAGCGATAAATCTACTATATAGTATCACCTATTTCTCTAATATTTTCACATACTATATTATAGATAAATTGTTTGAAAAACATTCCATTTGAGAAGAAAATTGGAAAAAGAAAATCAAATAAGAAAGATAAAAACTAAAATCAAGAAAAAAGAGTTTTCTCATAGAAGAAAACGAAGGATAAAAAATCACAAAAATATTTTCTCAACTCAAACAATCTGAGTGTGATTTCTTGCCCCCTTGAGTTTGACCCAGGAACCCTTTCCTAGATAAAATATAACTGAAACACCAAATTTAGGAGAGAGACCATATTTATTTATTTCCTCTTGCATTCTCTTTCTCTCTACTAGTTGGTGTCTTTTATTTGATTAACTGAATTTAGCTCAGTGCTTGCTACAACTGAAATATTTTTAAATGCTTACAAAGTTTGGCTATCAAAATGGCACCATTGCATGGGATGCGTTAGATTTTCAGACTTGTTCTCGACATACGCTCTCTTGTTCACTTCTTCTTTTCTAACTCAATCCTCACAATTACTTATTTTTCAAAAAATCGATTAATAAAATGGCACCGTTGCAAGATTGGTGTATCCGTGCTTGAGTTTTTTTAGTTCTATTTTTTGTGACTTTTCTTCTTCTTTCTTCTTCTTTCTTCTTCTTCTTGATTTTATCATTTTTTATGGTTTTGTCTATATATTTTCTCTTTATCTTCTCTTTTAATTTTTCACTTTATTTTCATCACATTTGTGCGTTTTCTTTTTCTTTTATTTTTCTTTATTTTCTTGCATTTTATATTCTCAATTTTTGTTTCTGAGTTTCTTCTCTATTTTTAGTTCTTTTTTGACTTTGTTTTTTGTTGAGTTTTTTTGTTTGATTTTTTTTCGGTTTGTGCTATCCCATGTTGCAAGGCCAGAGGATTAATTAGCTTCCTTGGGAGCCAACTAGCTGAGCGTGTTGAGATCCTCCTAGTCTTCTACAAGCCGGTTGTAGAGAAGCAATGTGAGCTGATGTAGGACAATTTTTGTGTATTTCTTTTGATACATTTTTTTTCTGAGATTCGTGGCCTTCGCCCATTTTTCTATTTTAGTGAGAGAGGAAGGGGTAGTTTCCCATTTTTATTTTTATGAATATGGATCCACTAACGACATTGATGACATGCTACGCAACTCGGGTTAAGAAAAATCAAGGGTCGTTACGACCCGAATCACCAAACGTTGGTCAACAAGAATAAATAACCACTCAAAATAAGATGAAACAATCAAGCACAAAATATAAGCGGTTCGCTATTTATTTTACTTGGTATACCAACCAAGGTCAAACACAAGGAATACGAGAAAATCTACGAAGTAGTCAAATCTCAAAAATAAAAGAACATATTTTTCGTGGTTTTTAATTTGCAATTTTTTTATGATTTTTAGTAAGGAAACAAAATCAACGAATACGAAAGCAAAGAAAAACAACAATTTTTTAAATTTTTTTATGCTAAAAATGCTTAAAAATTGAGATAAAAATATTTTTGGTTTTTTGAGGTTTTAAGGTGTTTTTGGTAATTTTCTGGAGATTTTCTGATGTTTTTTAATTTAAAAAAAATCAAAAGAGACTAAAAATGCAAACAGTGCACTGCTAGGATTAAATTGCAAGTTGAAAAAAATTTAAAGTGCTAAAATCTTGGATAGCATATTTATGAGAAAATATGAAGAAAAACCTACAAACAAGAACTAAAATGAGGATTTTTGGATTTTTCTTGAATTGTATACAATTTTTATAAAATTTTAGGACTTTTTTAATTTTAGGGTTGTATAATGATTTTTCAAACAAAACTAATATGTAAACAAACACACAAAAACACATTAACAGGTATTTTTGTCGGCAAATTTCAAATTTTTATGGATTTTCATAAATAGACAGGACACTTTTTAGGTGTTTTTTATTTTTCAAAATTATTAAATGCAAAAAAAATAACCACGAGAATTACACTAAATACTACACGTCAACATGAGTTGGTGGTAATTTTTAGAAAGTTTTTAGGATTAATTTGTGATTTATTAAGTTAAATAAAAGACAAGCACTTTGTAGGGACATGTATGCAATTAAAATAAAGTTCTGGACCTAAAAATAACACAGGTGAAAAGTACAAGGTCGAAATTGCAAAAGGTTTGAACAATCACACGCACAACACATGATCCATGCTCACAGGGTATGAGTGCAAATATCAAAAATTTGTCATTCAATTCATAACATCTCAAATGTGCAGGACATACAATGCAAATAACCCAAAAGCACGTGGAGATGCACATGAGTTGAAATAGACCAGACTAAAATGCAAATATCAGAAACTACAAGGGTCTAACTACAAATTATCCAAAGTAAATTAAACTATGATAAATATTTATAGGACCAGAAGGTAAATGCAAAACATAGAGGGGCTTAAGTTAAAATAATCCCTTATTAAGGCACTTATCGAACGGACAAGGGAGCTCCATTTATAGATTGACGGTCGGAATTGGGGGGATACCCATTCGACGAGGGACGCCTCTTGATGAGATCCTCAGATAGATACAATGATCAAGGCTCCCTTTAGCTTTCATGGTGGAGATTAGAACTGGGGGAGGCCTGAATCCAATGGTTAAGGGAGCGCCTGAAAGAACCAATAACGAACTCGCCTCCGCGAGTTTCGATCGGCCAGTACACCCGACATGAGCATCCCCGAGCTGCTCTTATGGGGGAAACGTCGCCGATGATGGTCCACAGCGGCTGAGATGCTCAGAAAGTGGTCCATACAACTGAGAGGGCATTGGCTAAGCATGGCAGCCTGGAGCATCCATAATGGGTGCAAGCTCGAGATATCCTCCGAACTGGAAGTCCCTAGGCGCTAGACCTGCAGAAGAATGTTCTTGCTTGGAGATGGAGCTCCAACGAAGGATTAGGGTACGAACATCAGCGAGAACAGGTGGAGGGTGAATGGGTCAGGTCTCTGTCAGGTGAGGTAATGGACCTGATGCTTGACTCCAACTCGATTGTTGGAGTTGAGGGATAAATTGCGGAGCAGAACACAGAAGTGGGTGAGCATCGTCTGGAGGTGTGCGAGTGTCAGAGCGAGCAATAAAAGGGTGTGAGGTGATAATCGGGATGAAGTGTGAGTGCTAGTAGGTGGACTAAAAGAACAAGAAATAGAGCTAAATGGGATACTTAAGAATGAAGGAGGATGCCTGGGCTGGTGAATGGAGTCCACGGCGGTGATGGCCTCGTTGGGCGGCATGACCAGAGGCCGGAATCTCTTCATATCGGATCTAGACGATGCGTCATCGGACCTGGTGCAATGCTCCAAAAGGTACCCACACCCTCTCCCTCTCTCGATTGTCACTTTGAAAAAGGGAAGGTTGGCGAAGGTGGTGGAGCAGTTGGAGGAGCTGGAGTAGGAGGGGGTTTGAGGTGATTTTATAGGTGTTCCAGGTCTGAAAAGAGAAGAGAGAAAACCCGCGAACCGAGGCACGGATCAGGCAGATGAAGGTTGGGCATGTATTAGGGATCCACGCCCGATAATCAGAGCTCTTAATTGAAGGCAAACGCAACCAGATCAGTTCAAGAAAATTCGTCAAAGTGGAGTAAAACCGATCCGGCGAGGATGAAAGGAAGGGGGGGATCAGGTGACTGAGGTCAACAATGCTGAAGTGGACCAATCAGAATTGGGCAAGAATGCGGAAAAAAAGGCTAGAGGATAAAATAAAGAGAAAATAAAGATAATTAAATTTAAAAAATAAATGAGTTTAAATTAAAAAGTGTATAAAATAAAATATGCTTATTATTTTTCAAAGTATTTTTATGCAATTTTTAATTTTTTTATGAAAAATAAATTAATGTATATAAAATATATAGTACTATATACATGTATAATATACGTATGTAGTATGTACAAGTATTTTTATTCTACTATTTTTACACAAATATCCCTATCTTATATTTTATTTATTTACATCATAATTTTAGGAGTATAAAGTAATTTTTAATTTGTTTTTGTAAATTAGTTAAGGGTATAAATAGAGGATGTAATATATACATATGTGTTTTGCACAAGGAATGAAGGATTTTATTTTTATTTTATTTATCTGATTTTTATTTTATATTATTTCTATGATTACATACAAGGGTATAAAAATGATAATTTAATTTTATTTTGCCAAAAATAATTGTATAAATAATATGTACAAATATAGCTAATATATACAATGCATAGTGAGCCCTATCTCTCTCTACTTATTTTACTTATCAACCAGGTCAAGGCTGGGCCTTCTCTTGGGGTTTGTGCCACTCTATTTTACTCTAAATACATCATTCTTTTTCTTTTCCTTTATTCTTTTATTTTTGTACAAAAACAATCTAATTATGCAATATTAACATAGGCATGTAGTTTGTTAAGTTATTATATTTACAGATATTTACATGATATTTTGCCAAGAAAAAGAGCTAAAATAAAAGAATAAAGAGTGAGAATCATGGATTCATAACCCCCTATACTTTACCTTTGCTAATCCCTTAGAAAACAATTATTTGAAAAAGAAGTGAAAAGAAGAGAAAGAAAAGAAAAATAATAAAGGTTTATTATTAAACTTATCTTCATTAAATTAAAGTATGGAGGTAAGTCAGACCTTTGTATTATTAGTTTGTCGGAACCCTATTGTGAAATAGGTTTAAGTCTCAACAGCCTCTAAGTTCCACTTATTCTATGGTCAAGACTCCTTAATAAACTGGATCAGAACAAGTCTACATACGCAAACTCTATTGACTATGCATCTTTGCTTGTACGGTTTAAGTGGTATGTAGCTCCCTACCTCAGAAACGACAAAGAAACAACCTCCCTCGACAAGGTAACTCTAATTCCCTAGTCTAGCAGCTCTTTCCTCGAGGAGCAGGGTATTCCCTTCTAAGTTCAAGTTCAACTAGCTCAAGAAGAGGGGAAAGAAGGGAATGGACTGTGACCAGTGTAGTCACATATCCCAGGGAGCCTAACCAGTGTAGCTAAGTCTCCCGCTGCAAGCTTCCATGAGAAGAGAAGGTAGGATACATAAGCTTTGCTTATTCACAATATATACTCCGACATGCATTTTATTTTCAATCGGGCATGTCTACATTTTTGGAGTTTTTCATACTTTTGCACACTTTTTTTATGTACATATTTACAACATATTTACATGGTGCAACATGTACATAAAGAGTTTTCCTCTTGAGCAAGTAGACTATCCCTCTTTTGAAGCATTATTGCAACCCACAACTCCTGTCTTCATACCTCAAAGCTACTAGACCAGGTTGAGGTGCACATCCCTTCTAATGGCAGATGAGAGGTTCCGCCCAGAAGTACTACCCACGTATGCTACCCCAAGCAAAAGAATTCTTCCTCCTCATCACCTCATCCGCGTGGAGCTATGTGTAAGGTATTGGTCCAAGTAAAGCCATTGTCTCTGAGAGTCATGCATGCTTTGTTAAGTGTTCTACTTGGGCTCATCGAGATGACATGTGAATATAGCCTAGTGGACTTAAAGAATTATGTCACTAATGGACCTGAAAGTCCTAACACCACATCCTATATGGTTCCTCTGAAGCTAGGTGGATTGAGGTCTTAACCGAGCTCCATTTTCCAATTTAATTCCATACTACATTAAATGTCAACTATGATTTAGAAAAATATACAAATAAATATGTACCAAATTCTTTTTATGCAATTTTTCAAAATATGCAAAGTTTTATGAAAAATGTTTGAATGCACGGAAGATGAAGTTTTGCAAACTATTTACAAACATTTAGAAAGAAAAATTTTTCAAATTCAAACATTTTTCATAATTTTGTACTATATACATAATTTTCATACCAAAAATATTTACAAACTTTTTACAAAAAATTTTTACAAACATTTGTACAAAAATAATTTTTACAAAAACTATTTACAAACATGTATGTACAAGAAAGAATTTTATATGCAAGAAAAAATTTCAAATTTGTGTGATTTTTAATTTGTTATTTTTAGCCATTTTATCTATTAGCATACTCACACAAAGTATGAGTTATGGCTAAAAGTATATATACAATATATACAACACCTCATAGTGATCAAAGAGTGATGAAAGAAAGACATAACTCATGCGGAGTATTGGGAAGTGAAAAGAATGCTATACTACAACGACGAGTAAAATGATGCAATTAATAGAGGTCGGTGATCCATCTATACATAGGATCAAGTAATTCTATGTATAGAAGGTTGTACACAAGGGGAAAATTGATGGTTAGAATGTACATGGTTTACCTCCCCTATACTTAGGACAGAATATCTCGAAGTATATGCAACAAAATAGTGGTAAAAAGAATCAAATAGGTAATCACAAGTCTTGCACCCCCTCATTCTTAGGGTAAAGTACACACTAAGTATAGCATAATTATGAGTTGAAGATGGGGTGTTAGACAAAAGAATATGTGATATGGACAACTGGATCTATACAATTGGGGAGGAGAAGTGATAATCAGGCATGAGATGCAAATGATGTGAGTCAAAGACCAAATCTCAAGCAAAATGAATAGGAGAAACGTATACAATCAGCGGATCATGATCTAGATATGGCTTCAGTCATTGACGGTTAACTCGAAAGGTGGATTCATATGACAACTCAGATATATCAATGCTTCCATTGATGTGCACCTTTCGGACCAAGTATGGTCCCTTCCATTTGCCATGCAACTTCCTTGGAAATAATCTCAACCTAGCATCAATTATTCATACTCTCTGGTTCGGATCAAACTGCTAATGGATGATATTAGAATCATGCCATAACTTCACTTTCTCCTTCTATTGTAGGCTACTCGAAAAGGTTGCATCTCTAAGCTCCTCCAGGGATGACAACTCTGCTTTCCTCTGTTCTCCTATGCTCTTGGGATCCAAAAATAACTCATTGACTTCCCATAGTGACTTATGCTTGATCACCACAGGTAAATGGCATGGCTTTCCATAAATGAGATGAAAGGGAGATGTACCCAAAGGTGTCTTGAAGGAAGTCTGATAGGTCCACAAGACTGAGTTTAAAAGCTACGTCCAATCCTTTTGATCTGGGCAAACAACCTTTTACAATATCATATTGATCTCCCTGTTCGACACCTTAGCAAGACCATTGGTCTGAGGGTGATATGGAGTGGCAACTCCATGGTCAATGCTGAACTCATTAGCAAGGGCCCTCACCTTGTCATTTATAAAGTGAGTGCCCACATCTGATTTCGATAATCTAGGAACCCTGAACTATGAAATGATATTCTTACTAAAATATCTGCAAACAGTCTTAACATATGGGGTTTGAGCGGGGATTGCCTCAACCCAAAAACATAATCCATAGTAAGAAGAATGTACTCACATCCCTTACACATAGGGAATGGACCATGAAATCGATGCCACATGCGTCAAAAACCTCACATAAGTGAATGGGCTGCATTGGCATCATATCACGATGTCCACAAGTGCCCATCCTCTAACCATCAGTACACCTCTTCACAGATTCATCAGAATCCTTGAAGAGGATATGCCACCATAGGTCGTAGTGGATCACTTTCTATGTTGTCCTTCGCCCAGAATGATCTTCTCTTACCTCAAGCTTGTGGCAGTATGTGAGGACGCTGTGGTGCTCCTTTTGAGGAATGCACCGACACCAGACACTATCCCCTCCTTCATGATAAAGGATGGGATCCTTCCAATGGTAAGAGTTGGCCTTCGTAAGGAAAGACTCGAGTCGATGTATGGGCTAACCTTGTGGAACTTTCTTGGAGACGAGATAGTTCACAATATCAGCGTACCATGGGAGTGAGGTGATAGCAAGGATCGCCTTGTTTGGGAGGTTCTCTATAATAATTGCCATTTGTTATGAATCCTCAAGATTCTCTAATCCGGAATGGTGATCCGCCACCACATTCTTGGCTCCAAGCTTATCCTTAATCTCTATATCAAACTCCCGGAGTAGAAGGATCCATCTAGTCTATTTGGCTTTGGCATTCTTCTTTTCCATTAGGTACTGGATGGCGGTGTGATCTTTAAAATAGTCATTCGGGATCCACGAATATAAGATTTGAATTTGTCCAAATCAAAGACTACTGCTAGCATCTTCTTCTCTGTAATGGTATAGTTATGTTGAGCGCATCCAAAGTCTGGCTAGCATAGTGAATGGCATAAGGTAATCCATCCCTCCTCTGTCCTAGCACAACCCTTATGGAAAAATCAGAAGCGTCTACCATGATCTCGATTGGGAGAGACCAATCGAGTTGCTAAAGGCCAGGAGCCTCGACAAATAATCTCATGAGAGTCTTGAAGGATGCTAGACACTTATCATAAACATTGAACTCGGTGTCTTTCTTCAGCAGATCAGTAAGTGGTCGGACAATACGACTGAAATTCTGAATGAATCGTCGGTAGAAACTGACATGCCCCAGAAAAGACAGCAACTGCCGTAAGTTGGATGGTGGATTGAGTTTCCTGATGATATCCACCTTGACCGGATGAACCTCCATGCCCATGTTGGAGATGATATGGCCAAGCACCGTCCCCTGAGTCACCATGAAGAGGTTGTTCTCCCAAGATAATACGAGATGTACCTCGATACAACATTGAAGTACGCGATCTAGGCAGTCAAGACAAGAATTGAACCTGTCACCGTAGACCTAAAAGTCATCCACGAAAACCTCTAAACAGTCACCCATCATTCAGAGAAGATGGACAACATACACCTTTGGAATGTAACAAGGGCATTACGTAAACCAAAGGGCGTCCGTCTGAAAGCATATGTCCCAAATGGACAAGTGAATGTTGTTTTTTTTCTCCTGGGTCATCAGGCACTATGGCCACTTGGTTATAATTGGAGTACCCGTCAAGAAAGCAGTAATGACTCTTCCCAAATAGCCTCTCGATGATCTGATCAATAAATGACGGTGGAAAATTATCCTTCTTGGTGGCCTGATTGAATCGTTTGTAGTCCACACAGACCCTCCAAGAAGTGGATACCTGGGTAGCTATCTCCTTTCCATACAAACTCACAACTGTAGTGATGCTCATCTTCTTGGGCACCACATGTAATGGAAAAAAACACTTGGAGTCGGAGGTGGGGTAGATAAAATCGATGCTCCACCATTTTGATATCTCCTTCATGTCCACATCTCGAAGATTTGTGTTCAGCCGTTGTCGGAACTCATGCAATGGCTTAGCATCCTCTTCAAGATAAATATGGTGGGAGCACAACACCAGACTTATCCCATAGAGATCAGCTACGCTCTATCCAATTGCCTTGCAGTTTCTTTCAAGAACATCCCTCAAAGAAGATTCTTTCTCTCTAGTCACATACGCTGCGATAATGACTGGGTACATCTCTGGCTCACCCCGAAAGGAATCTATACTTCATCGCCTGCGGCAAGGTCTTCAACTCAGGACAACTGTGAGCGGACAAATATGTATTCTGAAAAGTATGAGTTAAGGCAACCAGATCTGCATGGGAAATCTCTCGCTATGCATGAAAATCTGGCGAAGACGGCCCTGCTTATATCTCTGTAATCCGTGCTAGCTCAATCTCCACCCTAGTTGTCGGCTCTATGGGAAATAGACATGGAAAATAATCATCAAACTCATCCCAATCAATGTATGAATCCGAGGGATATGAATAAGAAGAACACAAAATATACTCTGCCTAGTTATCCTTCCAGCGATCGTCAGCCTCAAATGTGTCCTCCACCAAGAGTGTGTTATCAGAACTCTCATCTGTAGGCATCTGTGAATCTGAAGTATCTGAAGGTACAACAAGAGCTCATGATACCTGATCAGACCAAACTGCTTCATCGTCTTTAATCAGGAAGTCAGACACCTGGTGGACATCTCAGTCTGCATCTGTCATCTACTTTGTGTCGCTCGACTGCTTGGAGCAATCTAAATCTCTAGCTCTATTCTCCATGATCATCTCTATTTGTACACTTTCGCCATAGACGTGAAAGTATATCTTTCCACTATCATGATCAGACTCTGCCTTAGCTGTGGCTAAGAACAAGCATCCTAGAATGATTGGGTATCTTTTACTAACTCAGGGATCTCTTTGTCCAATACAACAAAGTCCACGCGGAATTTCAGGCCCTGAATTGTGATGATTGTGTCCTTCAACAACCCGTTCAGCCTCTTGACAGATCTATCAGCAAACTGAAGGATTGTCCCTCTCTGTCAAAGAGGTCCAAACTCGAAGAGGTTGAGTAGGGTTTACCGGAAGAAGGTTGATGGAAGAGTCGTTGTCTAATAGAGTCAGCTGAATCAGGAATCTATCGATCATCTGCTGGTTGAATTCTAACTGATGTCTCTTTTTTTGTGTTATCAATTTTATTCCCCTTCGCTAAGCGGAGTTCTTGAGGGAAGGGGATAGTTGGACCCTCTCTGGAAAGAGGGTCAGGAATAGGCTTCTATATATTTGAAGGGATAGAATCCATACAATCATCAGCATTCAATACATATAGAGTCGAAGAAAATGCAGAAACCTTTTCTTTATTCATATTTTTGGTCTTTTCTATTTTTCCATTATTTTGTATTTTCTAGGCTGTCATGAAATACAACAGAAGGTAACGGAAATGAAGTATAAATGGTGGCATCAGCACCACCCATGAAATCGATCTTTGCGGCGTTAGTACCGCGCTCTAGCTCAACAACTGGAAGAATGGTGGAATCAGTACCACCGACTGAATGCGGAATCATGATGTCCTTAGTACCGTCGGCTGGATCTACATCCTTGGTGGCATCAGCTCCACCGTCATTGTCATAACAAGAGGCATCAACACTATTATCCTCCTCGTCTAGCGCTCCCGAATCTCCGTGTGGTCGTTGCTCAGGCGAGGTGCCACCGACTAGCATCCTACCGCTCCTAAGAGTCACAAACTCAACATCAAATATGTAGGAAGAAAAATCACCAAAAGAATCAGTAGGAGTGGTAGTCTCTGCAAACATTACCAGCTCATACTTCCTCTTGAAGTTGTTCGGGTTTGGTTTGATCTGAGCGGGTATTGCGGCCTTTCCCTTAATGATATCCCCTCATCTCCTGTTGTTACTTGTCCATCTCTCACAGGAAGGATGCTTGATGATCTAAAAGTAGGCGAGTGAGGTCATCAAAGGCTGGGTTCTCATAGACGGGTCCATGAGAACTAGTCTGTTTGCCTCACTGGAAATGAGTAGGTCTGCTGATAATGAGGGTGAGGCTGGGTGTACTGCTGGTGAGGTTGCTGCTGCTTCCTCCACTGTTGTCCCTAGTACGAGGGATGAGGACCCTACTGGTACTATTGCTGGTACTGTGAGTGATGGGGCTGCTATTGTTGTTGGGTGCTCTGTTCGCCCTGAGTTGGAGGTTGTTGCAGGGACGAGGTGCCTCCGGTAGACCATCTGAATCTGAGATGATCACAATGGATCCCAAGCTATTGGTGGTACCCGTCGTACAAAATCCTGTTGACTTGCATCAATGGCTCCTGTTCGTAAGGTGGAGGGGGAATAACTACCAGGGGCTGATCCGGTTGGTAGACCACCATCTGAGTGTACTGTGATGGTGGTGGTTGAGAGTAGTGTTGCGGCTGCTGGACTGGCTCTACTTGAATGTGATGCACCTGTTGATAGGTGGCAGATGGCTGGGTGGAGTTGCTGCAACTGGAATCAACCTGTGACCTGAGATGGGGCTGTAGAGCCGTCTGTGCCTCCTGGACACACATGATCTGAGTCTTCAGATCACTAAGCGTCTGTGCCAAGTAGTCAATTTGCGTGAGGCCCTAGCACTGCTTCTTCTCGATGATTCTCGATGCGGCTCAGCTTCTTGCCGATGATCCCCATGTCAGATGCGCATGAATCTAGACATTATGGCTCTAGATAATGTGTGGGTCACTCTCTTGCTGAAGATAAATCAACCAATGAGGGAGTGACTCTCCCCAAAACAAAGATTTTTAGATGAGGTGTATTTTAGGGTCCAGATTGAATTAGCAGACCCAATTTCATTTTATTTTCACTTTTTGTATTTTTCTGATAAAAATAACAACTAACAAATTTTTCGATTTCCTTGGTTAATTTGATTCCAATAAACAACGTGGGATGAAGTCGAAAAATCTGACGCGCAATCAAACACTATGATGCATGCAAAGATTGAAATGCATACCTAACTCCAGCACTCTACGTGCATGGTGATCCGGGCATAGATTAAAAGGCAAAAATAATTTTACTAAATGATGTAACGAAGAAATCGACCTTAGACGAGAAACTTATATCGATCGTGAAGAACATATAGCTAACTAATCAAAGAGAGAGGCCGGCGTCCGGTCTCAGAGGTCGATCGGTATTCACCACAATGGATCCTACACGCACTGTATATGACCTTTAGCGACACGTGGCCTCTCAATCGATTAAGTTAACTTTTTCTTATTGATTATTAGGTAGCTCCAATTACGTTCAATAGGAACAAAATGAGCATTTAAGTGTAGGTACTTAGCTAATTACATCACAATCAACAAAAGTCATAAACCTGAGGGCTAAAACTTCGTGAATCAAAAGGAAAACCATGAAAAAAATCCGGTGAGGTCCCCGGAGCACACCAGTGCTCGGCGAAATAAACCCCGATGAGTCTAAGTGTCCAAGAGTGTCCAAGTGTCCAAATATTACAACAATAATAGTTTTGCAAAAAACTGAAACTACTCTATCTACTATAACTATCATCTCCGGCTCCTCCTCATATGTGGGTACCCCAATAGAAAGCTGAAGTGTCCTAGGGTGGTTCCTTGCAGGAAAAGCAAAGCAGAGATGCATCAGAAAACAATTATATCAAATAAAGATAGAAATAATAAAATGGGGATAAAAGAAAAATGACTACTAAGTCCTGCTCCCCGGCACGTCGCCATTCTAATGACACACCAGGCAACTCAGGTTAAGTAATATCAAGGGTGGTTGCGACCAGAATCACCAAGCGTTGGTCAACAAGAAGAAATAACCACTTACAATAAGATCAAACAACCAAGCAAAAAGTGTAAGCAGTTCGCTATTTATTTTACCTGGTATTGCTACAAGGGCGGAATACAAGGAGCATGAGAAAACCAACGAAGTAGTAAAATCTCAGAAATAAAAGAACATATTTTTAGAGATGTTTAATTTTGCAATTCTTTTTATTATTTTTAATAAGGAAACAAAATCAATAAATACGAAAGCTAAGCAACACAACAATCTTTTTGTAATTTTCTTTAAGGCTAAAAATGCTCAAAAAATAGAGATAAAATTATTTTTGAGTTTTTAAGGTTATAAGGTGTTTTTGGTAATTTCATGAGATTTTCAGAAGTTATTGTAAATTTATAAAAAATCAAGCAGTGACTAATAATGCAAATAATGCACAACCATGATTAAATTGCAAGTTAAATATACTTAAAATGTCCTAAAATCCTGACAACATTTTTATTAAAAAGAATGAAGAAAAACCAACAAACATAAAATTGAAATGAGAATTTTTTGGATTTTTCTTGAATTTGATATAATTTTTTATAAGATTTTAGATCTTTTGTAATTTTTAGGGTTTTTATAATCATTTTTCAAACAAAATTAATATTGTAACTAAAACGCACATAAACACACTAACATGAATTTTTGTAGAATTGTTAAGGCAATTTTCGAATTTTTATTGATTTTATGAAATAGACAGGACACATTTTAAGGGTTTTTTATTTTTCAAAAATATTAAATGCAAACAAATTAACCCACGAAAATTATACTAAATACTACACGTCAATAGGAGTTGGTGGTAATTTTTAGGATTAATTTGTTATTTATCAAGTTAAATAAAAGACAAGCTGTTTGTAGGGACTTTTATGCAATTAAAATAATGTTTTGTACCTAACAATAACACAGTGAAAAGTACACGGTCGAAATTGCAAAAAGTCCGAACAATCACACGTACAACACATGATCTAGGCTCACGGAGTTATAAGTGCAAATATCAAAAACATGCCATTCAATTCATAACAACTAAAATGTGTAGGGCATACATTGCAAATAACAAAAATCATGTGGAGATGCACATGAGTTCAAATAGACTAGATTAAAATGCAAATATCAGAAACTATATGGGTCTAACTACAAATTAACCAAAGTAAATTAAACTATGACAAATATTTATAGGACTAGAGGGGCCTAAGCAAAAACATAGAGGGGCCTAAGCAAAAATTACCCCTTATTAAAGCACTTATCCAACGTACGAGGGAGCTCCACTTATGTATGGACGGTCGGGATAGGGGGATACCCCTTCGACGATGGACGGCTCTGGATGAGATCCTCAGATGGATCCAAAGATCTTGGCTACCTTTAGCTTTGATGGTGGAGATTAGAACTGGGGGAGACTTGAATCCAACAGTCAAGGGAGCACCTGAAAGAACCAATGATAAACTCGCCTCCAACGAGTTTCGGCTCGCCAGTACGCCCTGCAGGAGCGCCCCCAGTGTTGCTCTGATGGGGGAAACGTCACTGATGATAGTCCGCAGTTGCTGAGATGCTCAAAAAGGGGCCCAGACCACTGAGAGGGTCTTGGCTAAGCGTGGCGACCTAGAGCACACCGAATGGGTGCATGCTTGAGATATCCTCCGAACTAGAAGTCCCTAGGCGCTAGACCTGCAGGAAAACATGCTTGCTCGGAGATGGAGCTCCGGCGAAGGATTATGGTACGGACTTCACCGAAAACAAGTTGACGGTGAATGGGTAAGGTCTTTATTGGGCGAGGGAATCGACCTGATGCTTGACTCCAACCCGATGGTTGGAGTCGAGGGATAGGTTGCGGAGTAGAACACAGAAGTGGGTGAGCATCGTCTGGAGGTGTGCGAGTGTCAGAGTGAGACAACGAAAGGGAGTGGGGTGATCGGCGGGATTAAGTGTGATTGCGAGTAAATGGACTGAAAGAACAAGAAATAGAGCTCAATGGAATACCTAGGAATGAAGGAGGATGCCTGGGTTGGTGGACGGAGACCACGAAGGGCAACACGATCAGAGGCTGGAAGATCTTCACGACAGAGCTAGACAGTGTGTCACCGGACCTGGGGGTGCAGTGCTCCAACAAGGTACCCAAGAAAAAGTGAGATTCAGGATCTTGCTATGTCACATGCCATATTTAAAATGCCACATTTGATCGCACTCTCTTAGATAATGGTTCCTCGATTATTTTGATACCATCTTCCTTACTTGATAATCTCAAGCTTGGTCCTCTTTATAAGTCACGAGCATTAATTCAGTTTGTTGATACATCTATGAAGAGACCTGGAAGCGTGCTGAGGAACATTATCATGACCGTTTAGGGCTTGAATTTTCCGGTAGACTTTATTATCCTATACATGATGTGACCTACGAAGTTACATCTTGCTTCAATCATTCTTAGGATGCTTTTTTGCAGACTGATAACCACGAAAATGAGAGCGGTCGTATTGATTCACAAGGCGAATCAACAGTCGATGTCTTGACCACTACAAAATCCCGTAATTAATCAACAATGAACCCACAATCAAATATCAAACAATGACAAGCAAATGTGGAGTCAAATTTATTTTTAACTCTACATAAAAGATGTATAGGTGCAAGTATGTAGAGAGTTCGAACACAGGGAGCAAGGCAGGATAGATCAAGCTAAGTGCAAAATGTGATTGTGATCAAGTGCCTACAAGCGCTATTTTTTTGTGGGTTTTGAATTTTATATTTTTTATTTAATTTTTGATTTTATATTGTTATATTTTGGGTTTTTAAATTACTGATTTTGTATTTTCTTTTTATATTTTGTACTTTTATATTTTCTTTTTCTTTTAATAAAGATATAATGTATATAAGGAATATATATGTACAATAGAGATAAGAGAGGGATAAAAATAGGGGAAAATACTCAATCTCCAAGAAATGGAATGTTTTTGTGATTTTTATATTTTTCTAAAATTTTTGTGATTTGTCTAGATTTTCCCTATTTTTTTGGTATTTTTAAGGGCAAAAATACTAGTAAATAGTGAGATAGGTTGTTGGCCAAAATTAAAATGAGGAAGAAAATATCAAACAGAATCAAAACTTCCTCATCTTAATTTTATAATAAAGATAACAAAATAAGGAAAATTCCGAAACTGATATTGTATTTTTAGGATTTTTTTAGAATTTTTAAGATTTTTTGGAAGGTTTTTGGTGTTTTGCTATTTTTAGGGGTTTTCTTTTGAAATTTTTATTGATTTTTGGTCTGAAGTTAAAACATACAAAAACAAACAAAATATAATTTGTTTGGAATTTTTTAAAAGGTAATGAATATATTAAATATAAAAGACTGCAGGAAGGTAGAAATGATGTTTTTGATTTTTTTGACAACTCAAACAAAAAGATAAAAATACAAAAAAAACCTCTGATTATATAACAAAGTTAGGGGCACATGGACATATTTTTAGATTTTTAAATAGATGAAAGATGCTCCTGAAATAAATCAATCACTAAAAATATTGTAGAAATTCTACAGGACACAAATCGCAATATTTTTTGTTGAAATTTGAACCCAAATTTGACCCTGCTAATTACTACAACATATCCAAAAATGAGCAAGTGATATTGAGTATTTCAAGTGTTATCAACAAAACAAACCCAATCACTACTCTTAGTTCATAAATTCGCCATAAATAGTTCTTACGTTAGCAAAATCTGAAATTTGGATATGATGTAGAACTCATAAACAGCTTTCTAACAAAAAAAATCTCACACGAAACCGAATTCAGACGAATGAGTTATAGCTATTACAACACAGGGGTACAGATGAAAAAGTAAATACGAAACTGCAGTTCAAAAATGTACTCGAAAACTTTCCGAAATATGCCAAAAATGCGGGGACGTGATTGCAAATGCCCCACTAACCCAGGTGGCGTCAAGCTGATCTTTTATAACAAGGGACTGTGCATGAAAGTGCACCGATGTACCTGCAATTAGAAGAAGGGCTCGAGTACAAAACTCGGCCAAGATGTTAAGTACACAAAAATAATGGGATGTGAATGGGTTTTCCTTCGCTTTGGTGAGGGAAGAAGGATGTGCTCCGACCACCGTATGTGGCCGAAGATGAAGGGGGTTGTGTATGAGGATACGTAGAATCGCGGAGGATGGCGGCGGTGAGATGAAAACCGCGTCGAGGAGGATGAATGAAAGTCGAAATGATGGGATCGAAGCTCGCCGGAGCTTGCTCCGGCGATGGATGAACTAGGTGATTAAGTGACTAAAAAGCAAGTAAACGAAATGCTAGAATAAATCTATGATCTAAAAGTGAATAAAGAGCAAGGAAACAAGAAAAAAAAGTGAAAGAAAATACGAAACCTCAAGCCAAGAATGGCGAGATGGACCTCACGGCTAAGGTGGCCGGAGATGGTGATGGAGTCGCCCTTCGACTCGTCTAGCCGCGCCTCTGGGGAGCTGGGGAGCTCACTGTCACTTCACTCTATCTTGAGCTCCAAGGAGGGTGGCCAAAATGGGTCCAAGAGGGTTCAAAAACAAATTGGAAGAAGATGTGATCTTTTTGTACATGTGAGGTGGGCGGCTCCAAAGAACGATGGATATCTAGCATATCGTTGATCCAATCCTTCAAGCAACCTCTGGGCGTGTATGAGGGTACATAAAGGAAAAAAAGTTGTGAAGGAAGCTTAGCCATTGGGCGAAAGGGTCGGCCTTGCAAAATCCGAGAAATCGGACAAAAACAAGGATCTGACTGGAGTGGCAGAGGCTGGTTAGAAAGTTGATGTGGTGGCAAGAAGACCGGTGTGTATCTTGAGAATAGACAACTCAACTCTAGATATAAAAGTTGGGCGTGTATAATAGATGTATGTAGAGAAAAATTCTATAAGGAAGTCCAGCGATTGGGTGAACGTATCGGCATATAAAAATTCGAGAATATTGGCAAAAACTAATGTTTTGACGCACAGCAGAGGGTGGGAGGGGGTCAGACAACATGATAATCATGCTCCAAAGCTCGAGGAAAATAGGGCAAATACATGATCCAATGCTAAAACTATATACTGGGCGTGTATAATGCATATAAGAGGAGAAAAGGTCAAGAAGACATCATCATGAAAAGATGCACGATGCATCCTCCAAAAATCGGCGAAAACGGCCAAAAACGTGGTTCTAACACAGCACATTGTTAATTTTTCTATGTATTTTATACAAGAATTTTATTTTTTTAATGTTTTATTTATCATTTGATTCCAATTTTAAAATGTATATATATAATAATCTATGAAATGATAAAAATATGAAATAAAATAATGAATAATAAATAAAATGAATATTTTAATCGGTATAATATACAATAGGGGTCCAAAACTCAACTTTCAAACCGTAACTCCGAAAAATACGAAACCACTTCATTAAATAGATTATTGAAAATTATATACAATTAGGGGTGAGTTTGATAAATTTTGAGTTCTTATTTGAGAGATACGGGTCTGGGAAGTTGGGATTCCGGAATCTTATTCAGATCATAACTTTTTATCTGTGCATTATTTTTAAGTGAAATCAATTTTGTATTTTTATTTATTTAATTATATACAACTTTTATGTACAAAGTTTCTTTATTTAAAGTATAAATGGTGGGATTAAAAATAGGTCCCAAAATAATTAAAGAATGAATTAAACAAAAGGAATTTTTATTGTATTTTGGCCCTTATCTCCCCCTACTTTATTCCTTGTCGAGTTAGCCATCGAGATGCCTAGGTCTCGAGGTTTTGGGTCTTAAAATATTTACAATATTTTATTCTTTTTCTTTTCTTTGATTTATTCTATAATTTTGGCTTTAATTACAGTATTTTATACACTAATTACATGCACATGCACGAATGCTAAGATATGGAAATTAAGGTTATTTACATGCATTTGCTAGGATTTTGATGCCAAAATGATAGAATAAAGATGATGAAATGTGGCCTCATCATCCCCCTATACTTTACCTTTGCTAGTCCCTAGAAAATACTTATGCAATAAGTGCAGAAAGAAAAAGAAAGAAAAGAAAAGAAGAAGATGGATTACGTTTGATTATCAAACTTGTCTTCACAAAATCAAAGTTTGGAGCTCAAGTAGGACCTTTGAAATGTTAGTGCGGGCGGAACCTTAATGAGAACCGAATTTGAAATCCAACAGTCCTTGAGAATCCCAAAACTCTATCCAAGTCTCCTCAATAGCCAGGTCAGAAATACTTCAACTCATACGCAAACTCTTACGACTATGAATCTGACTTGTACAGTGTAAGTGATGGTGGCTCTCCCCAACTAGAATGGCAAAGAAACTGACTTCTCCATTACAACAACCCAATGATTCCCTGATCCAACAACTCCATCCTCGAGGAGCGTGGTATTCCCTTCTAAGTTCAAGTGGCAACCAGCTCACGAGGAGGGGGTGAAGAGAAGAACGGACGGTAGCCAGTGTAGCTACCTATCCTAGGATGCAAGACCAGTGTAGTCAAGTCATCCAGCTGCAGGCTCACATGATTTGACTTTGGAACTCAAGCTTTCTTATTGACTTTACAACATATATACATACTTTGCAGGCATTTTATTTTTGTACAGGCTTGTCTCCTTTTATTTTCTTTTCTCTTTTTTTTGAAATACTATTCACAGCAGCATTTACATAGGGATTTTTTCCTCTTGATCCAGTAGACTATCCCTCTTTTGAAGCGTTATTGCAACCCACACTCTCCTATCTTTAGACTTCCTCATCACTGGACGGGTTGGGGTGCACTTCCCTCCCTAGAGGAGGACAAGTGTTTCCACTTGTGTGCATCTCATACCGGCAAATCCAATCCACTCACCACTCCAACTGAGTCGAGCCATGTGAAAGGTGCAAGTGTCCAAGTTAGGTCATTATCAACAAGAGTCGTGCGTGTGCTCCGAAATACTCTACTTAGGAAGTCAAGAATCCATTGAACCAAGTCCCGTGATCCTCAAAGAATTAAGTCAACTAGACCTGAAGTACCTCAAACCCAGTTCCTATAAGGTTCCTGTTATTAGGTAGATTTTTAAGGTCCAATCAAGCTTCAATCTCCGGATTTTACTTACACTTGTTCAACTATCAAACTCAATCCGAAAAATGCCAATGCTATGCAATGCAAAATGCAGAAAATATTTTTGTGATGCAATTTTCAAAGATTTTGAACTTTTTATGGATTTTAAAAACATGATGAAGATGCATATGCATTTTTTGTATTTTTCAAAGAGATTTTTCAAATGTTTTTGGATTTTAATTTTGCAAATATTTTTTGGGATTTTTGAAAACAAAAAAGATTTTGGCTAAAAGCTAGGTGAAAAATATTTACACGGGAGTGCTTCTTATATTTACAAGAAGTGGGTTTTAAGAATTTACAGGGTAAGTGATCTATTTTATACATATATATACATAAAGAATTTTAGGTGTGATGTATGTATTCCTCAAACTTATTTGACACAAGCTTTTCCAAACAATTTTTTTTAAAACTATAGTCCAAAATGATTTTTACAAACATTTTACAAACATGTACACACATTTGAAAATCATTTTGCAAAGGTTTTCAAAACAGTATATATAGGTTTTTCAAAACATTTTTGCAACCATTTTTCAAACCATTTACAAATCATTTTTCAAACATTTTTATTTCACACAAAGAAAAGAAATTTTACAAACCACACATTTTTACAAAGGTTGAAAACATGTAACAAAACATTGTCAAAATAGTTTTCAATAAATGTTCACAAGGATTTTCAAACTATTTTTCAAACATTTTGCAAAAAAAACATTTTCACCTGATTTATTAATCAGTAAATACAAAAAGAATTTGAGGAATAACCACATCTTTTTATTAAGGATTTTTAATGAATTTTAAAGAATTATTAGCCATATTTATTAGGAAAATACGAAAGTACGAGTTATGGCTAAAGTATATATGCAGTATATACGACCCCCCTATACTTAGCTTGAGCTATGTCCTCATAGATCGGAGAGAAAAGAGAAGGCATAACTCGTACTGAGTATAGAAAAGGTCTAAAGAATAAATAAAATGAATAAACGAATGTGAAGTTGACCGTCCCCCCTATACTTAGGATCAAATAATCCTAAGTATAACAGACTTTACACTGAAGGGTCAAGGGTGGGAATGAACAGATTGTACTCAGACTGTCTCCCCCTATACTTAGGGTGAGATATCCCTAAGTATAGACAAGAAGAGGAGACAATGGAGAGGATCTAATGAATAGAAAAACTCAGGGTGCACACCCCCCCATACTTAGGACAAAGTACGTCCTAAGTATAGCAAAATCAAATGATGACGATGGGGTGTGAGCCATAAAGAATGAATGATCGATGTACAAATGAATATATACAATGTCAGATCTCAGTGATAATCATGTACGAGATGCCGAAGGTGTGAGTCAAAGAATCATCTCATACCAAATGAATCGGGGCAACAACAACGGTCGGCGGATCATGATCTAGATATGGTTTCAAGCGCTGACCATTGACTCTAAAGGTGGAAGATGATGAAGGTTCGGATATATCAATGCTGCCATTATCATGCACCTTCCGGACCACATATGGTCCTTTCCATTTGCTTTGTAATTTCCCTGGGAATAATTTTAGCCTAGCATCAAATAACCATACTTGCTATTCTGGCTCAAATTGTTTATGGCTGATTCGGGAATCGTGCCATACTTTCACTTTTTCCTTATACTGTAGGTCACTTGCGAAGGTTGTATCTCTTAATTCTTCCAGGGCTGCCAACTCTGCTTTCCTCTGATCTCCTACACTCTTGGGATCCAACAATAGCTCTGTAATTGCCCAAAGTGACTTATGCTTTATCTCCACTGGTAAATGGCACGGCTTGCCATAGACGAGATGAAAGGGAGATGTCCCTATTGGTGTCTTGAAGGAAGTCCGATAAGCCCACAAGACCGAGTCCAAAAGTTGTGACCAATCTTTTCGGTCTGGGCGGACTACCTTCTGCAAAATTGTCTTTATCTCCCTATTCGATACTTCAGCAAGACCATTAGTCTGAGGGTGATATGGTATGGCAATACGATGGTCAATACTGAACTCGTCTGTAAAGGCCCTAACCTTATCGTTAATAAAGTGAGACCCCCCATCTGAAATCAAGACTCTAGGCACCCCGAACCGTGAAATAATGTTTTTCCTCAAGAAACGACATACGGTTTTAGCATCTGCGGCTCGGGCGGGGATGGCCTCAACCCAACGACTAACATAATCCACAGCAAGAAGAATATACTCAAACCCCTGACTTTTAGGAAATGGGCCCATGAAATCAATTCCCCATGCATCAAAAACCTCACAAAAAATGAATGGGCTGCATGGGCATCATGTCTCTATGTCCGCAAGTACCCATCTTCTGACAGTCAGTACACCTTCTCACGAACTCATCAGAATCCATGAAAAGGGTAGGCCACCAAAGGCTGGATTGGAGCACCTTATGTGTTGTCCGTCTCCCAGAATGATGTCCTCTTGCCTCAAGCTTGTGACAGTAGGTGAGGACGCTATGTTGCTCATCTTGAGGAATGCACCGTCTCCAGATACTATCCCCTCCCTCATGATAAAGGATGGGATCCTCCCAATGGTACGACTTGGCCTTCGCAAGGAAGGTCTCAAGACGCTGTCTGGACCAACCTTGTGGAATGGATTTGGCAACAAGGTAATTCACAATGTCGGCATACCATGGAAGAGAGGTGATAGCAAGGATCGCCTCATCTGGAAAAGTTTCAGTGATAGGTGCTATGGGCTCAGATTCCTCAAGGTTTTCTAGGCGGGAGAGGTGATCTGCCACAACATTCTTAACTCCAGGCTTATCCTTAATTTCAATATCAAATTCCTGGAGGAGAAGGATCCATCTGGTCAATCTGGCTTTGGCATCCTTCTTCGACATCAAGTACTGAATGGCAGTATGGTCAGTAAAAATTGTCACTCTAGATCCAAGAATGTAAGATCTGTACTTATCCAAAGCAAAGACTACCGCTAGCATTTCTTTCTCAGTCACTGTATAGTTCCTCTGAGCTGCATCCAAAGTCTGGCTAGCGTAGTGTATGGCATAGGGTAATCCATCCCTCCTCTGTCCAAGCATAGCCCCAATGGCATAATCTGAAGCATCCGTCATGATCTCAAATGGAAGAGACCAATCGGGTGGCTGAAGGACAGGAGCCTCGACAACTAAATTCTTGAGAGTCTCGAAGGACTTAAGACACTTATCATCTACAAGGAACTCGGTGTCTTTAGTCAATAAATTCATCAGCGGTCGGGCAATTCGACTGAAGTCCTAAATGAACCGTCGGTAGAAACCGACATGCCCTAGAAAAGACCGCAACTGTTTCAAATTGGACGGTGGATTGAGTTTTCTAATGATATCAACCTTGGCCGGATCAACCTCCATGCCCCTGTTGGAGATGATGTGACCAAGGATCGTCCCTTGAGTCACCATAAAGTGACTCTTCTCCCAAGATAGTACAAGGTTTACCTCTATGCAGCGCTGCAACACTCGGTCTAGGCAGTCAAGACAAGCATCGAACCCGTCGCCATAAACCGAGAATTCATGCATCAAGACCTCCAAACAGTCACCTATCATGTCCGAAAAGATGGACAACATGCACCTTTGGAATGTCATAGGGGCGTTACATAGACCAAAGGGCATCCGTCTGAAAGCATACGTCCCAAATGGACAGGTGAACGTCGTTTTATCCTGGTCTTCGGGCACGATAGCCACTTGGTTGTATCCGGAGTACCCGTCAAGAAAACAGTAATGACTCTTCCTGGCTAGCCTCTCGATAATTTGATCAATAAATGGTAGCGGGAAGTGATCCTTCTTGGTGGCCTCATTCAATCGTCTGTAGTCCACACAGACCCTCCAAGAAGTGGGTACCCGGGTGGCGATCTCTTCTCTAGACTCATTCACAACTGTAGTGATACCCGTCTTCTTGGGTACCACATGTAAAGGACTAACCCACTTGGAGTCGGAGATGGGGTAGATAAAATCGGCGCTCCACCATTTATATATCTCCTTCATTACTACATCTCGAAGATTCGGGTTCAGCCATCGCTGGAACTCACGTGAAGGCTTAGCATCCTCCTCGAGGTATATATGGTGGGAGCACAGGGCCGGACTTATCCCCTTGAGATCGGCCACGCTCCATCCTATTGCCTTGCGGTTTCGTTCAAGAACCTCCATCAGTCGAGATTCTTGTTCTACAGTCAAATCTCCTGAGATAATGACTGGGTGCATTTCTGGTTCACCCGCAAGGAATCTATACTTGAGCGACTGCGGCAAAGGCTTCAGTTCTGGCTTGGTGGGAGCTGGCAAATCTGGCTCCTGATATGTTTGCGTGAAAGCAACCAGGTCTGCATGTGAGAACTCTCGCTGTACGTGATCATCTGACGATGGGAACCCTGCTGGTGTGTCTATCATCTGTGCTGGCTCGCTCTCCGTCCTCTCTATCGGCTCATCAGGAAGCAGACATGGCAAATACGCATCGAAATCCTTCCAATCAAAGTCCGCCTCCGAGGGATCTGAATCAGAACAAACATCAATGTCACCACTCAGTACGCAACTGTCAACCTGTGTGGTGTCCTCTGCCAAGTATGTGCTCTCCGAACTCTCGTGGCCACAAAAGGTATGTACTCTGAATCTACAGACAAGGCGAGTGCTCGTGCTTCTGGATCTTCCCAAACTGCTTCATCATCGGTCATCACAAAGTCACACTCCTGGTGGACGTCTAACTCAGCATCTGTCATCTTCCCTACATCACTGTTCTGCTCCGAGCAGGCTGAATCTCTCGCTTTGATCTCGTCGATCGTCTCTATTTGTATACTTTCACCCTCTACGCGAAAGTACACCTTCCCACTATCATGGTCGGATACTGCCTTGGCTGTGGCCAAGAATGGGCGTCCTAGTATGATGGGGGCATCAGTCACCGATTCAGGGATCTCCATGTCTAGTACAACAAAGTCCACGGGGAATTTTAAGCCCTGAATGGTGACGACCACGTCTCTCAACAACCCCTTCGGCCTCTTAATCGATCGATCAGCAAACTGAAGGACTGTCCTGCTCCGAAAAAGAGGGCCAAACTCGAATCGGGCGAGTAAGGCTGCCGGAAGGAGGTTGATAGAAGAGCCGCTGTCTAATAGAGTACGGTCGAACTGCTGCTCACTAATCTGGCATCTGACATAAGGAGCTCCTACATCTGGGCGTTTGGCTGGCAGCTGGTTCTGAATGGCACAACATGTGGCACGGGTGAGCACATGGATCTCTCCTCTATTGTTCCGCCTCTTCCTGCGTACAGTGGTCTTCTCTCTCAGATTCTTTTGGAAGAGGGGGATGTGCTCAAGTGCCTCCTGTAGAGTCAGCTGGATCTGAAATCTATCTATCATCTGTTGGTTGAACTCTAACTGCTGGGTCTTTTTGGGATTTTCTTTTTTATTCCCCTTAGTCAAGCCGAGTGCTTGAGGGAAGGGGATAGATGGGCCCTCCTCAAACAGAGGGTTAGGAGAGGGCTTCTGGGCCTGTGAAGGACTAGCATCCATGCAATCATCATCATTCATCACACATGGACTTGGAATAGATGGAGAAGCCTTTCCTTTATTCAATTTTTTGTTCTTTTTCATGGAGTCCAGAGATACAGCAAATGGTAGTACAGAAGGTTGGAATACAGATGTATTCAAAATGGGGGTATCAGCACCACCCGCAATATTCTTCTTTACGGCCTCAGCACCGTTATGAATCTGTGATTCATCACTTCAAAAGTCAAAAATAGAGCCTTGTTCCCGAGAAAATAGATGCATATTTCCCTTTATATTGCATAAATAGCATTCATGCATACATGCATAATTCATACATGTTAGCAGTCCATTTGCATTTAATAAGAAGCCAAAAATCCCTTGTAAAATATCCACTCACTAAAATAACCTCTTCCTTATAATATGTACTCCTTAGTTAATAATATAGGGAAGAAGGCCAAAAATTTCCCTTGTAATTTAGCCAATAAAGCCTTAGATTCCCTGTACACTAAATTGCACATAAATCCCTCACAAACTCCGAACTAGGTCTACTTACTCTTAGAATACTACACATTAAAAGACCTTTAAAATGAGACTAATTTCATCCAATTTAGAGCTCGTATGAGAAAGTTGGTTTTTTTCGGCCACTTTGTATACTACATATATGTATATTTGTATTTATGTATCATATTTGACAACATCTCCATCTTTGGTCAACATGAAACTTGTAGATCTCATCGAGATCTACAACTTTCATGTTTTGCGTTTTTCCAAATTCGGCCCCCTCTTCTCTCTACACATTCATTTTCTTCCAGCCAATCACAGCAGGCCACGTGGCGCCCTCTGGTTGCACCACGCGGCCGCTCCCCTTGCCCCAGACGCCCGCAGCCACAGCCGTTGGATTACGCTATAAATCCAACGGCCTAGCTGCTTCCACGTGCGCCTTAAACCCACGCCGTCAGATCATCTCCAGGGCCTCATCTGATCCGCCCGTCCGTGCCTCTTCCAGAGCTCGCCACGTGGCGGCATATACACCATCTGATCGCACCCCAGATCGTCCATCTCAGCCACCCTTCTGTTGACGCCCCTTGTCCGCTCGATCATTTCCATCTCCTCATCCAAGCCGCTCGCCCGCGCCTCGCCCAGCTCTCGCCATGTGGCGCGATCACGGCCCATCATCTACGTGCCTTGATCTAATCACACACGTCCCCTTCCGCTTCGATCACCACCGTTGGATCACAAGATCCAACGGTGGAGACCTCGTCTCCTACCTCTGGGCGCCCCTCTCTCCCACGTTCCTTGCCTTGCGGGAGGGGCACCCCCTTTCTATTTCCGGCTGTACGTCAGCCACCCTCTCCGACCGCTAACACCCCCACGATGGAGACCACTCCTCCCTCACCCTCGCCAGCTCCCTCGCTTCCCACGACCTCCACCATAGAAGCCCCACGTCGACCACAAACCTCACCTCGTCACCAGCCAACCCACCAACTCCATCCTTTAAATACTCCACCACCGGCAACCTTCAGCCGTATCCGCCACTCCAGAGAGCTTCCCTGAGCTCTGATCTTCCAGTTAGTGACAGCAATTCATCGATTCATCGAGCGAAGAAGGGCTTCAGCTCCGGCGAGATCCACGGCAGCTCCGCCGTGTCGCAGCCACTCCTCCGAGCAGCTGCTGGAGCTCGAGACACCACCGGTCCCTCGAGCGAAGACCTGGACCCCAAGCAGGAGGTCCAATCCCCAGGTGAACCCCCTCCATACCTCCTCCGATCTTCTTCTTATTTTCCTTTTATTTTCTTCGATTTTATTACGCATCCATGATCACCTTCTCGCTTCCATTCCACCTCGCCGAGCTTCGCGTCGAAGCTCCCATCCTCGCTGACCCCTCCGCACCTTCCGACGATGCACGTCAACGTTCATCAGCTCCAGCTCCGCCACCTGGCCGGAGCACCATCGCCCAACCGCCTCCCTTCACCTCAGGCCTCGCCAACCATCTTCACTTCTTCACAAACACACGCACGAGCTCCGGCTCTATCTTTCACACTTGCAGGTACCCAGCTTCTCATTGAACGGAAGCTCGCCGGAGACACCCTCAAGATTCATCGCCATCGACATCAGGCCGCTCTCCGACGCTCCTGAGACCACCAGCATCTCCGCCTCCACGCCAAGCGTCTTCTGGGATATCTCCGACCAGTCGGAGAGCGTCAGCGACATGAGGAAGAACGGGCGGAGCTGCAGCACCTTCGCCGGAGCCCCGCCTTCTCCTCCGCAGGCGGCGGAGGGTCGTCGGAGCAGACGAACAGCTGTCGTTCGATCATGTCGATCGAACGGCCCTCACATCGCCACGCGTCCCCTCACCGCATCAGCTCCCAACCGTCGATCGCTCCTCTGATCCAGTGGCCCTCAGCGAGCCACGTCGCCGTCTTCATCGAGCCCTAGAAGCCGTTGGATCATCATCGATCTAAAGGCCCGAGGTCACGCCACGCGTCAGCATCGACACCCCTCGGATCCATCTTGATCCAAGCGCCTTCATTACGCCACGTAGCCTCGGCCAGAGCCTCCTCTCTGAGCCTAGGTTCGGGTCGCACGACCTCACTCCAGACCTCCAAAGCGCCCGAGCCTAGCTCCGAGCCTCCGCAGCCATCCGAGCCTAGGTCGCCCACGTGAGGAGCACGTGCGGCCTGGGTAATTTACACTTAGGCCCCTGGAGCTTTCCATAATTGCAAAAAGGTCCCTGTGAAGCTAAGCCCACATGAGGAGCACGTGCTCTGTGGAGAATTTGCACAAGAGTCACCAGCATTATAGGTAATTGCATTTTAGTCCATGTCTGCATATTTGCTTATTGTATTTTTAATTTCCTGTATTGCATTTACACCCCTGAGTTTGCACGCATCCCTAGGTTGCATTTTACATCATTTTGCAAATCTAAAAATTGCATTTTGTTGAGAATTTTGTCCTCTGTCTACTGGTCCACGTGTCACATTTTTGTATTTTCAGTTGAATTATTAATGAATTAATTGGTGAATTTTTGACATATTTTGCCCAGTGACACCTTTTAATTTGTAGTTAATTCTCTGAGCTTCCAAAAATCATCAAAAATTCACAGTAGCTTAAGGACATTATTCTTAACATGTCATAAAAATTTCATGACATTTGCACACATATCGAGGCCTAAATAAATTATTGAGTGATTTTCTTAATTTAATTTTAATAAATTCATTTCACCTTGAAATTAAGATCTGTAAATTTTCCTGGATTCCTTATCATTAGAGCTATCTAGGATAATTTTAGTTCTTGATAAAATTGTGGTTTTCTATTTATTAAAAATTAAATATTGAAAAGCACCCTGTCTGTTTATTTAATTCACAGTAAATCATGATTTTCCAGACTTGATCGATCAAACAACCCGAATAGAGAGGCTTGTACATCATGATTTTCCAGACTTGATTGACTTTAGTGATCAAGATTCCATTAACCAGCCTTCATTCGGAGAGCCTATACATTCACAAGATTGGACTCGTGAGCTAGACTTATCAGTCCCCATTTTATCATATGAGGCTCCAACCAATATTTGTCATCTAGATGGTCCATACTCGACCCGGAATTACATGCCAGAGTCTAGGTATGTTGAGTATGAGACCCCAATATCTCAGCAGTATCCTCCAATTGAGCAGAACTCTTCCATGATTTGTCATGAAAATTTTTTGGAGGATGACATCTCTAGACTTATTAAGAAAAATGAATCATTTGGTAACGAGTTGAGAGATGTCATGGAAATATTGAACTCAATATCTGCCAGCCTAGGTATGAAAGTGTAGAAACTCCCTCTTCTACTAACCACTTGCCTTCCAATCCAGAGTCTTATCATTCATCCATCAAAAATACCAAAAAATTTGAAAAACCAAAAACCCACAAAAAAATTGAAAATGAAAATGATCTAAAAAATTGGATCCTTCCCTAAGGGAAGCACTCGATGAAGAACTGATTTTCAAACTTCCCTTAATAAAGGCCATAGATCACTTTCCTGACCTCAAACGATTTGTGAGAAGTAAATTGATGCCCAAGAGGTCGAGTAATAAAGGACAAGGACTGAAAGACACATAGTGTCTATGGCCACCTCCTTGGTGATGGGGAGAAAGACCAAGAGCCGTAGAGTGAAGCGGTTGCCCCGAGTTGAATGTGAAATCAAAGACACCATTTTTACCCATGCAAGAATCGATGATGACTCACCGATAAATATCCTCCCGACCTCTTTGTTTGACAAGCTCAAACTCAGGCCACTTAAGAAGTCGAGAGAGATCGTTCAGCTGGCTGACCGATCCATCAAACGGTCAAGAGGAAATATTTCAGTCATCGTTACTTTCCAAGGTGCTCTACTCCAGGTGGACTTCACGATCATTGACATCGAGCACCGAGGAGAGTTTTCCCAGTCTTCGATTATTCTCGGGAAGCCGTTCTTAGCCTTGGCTAAGGCGACTATAGATTGCGAGACTCGGGAAATCGATTTTACAACATTGAGAGAGCTTCGACCTCATCCATTCTTTGATAAACTTTACTCTAAGGTGACCCGCACATCCGCTGGCAGTCGTGACTATCGAGAGGTAGACGAGTCCCACCTCTCTGCTACACCTGAGAAACCGACTGTCCGGACGATCGTTGGATCAGAGACTCCCCACACCTCCACTTTATCAACTGCTTGCACCACCACCGTGACAGCTTCTAAGGAGGACTCAAGACCGGAAGCTATCATTGAGTCGGACACGATATTTGAGGATTGCATTGATCATTTCAATGATCCGACACAAGAGCCCAAAAATGCCAAGCCGACTGAGACCACTAGAACCTTCCCGAAACATGTGCTGACCCTTCCGGAATATTACAATCTTTATGATGACTCGTCTGATGAGGAACCCATAGTCAGCACCACAGCACGACCCGGACCTTCTAAGGAAACAACCCAGACAAAATTGACTCCACTTAAAAACACGGTTTCTCCCTCTTCTAGTCGGCTATCTAGTGAGAGGAAGTCGAGAATTGATTCCTCGAGGTGTTCCCTGATGAATCCACATTTCATCATCTTTATTCTATCATTTTGGCACCAAAAACCCTAGCAAATGCCTGTAAATAACATTAAAATCACCATCTTAGCATGCATGCATGTGCATTCAATTAGTGTATAAAATGATGTAATTAAGGCCAAAATTATGGAATAAATAAAGAAAAGAAAAAGAATAAAATATTGTAAATATTTTATGACCCAAAACCCCCGAGACCTAGGCAACTTGATGAATAGGTCGACAAGGAATAAAGTAGGGGGAGATAAGGGCCAAATACCTATAATTATTAATTCATTCTTTATTCATTTTTGGGACCTATTTTTGGTTCCACTTTTTATACATCAAATAAAGAAACTTTGTGCATGAAAGTTGTAGATAATTTTATAAAGAAAAAATACAAAATTGATTTCACTAAAAAAGAATAAACAGATAAAAAGTTATGATCTGAATAAGAATCCGGAATCCCAACTTTCCAGACCCATATCTCACAACTGACAACTCCAAATGTAGCAAAGTCACTTTTAATTGTATATAGAATAAAATAATCTATTTAATGGTGGTGGTTTCGCATTTGGCGGAGCTACGGTTTGAAAGTTTAGTTTTGGACCCCTATTGTATACTTGTACTGAATAAAATATTCAATTTATTCTTTATTCATTATTTATTCATTTTTATATTTTTATAATTATGTAAATATTTCTTGTAATATATATGTGTACTAAAATCAGAATAAAATGCACAGAAAATACAAAAATAAAAATACTTGTATAAAGGATACATAGGTATACTGCCTATACATATACCTGTACAAAACATTCTTATCATTTATTAATTATACATAATAAATCAGAAAAATAAAATAAAAATATATTTATGTGTATAAAAGTATTCTTACAAAATAAGAAACAAAAATAATAAAATTAAAATATACAAAATAAAAATAAAAAGATGCAATATGTAGGTATTATACCTATATAGGGTTAAAAAGGTAACTTATAAAAATATAAGTCATAACAATAAATAAAAATCAAAATAAAATACTACATAAAATTTTAAGCATTTTTTATTTTACAACTTTTAATTAATTCGACCTAATTCCATTTTTTATTGATTTTACAAATTGTTTTTTCAGGGTTTTTCCTGGTTGGTCCACGTGGACCAACCAAGAGGGGTCAACAATTGACCTCGGTCAACTGGACGCCCTACCCCCTGTAGCTTTGTCAGAGGCTCATTTTTGGGCCGTTTTCTCGATTTTTTCGAAGACGCTAGGTACCTCATCTCGTGCTAGCGCCTTCTTGACTCTTGTTCATCGATGATCGAGGAGGCTCGCCCATATCTTACATCGGGACATGGATCACTGATGCGCTCCAGATCTCTTGGTCTTTGGACCCCTGCGACTCAGGGTCAAACCAAATATAACGAGCCCCCCTTCTTTCCTTTCGAATTTGAACATCTTCGGTCCACCCTTCCTCGCTCTTCTTGTGCTCCAAGCACTCGTGGAGGTGACAGCTCTCACGCCGTGCATTCAGCCTGGGCAGAGGAAGTCGGAGGTGCTTCCACCACCTCCCGCAAAGTCGCCGGTCGAGGTACTTTTTCCCCTCTGGCTCCAGCCGTTGAGGGCCCTTTCCCCCTTTTATTTTCCGTTCATCCGCTTAGTCTCAGGCGTAGGATCATTAGCCCTAAAGAAATTTCGAGTTCCGCTTACTCCTTCGCCAAATCACATCCCTTCGCCGGAGCGCACCTCCGGCCACCGATCGCCACTCCACCTTTCGCGTCGATTAGGTCCACTTAGGGTCCAGGAAATTTGCCCTGGACCTCTTGACTAGTTTTGCAGGGTCGAAGAACGTTGACTCGCGCCTGGGTGCGTTTTTGACGCTCGCCGGAGCTCAGCCGAGCTCTCCAGCTCCGCCGACCACCTGTGAGCGTCACGGCCATCGCCGTGCACTTTTGGTGCCCCCAGGAGAAAGAGAAGGCCCCCAGGAAGCTCCAGCCCGATTTTGAAGCCAAGAAACCCGCCGGAGACAGAGCTTGACTTCGGAGAACCTCGGCTCGCCGGAGTTTGTCGTTGTTCTTGCTCCGGCCTTCGCCACCGTTGGATCGAGGTGGAGTTCCAGATCGTGCATCGACCGTCAGATCTTCCGCGACCAGCCACCGTTGGATCTCTTTCTGAAATCTAATCCCAGACGTCGAAGCGAACCGTCATCGATCGTCCCCGTGCTGCCACGTGGATAAGTGGCACGTTCCCTGCCGCTGGATCGCGCTCAGCTGCTAGCCGTTGGATTCGCGCCACGCGTCATCTGCGGATCGTCCCAGCGAGGGTATTTTGCATCCCGACCCTCGCACGTTTTGTATTTATATTTTAGCACTGAAACTTTTGTCTGTAGTGTTAACATTTTGTAATATTTGCATGTGAACCCTTACCTTTGTTTTATTTGCACTTAGGTCCTTCGCCACGTCACCTCACGTGCCTGTGCACGTGAGGGGGTGGGCATTTTGCAAGGATACCCCTTGAGGTTTGGGTATTTCAGTTCAGTCCAAAAATATTGTATTACAGTGTAAAACTTTTGGCTATTTTGCATTTGAAACCCTGACTTTTTGAGAAATTACAGGCGGTTTTTGTAATTAGTTTTTGGAGCTATAAATTGAATACTCAGTGTATATTTTTGTGGAAAATTGCATGTATGCCCTTGGATGTTTGAGAAATTGCATAAACACCCCTGCCAGGCCTATGTTTTGATGGGATGCTTGTTGTATTTAATTAACCTATCATCTTAAGTCCAAAAATTCCACAAAAATAGGGTTTAGTTCCTGGATACGTGTACTTCAACGCTATCATTTTAGTTTTTGATTGTATTTTATTTTTATATTTATTAAAAATAAAAAACTTGCTTTTTGTGCACTGTCTAGTTTAGAAAATACCAAAAAAATATTAAAACACCTCCAAAAATTCCAAAAAAATTACCTGGTGTCTATTTTATCCTCTATTAGTGTCAGTTTAAAAATCATTAAAAATCTCAAAAGAAAAACACTAAAAATTTAAAAAAACTCAAAAACTTTAAAAAAATATATAAAATCAAGGAAAATTCTAAAAAATACAAACCCAGATTCTGTGTGTTCCTTATTTTGTTCCTTTTATTTGAAAATTATTGTGAAAACTTTTGAGTACTGGTTGCTATTTTTAAACCCTATTTTATTCACAGCCAGCCCTTGTTTCACTGTTTTGAATTATTTAAGTATTTAAAAATACCAAAAACACCTTGAAAAATCCCCAAAAATCACAAAAATAGTAAAAAAATCCTAAAAATACCAAAAATAATTTATTTCTGAATTTTTGGTTATTTTTGCACATTTTTATAAATATTTTACCTTGTCTTTCATTACCTTATCTTTATTTTCCAATATTGAAAAAGAAAATATAAAATATAAAATATAAAATTATAAAAATCAGAAAATTAAAAATCAAAATACAAAATTAAAAATTAAATAAAAAAATTAAAAATTAAAAACCCACAAAAATTTCCTTTGCTTGTTTGCTTAGTGTAGACACATCACACACACTCACTTGTGCATTAATTTTGAATTACCCTGTTTGCTCCCTGTGTTCGAACTCTCTACAACTTGCACCTATACATCTTTTATGTAGATTTAAAAATAAATTTTAACTCCACATTAGTTCTACTTTATTGATCTTTAGTGTGGGTTAATTGTTGACTTTAGTCCAGATTTAGTGTGGTCAATACACCGACTGAGTTCTCGCTTTGTGTTGAACTTAAGACCGTCTATTTCTGGCTAAATCATTCCCCCGAACCTCTCAAGGCACGTCACTCTCATCTCCCTCTCAATGATTCAGGTTTTTGAAAATCGACTAAGAAAGTCTCCTTCACCACTCCGGAGAAGGAAGCTTCAGAGGAATCCTCATCTGGTCCGGATAAGGTGATTTATATGAGTGAGCTCAGTTCGGCTGTTCTCAAGCCTTATCTAAGCAAGCAGCCATGTGTCGACCCGCGTTGGACGATCCCTACACCTCACTATTATTCATCTGAGGACGATACCGACAACGACACATATGTATATTGTCCACCTCCTCGCGTCCGCAAGATGGTTCGTCACAAATCTTCTTAATCCTTGTATATTCTAACTCTTTCTTGTACATACATTCTCTCCCTCCCTCCCCAGTGATTCGAATCACTCGCCCCGGTTCCATATCATCTCATGACTATACTTAGGATAACCAGATCCTAACTATAGGGGGAGAGTGACCCTCATCTATTGTATATCCTCCAGATCACATCGGTTCTCATACTCACTTAGGCTGAGCAGAGCCTAAGTATAGGGGGGACCGATGCCCGCCGTGTATATATTCATCCATTTCCCATCTTTCCCTCGTCCGCCCCATTTCTGATCTTCTTCTACACTTAGGCTGCCAGAGCCTAAGTTTAGGGGGGCGGTACGACTTCTATACATTTTTTGTTATTTTAGCTCCCCTATGCTTAGCCCAAGCTTTGTCTTTTTAGTCGCTTTCGTTCTCTGAGGACATAGCACACGCTAAGTATAGGGGGTGTGTATATATTACATATATACTTTACCCATAGCTCGTACTTGCGCGTATTTTCGCATATTTTTGTATATATTTTGCAATAATTATGGGTGGGTAAAAATCGAAAAAAAAATTTGTATACTTGTAAACCTTTTGTAAAAATTAAAAAAAAAATTAAAATTTTGCATACTTGTATAATATGTACTATATGTATAATACTTGTATAAAAAGTTGTAAAATATACTTTTGTAAATTGTTTTAAAATAGGATGTATACCAAAAAAATCGTGTATACTATGTACAAATTGTATCAACTAAAAATTGTTGTAAATAATAAAAAATTGTTGTATACCAAAAAAATAAAACAAAAAGGCTTCTTATTTACTCTTGCATATCATCCTTGCATTCAAAAAGAGTCTTGCATTTTCCTTCATCTTCATAGCATGACATCTGCATCTCATCTGCATATCTTGCATATGCAAGGTGGAAAGCTCTTGGGTTCTGAACCAAGTTATGAGTAGATATTGAGGATGGACTCGATTTGACCTTAATCCACCTAATTTCAAAGGAACCTTATAGGAACTGGAGTTAAGATTTCTCAGTTCTAGTGACTTAAATCTTTGAGTCCGCAAGTCTATGTTCACATGTCATCTTGATTAGTCTAAGTAGAATATCTCGTGCATACGCAGGATTCTTTTAGATAATGACCTAACTTGGACAAGCACTATACACGTAGCTCTTCATTGATGAGGTGGTGAGGAGGTAGAATCTTTTAACTTGGAGTAGCACACGGGTGGAAACATCCGTCCTCCTCTCATCTCAACCTAGTCTGGTGGTGTTGACATCTAAGGACGGGATGTTGTGGGTTGCAATAATGCTTCAAAAGAGGGATAGTCTAGTTGCTCAAGAGGAAAAACTCATGATGTACATGCTGCACCTTGTATATAGTTCCAAAAAAAAAGAGAAAAAAATGCGAGAACTCCAAAAAAATCAGACAGGTCCAAAAAAAAGAAAAAAAAAACCTGTCGGAGGATGTATATTAGCAAAGAAAATGCAGTTGGATGACTTGGCTATACTTATCAAGCATCCTGGGATAGGTGGCTACACTGGCCACCGTCCATTCTTTTCTCTACCCCCTCCTCTTGAGCTGGTCGCACTTGAACTTAGAAAGGAATACCCCGCTCCTCGAGGAAAGAGTCATTGGACCGGGTTATTGAGTTACCTTGTTAGAGGAGGCTGGTTCCGAGCCATTTCTGATGTGGAGAGCTATATCTCACTTACACAGTACAAGTAAGAATCATAGTCATCAGAAATTTGCGTTTGAGGATTTGTTCTGACCTGACTGTTGAGGCGTCCTGAATAGAAGACTTGTGGAACTTGAAGTCTGTTAGGTCTTAAGTTCAGGTCTAAATAAGGTTCCGCCACACAATTAATCCAAAGGTTGAGTCAAGCTCCATTTTTAACTTTTGTTCATGACCTTGGTATGGAACCCAAAATCATTTCACTCTTGCATTTCATTTAGTTGCTCGGGGACGAGCAAGGTTTAAGTATAGGGGGTTGATGAATCTGTGATTCATCACTTCAAAAGTCAAAAATAGAGCCTTGTTCCCGAGAAAATAGATGCATATTTCCCTTTATATTGCATAAATAGCATTCATGCATACATGCATAATTCATACATGTTAGCAGTCCATTTGCATTTAATAAGAAGCCAAAAATCCCTTGTAAAATATCCACTCACTAAAATAACCTCTTCCTTATAATATGTACTCCTTAGTTAATAATATAGGGAAGAAGGCCAAAAATTTCCCTTGTAATTTAGCCAATAATGCCTTAGATTGCCTGTACACTAAATTGCACATAAATCCCTCATACAAACTCCGAACTAGGTCTACTTACTCTTAGAATACTACACATTAAAAGACCTTTAAAATGAGACTAATTTCATCCAATTTGGAGCTCGTATGAGAAAGTTGGTTTTTTTGGGCCACTTTGTATACTACATATATGTATATTTGTATTTATGTATCATATTTGACCTCATCTCCATCTTTGGTCAACATGAAACTTGTAGATCTCATCGAGATCTACAACTTTCATGTTTTGTGCTTTTCCAAATTCGGCCCCCTCTTCTCTCTACACATTCATTTTCTTCCAGCCATTCACAGCAGGCCACGTGGCGCCCTCTGGTTGCGCCACGCGGCCCACTCCCCTTGCCCCAGTCGCCCGCAGCCACAGCCGTTGGATTACGCTATAAATCCAACGGCCTAGCTGCTTCCACGTGCGCCTTAAACCCACGTCGTCAGATCATCTCCAGGGCCTCATATGATCCGCCCGTCCGCGCCTCTTCCAGAGCTCGCCACGTGGAGGCATATACACCATCTGATCGCACCCCAGATCGTCCATCTCAGCCGCCCTTCTGTTGGCACCCCTTGTCCGCTCGATCATTTCCATCTCCTCATCCAAGCCGCTCGCCCGCGCCTCGCCCAGCTCTCGCCACGTGGCGCGATCACAGCCCATCATCTACGTGCCTTGATCTAATCACACACGTCCCCTTCCGCTTCGATCACCACCGTTGGATCACAAGATCCAACGGTGGAGACCTCGTCTCCTACCTCTGGGCGCCCCTCTCTCCCACGTTCCTTGCCTTGCGGGAGGGGCACCCCCTTTCTATTTCCGGCTGCACGTCAGCCACCCTCTCCGACCGCTAACACCTTCACGATGGAGACCACTCCTCCCTCACCCTCGCCAGCTCCCTCGCTTCCCACGACCTCCACCATAGAAGCCCCACGTCGACCACAAACCTCACCTCGTCCCCAGCCAACCCACCAACTCCATCCTTTAAATACTCCACCACCGGCAACCTTCAGCCGTATCCGCCACTCCAGAGAGCTTCCCTGAGCTCTGATCTTCCAGTTGGTGACAACAATTCGACGATTCATCGAGCGAAGAAGGGATTCAGCTCCGGCGAGATCCACGGCAGCTCCGCCATGTCGCAGCCACTCCTCCGAGCAGCTGCTGGAGCTCGGGACACCACCGGTCCCTCGAGCGAAGACCTGGACCCCAAGCAGGAGGTCCAATCCCCAGGTGAACCCCCTCCATTCCTCCTCCGATCTTCTTCTTATTTTCCTTTTATTTTTTCCGATTTTATTACGCATCCACGATCACCTTCTCGCTTCCATTCCACCTCGCCGAGCTTCGCGTCGAAGCTCCCATCCTCGCTGACCCCTCCGCACCTTCTGACGACGCACGTCAACCTTCATCAGCTACAGCTCCGCCACCTGGTCGGAGCACCGTCGCCCAACCGCCTCCCTTCGCCTCAGGCCTCGCCAACCATCTTCACTTCTTCACAAACACACGCACGAGCTCCGGCTCTATCTTTCGCACTTGCAGGTACCCAGCTTCTCATTGAACGGAAGCTCGCCGGAGACACCCTCGAGCTTCATCGCCATCGACGTCAGGCCGCTCTCCGACGCTCCTTAGACCACCAACATCTCCGCCTCCTCGCGACGCGTCTTCTGGGATATCTCCGACCAGTCGGAGAGCGTCAGCGACACGAGGAAGAACGGGCGGAGCTGCAGCACCTTCGCCGGAGCCCCGCCTTCTCCTCCGCAGGCGGCGGAGGGTCGTCGGAGTAGACGAACAGCTGTCGTTCGATCACGTCGATCGAACGGCCCTCACATCGCCACGCGTCCCCTCACCGCATCAGCTCCCAACCGTCGATCGCTCCTCTGATCTAGTGGCCCTCAGCGAGCCACGTCGCCGTCTTCATCGAGCCCTAGAAGCCGTTGGATCATCATCGATCTAAAGGCCCGAGGTCACGCCACGCGTCAGCACCGACACCCCTCAGATCCATCTTGATCCAAGCACCTTCATTACGCCACGTAGCCTCGGCCCGAGCCTCCTCTCCGAGCCTAGGTTCGGGTCGCACGAACCTCACTCCAGATCTCCAAAGCGCCCGAGCCTAGCTCCGAGCCTCCGCAGCCATCCGAGCCTAGGTAGCCCACGTGAGGAGCACGTGCGGCCTGGGTAATTTACACAGAGGCCCCTGGAGCTTTCCATAATTGCAAAAAGGTCCCTGTGAAGCTGAGCCCACGTGAGGAGCACGTGCCCTGTGGAGAATTTGCACAAGAGTCACCAGCATTATAGGTAATTGCATTTTAGTCCCTGTCTGCATATTTGCTTATTGTATTTTTAATTTCCTGTATTGTATTTACACCCCTGAGTTTGCACGCATACCTAGGTTGCATTTTACATCATTTTGCAAATCTAAAAATTGCATTTTGTTAGAATTTTGTCCTCTGTCTACTGGTCTACGTGTCACATTTTTGTATTTTCAGTTGAATTATTAATGAATTAATTGGTGAATTTTTGACATATTTTGCCCAGTGACACCTTTTAATTTGTAGTTAATTCTCTGAGCTTCCAAAAATCATCAAAAATTCATAGTAGCTTAAGGACATTATTTTTAACATGTCATAAAAATTTCATGACATTTGCACACATATCGAGGCCTAAATCAATTATTGAGTGATTTTCTTAATTTAATTTTAATAAATTCATTTCACCTTGAAATTAAGATCTGTAAATTTTCCTGGATTCCTTATCATAGAGCTATCTAGGATAATTTTAGTTCTTGAAAAAATTGTGGTTTGCTATTTATTAAAAATTAAATATTGAACAACACCCTGTCTGTTTATTTAATTCACAGTAAATCCTTTTAGTGTCTGAAAAATCCAAAAAAATTAGTGTAGATCATTTTCACCATCATTAATCATCTGGCCAATTTTCATACTTTTTGGACTTCATTTGATATATTAATTAAATTGAAACATTAAATTGGCATGCATTTTCTGCATAAGTCTGCATAAAAATTAAAAAGACCAAAAAAAAATATACTTCCTCGAAAATCAACACTTGGACGCTTGCTAAAATTTACCTAAGGAGACAGATGCCGCCCTGAGATTGACCTTGGACTCCACCAAGTAAAAAAATATCTGCCGCTTAAAATTAACTTAACACTAATTGAGAAGTGGTTTTTGACTAGCCTTTCGTATCCGACTGCAACGAATCACTAGCATTAATTTGGACATTAATTTGACCGAACTAACATAGGGTGCGGGACGCTTATCACACCGCACTCTGGTTCATTATCAAAAATGGTGGCTTCAGCACCACCGTCTGCATTTGGTACTACGACGGCCTCAGTACCGTCGTTTGGAAGGTCATCCTTGGTGGCATCAGCACCACCGTCATCATCCTTGTTGCTAGCAGCATCAGCACCACTCTTCTCCTCATCTGGGTCTCTCGAATCTCCATGGTGTTGTCCCTCAGATGAGCCACCGCCGGCTGGTTCCCTACCGCTCCTAAGTGACACGAAATGAGTATCAAACATAAAATGCATGTCATTCAAATAAGCACTAGGAGTGGTACCCTCTGTAAACTGTACCTGCTCAGATTTTCTCTTTAAGTTATTCGGATTCGGCTCGCTCTGTGCAGGTATGGCGGCTTTGCCTTTTATAATGTCCCTCATTTCCTGCCGGAACTCGTCCATTTCTCGCCGGAAGGATGCCTGCTGTTCAAAGAGCAAGCGGGCGAGATCGTCAAGTGCTGGATTCTCCATGGCGACGGGAGAACCGGGAGTGTTCCCTTGCTGGAACTGAGGTTGCTGGTGAGTTTGAGGATACTGCTGCTAGTAAGGCTGTTGTCGCTGTCTCCACTACTGTCCCTGATAGGTGGGACGAGGATTATGATGATTCTGTGACTGGTGGGAGTACTGGGGTTGTTGCTGCTGCTGTTGGCTGTAATGATTGCCCTGAGCTGGATGTTGTTGTTGGGATGAAGTGCCTCCGTTGGACCAACGAAATCCGGGGTGATCGCGGCGAATCCCGGGCTGTTGGGGGTACCGGTCGTACCATAGCCCGTTGACTTCCATCAACGGCTCCTACTCGAAGGGTGGAGGTGGTAGTGCTACCAATGGTTGGTCCGGCTGGTAGACCACCATCTGAGTATCCTGAGATGGTGGCTGCTGTGAATACTGCGACGACTGCTGTATCGGCACCTCCTGAACATGGTGAACTTTGCGGTATGCGGGAGGTAGTGGGGTAGAACGGCTGCCTCTGGACTCAGCTAGTGACCTGGGAGGCTGATGTGAAAATGATTGTGCCTCCTGAATACTCAAGATGTGAGTCTTCAGGTCACTCATGGTCTTAGCCAACTGTTCTATTTGTGCCATGCCCTGGCCTTGCTTCTTCTCCAAAATCTCAAGGCGGTCCAACTTTTCACTGATTATGCCCATATCAGCTGCTGATGATTCATCTTGAGCTGCTGCTGAAGGAGTATGGGGACCGACATTGATGCGGGCGATCCTCTGGTATGATCCTGCTCCTTGGGGAGGTTTCTGTTGTGTGTAGACTCTGGCTTGGGCCATAACTGTAGAGTTTTCTGCCATTCCTTCATAAATGGCCCAAACATCATCTTCACCCTTTGAAAAGTATGATCCTCCACAAGAGGCATTAACAAGCCCCTGCAGCTCCGGTGTCAGCCCACAAAAGAAACTCTGAACCAAGTTGGGCTTTGATATGTCATGATGTGGACACCGATCAATGAGCTCTCTAAAGCGATCTCAGGCTTCATGGAATTGTTCATTTGGGATCATTGTGAAGTTGCTGATCATAGCTCTTGCTGCATTTGTCCGGCCGAGTGGGTAATACTTATTTAAGTATGCGGTCCGGAGCTGTTCCCAAGTGTCGATGTACCTTCCCAAGTGTTTGAGCCAATAGGCGGCTCTATCAACCAAGGAAAACGGGAAGGCAATCATTTTGATGGTGTCCTCAGTCACAAATCTATCATGGATTGTACTGCATATCATCTCGAATTCTTGCAGATGGAGGTGTGGTTCTTTGGTGGCAAGCCCATGGAACTTCGGCAGTAGCTGAATAGTATGTGGGCGAAGCTCGAAGTCTCCATATATGGGAGGGATTCTGATCCATCGATGAGTGAGTGTTGCAGCTGGGTTGTGCAACTGCCTCATGGTTGCCGGTGGCGGCCTCTCCCAGTTAGGTTCTTCGTCTGGTATATCATCGCGCCCATTTCGGTCTTCTCTTCCGTCACGCATCTCCCTCATGATTTCACCCATGACCACTCCCTGGTCTCTGATCTATTGCTGCATGGTTTCCAAGGAGGCTAGCAGTGAATTGTTGATGGCAGCCTGATCATATATGTATGGTGGTGGTCTCTGCTCATCTGGGTGCTCATCTCTGCCTTCCATTTCTGGGGTTTCTGCAAAGAGTCCATCTCAGGTGCCGTCAAATGTTCTGAACTCTGTTATGTACTAAATTCTGACACCACTGGACTGATAGAAGAAGAAGGTTGGTCGAGGGGGAACATGGTGGATGTAAACTCAGGTTCGGAGAGTCGGTCTGGACTCCCCGAAGCCGACCTAGATGAAAAAGGAGGAGTGCTCGATAGCGGTGCCACGAGACGTGGCCTAAGGGATCTCCTTCCCATCATCTTGATCTAGAGAAAGGCGGATGATCTGGAATGCAAACAATATGTGAAATACAAACCCTCTGTTCACCTACGCAACGCTTGAGCTGACGACCGTGAAGGTTCGGTCTGTTATCTTGTCCAATTTCATTAGGTGATCAATCAATTTATCAGAGCGTTAGAGCGAGCTGTTAGGTACCCTACTTTCCTAGCCGACTGTCCCGATCCACGTTAGATCTTTCCCAGCCAGTATGAATTGCGGACCCTAACCCGGTTGTTCCCGCAAATTCAATCTGCTAAGGACGTCGCGATCCGCTTTACTGGTTACCGTAGAGATCCTCACTGGAGAACGACTAACCACGATCAGTAGTCAACCAGAATTTTAGGCGTGGCTCTATCCTAGTGTCGGGTCACTCTCTCGCTGCAGATAAATCAAACAAGGAGGGGGTTACTCTCCCCAAGACAAAATTTTTGGTGGGATGATTTTTAAGATCAAGTTTGCATTAGCAGTCCCAGTTTTTATTGTTTTCACTTTTTATGTATTTTTCTGAGCAATCATCGTCTAACGAATTTTCCAATTTCCTTGTTATTTAGAGTTCAGTAAAACTGGGGGAGGAAAGCGGAAAAGCCGATGCGCGATCAAAATCTATGATGCATGCAGGGATAGAGATGCGTACCTTGTCGCCAACACTCTACATGCAAAGTGATCCGCGCATAAATTAAAGACAATAAATTAAACTACATAGATGCATGCATGAGGAAATCGTCCTATGATGAGCAACTTCTATTAACGTGAAGAACAAGTAGCTATGACAAAGAAGAGAGTCCGGAGTCTGGTCTAGGCTCACCCTTCCTCTTCTCGACACATCGAGTTAAGGAGTAGCGCTTGACAGGGTGGGCTCGCGACACGTGGTCTCTAGTCCAAGTCAAATAGCTTTTTCAATGGATTTTTTGCCAAGTCCAATTACGTTCTGTAGGTACAGGCAAGATATTAGAGATTGGGCCTTAGCTTCTTAATTCGTCACAGTCAACAAAAACTCCTATGTCTAGGGGCTAAATCCTCGGGAAACAAATAGAAATGAAAGCGAGAAAAGCCGCGAGAAACACAAAACTGCGGTGAGACCCCAGGTGAACAAAAACTTGGAAATTAGGCCCGAGTGTCCTAGAGAGTTCAAGTTATTACAAGTTAAGTCTCTCTCTCACTTCAAATTACAAATTTTTAAACTACAAAAATTCTACAAAGATGATGATCTTCTCAAGCCTCCAAGTCTCTTTGATGCTAAGCAAGCCTTCATGTGGGTGCCCCTCGCTCGGCGGTACCTCGCACAAAATTCAACAAAAGGGTGATTAGACCAATCAACAATAGAGTTCAATGAATGTATAAAAAGATAGGCAAATATCCACAATTAATCACAAAAGAATGCTCTATACGCTGTTGCTCCCCGACAACGGTGCCATTTGATAACCACGAAATTGAGAGTGGTCGTATTGATTCACAAGGCGAATCAACAGTCGATGTCTTGACCACTACAAAATCCCGTAATTAATCAACAATGAACCCACAATCAAATACCAAACAATGACAAGCAAATGTGGAGTCAAATTTATTTTTAACTCTACATAAAAGATATATAGGTGCAAGTATGTAGAGAGTTCGAACACGGGGAGCAAGGCAGGATATATCAAGCTAAGTGCAAAATGTGATTGTGATCAAGTGCCTACAAGTGCTATTTTTTTGTGGGTTTTGAATTTTATATTTTTTATTTAAATTTTGATTTTATATTGTTATATTTGGGTTTTTAAATTACTGATTTTGTATTTTCTTATTATATTTTGTACTTTTATATTTTCTTTTTCTTTTAATAAAGATATAATGTATATAAGGAATATATATGTACAATAGAGATAAGAGAGGGATAAAAATAGGGGAAAATACTCAAAATACAAGAAATGGAATGTTTTTGTGATTTTTATATTTTTCTAATATTTTTGTGATTTTTCTAGATTTTCCCTAATTGTTTTGGTATTTTTAAGCGCAAAAATACTAGTAAATAGTGAGATAGGTTGTTGGCCGAAATTAAAATGAGGATGAAAAATATCAAACAGAATCAAAACTTCCTCAACTTAATTTTATAATAAAGATAACAAAATAAGGAAAATTCAGAAACTGAAATTGTATTTTTAGGAATTTATTAGAATTTTTAAGATTTTTTGGAAGGTTTTTGGTGTTTTGCTATTTCTAGGGGTTTTCTTTTGAAATTTTTAATGATTTTTGGTCTGAAGTTAAAACATACAGAAACAAACAAAATATAATTTTTTTGGAATTTTTTAAAAGGTAATGGATATATTAAATATAAAAGACTGCAGGAAGGTAGAAATGATGTTTTTTATTTTTTTGACTACTCAAACAAAAGATAAAAATACAAAAAAAATCTTTGATTATATAACAAAGTTAGGGGCACATGGGCATATTTTTAGATTTTTAAATAGATGAAAGATGCTCCAGAAATAAATCAATCACTAAAAATATTGTAGAAATATTACAGGACACAAATCGCAATATTTTTTGTTGAAATTTGAATCCAAATTTGGCCCTGCTAATTACTACAACATATTCAAAAATGAGCAAGTGATATTGAGTATTTCAAGTGTTATCAACAAAACAAACCCAATCACTACTCTGACTTCATAAATACGCCATAAATAGTTCTTACACCAGAAAAATCTGAAATTTGGATATGATGTAGAACTCGTAAACAGCTTTCTAACAAAAAAATCTCACGCAAAACCGAGTTCAGACGAATGAGTTATATCTATTACAACACAGGGGTACAGATGAAAAAGTAAATACGAAACTGCAGTACAAAAATGTACTCGAAAACTTTCCAAAATATGCCAAAAATGTGGTGACGTGATTGAAAAATGCCCCACTAACCCAGGTGGCGTCAAGCTGATCTTGGATAACAAGGGAATGTGCGTGAAAGTGCTCCGATGTACCTGCAATTAGAAGAAGGGCTCGAGTACAAAACTCGGCCAAGATGTTAGGTACACAAAAAAATTGGGATGTGAATGGGTTTTCCTTCGCTTTGGTGAGGGAAGAAGGATGTGCTCCGACCACCGTATGTGGCCGAAGATGAAGGGGGTTGTGTATGAGGATACGTAGAATCGCGGAGGATGGCGGCGGTGAGATGAAAGCCGCGTCGAGGAGGATGAATGAAAGTCGAAATGATGGGATCGAAGCTCGCCGGAGCTTGCTCCGGCGAGGGATGAACTAGGTGATTAAGTGACTAAAAAGCAAGTAAATGAAATGCTAGAATAAATCTATGATCTAAAAGTGAATAAAGAGCAAGGAAACAAGAAAAAAAAGTGAAAGAAAATACGAAACCTCAAGCCAAGAATGGCGAGATGGACCTCACTGCTAAGGTGGCCGGAGATGGCGATGGAGCCGCCATTCGACTCGCCTAGTCGCGCCTCCGGGGAGCTGGGGAGCTCACTGTCTCTTCACTCTATCTTGAGCTCCAAGGAGGGTGGCCAAAATGGGTCCAAGAGGGTTCAAAAACGAATTGGAAGAAGATGTGGTCTTTTTGTACATGTGAGGTGGGCGGCTCCAAAGAATGATGGATATCTAGCATATCGTTGATTCAATCCTTCAAGCAACCTCTGGGCGTGTATGAGGGTACATAAAGGAAAAAATGTTGTGAAGGAAACTTATGCATTGGGATTAAGGGTCGGCCTTGAAAAATCCGAGAAATCGGACAAAAACAAGGATCTGACTGGAGTGGCAGAGGCTGGTTAGAAAGTTGATGTGGTGGCAAGAAGATCGGTGTGTATCTTGAGAATAGACAACTCAACTCTAGATATAAAAGTTGGGCGCGTATAATGGATGTATGTAGAGAAAAATTCTATAAGGAAGTCCAACGATTGGGTGAACGTATCGGCATATAAAAATTCGAGAATATTGGCAAAAACTAATGTTCTGACGCACAGCAGAGGGGGGGTCAGACAACATGATAATCATGCTCCAAAGCTCGAGGAAAATAGGGCAAATACATGATCCAATGCTAAAACTATATACTGAGCGTGTATAATGGATATAAGAGGAGAAAAAGTCAAGAAGATATCATCGTGAAAAGATGCACGATGCATCCTCCAAAAATCAGTGAAAACGGCCAAAAACGTGGTTCTAACACAGCACATTGTTAATTTTTCTATGTATTTTATACAAGAATTTTATTTTTTTAATGTTTTATTTATCATTTGATTCCAATTTAAATATGTATATATATAATAATCTATGAAATAATAAAAATATGAAATAAAATAATGAATAAAAAATAAAATGAATATTTTAATCGGTATAATATACAATAGGGGTCCAAAACTCAACTTTCAAACCGTAACTCCGAAAAATACGAAACCACTTCATTAAATAGATTATTGAAAATTATATACAATTAGAGGTGAGTTTGATAAATTTTGAGTTTTTATTTGAGAGATACGGGTCTGGGTAGTTGGGATTCCGGAATCTTATTGAGATCATAACTTTTTATCTGTGCATTATTTTTAAGTGAAATCAATTTTGTATTTTTCTTATTTAATTATATACAACTTTTATGTACAAAGTTTCTTTATTTAAAGTATAAATGGTGGGATTAAAAATAGGTCCCAAAATAATTAAAGAATGAATTAAACAAAAGGAATTTTTATTGTATTTTGGCCCTTATCTCTCCCTACTTTATTCCTTGTCGACTTAGCCATCGAGATGCCTAGGTCTCGAGGTTTCGGGTCATAAAATATTTACAATATTTTATTCTTTTTCTTTTCTTTGATTTATTCTATAATTTTGGCTTTAATTGCAGTATTTTATACACTAATTACATGCACATGCATGAATGCTAAGATATGGAAATTAAGGGTATTTACACGCATTTGCTAGGATTTTGATGCCAAAATGATAGAATAAAGATGATGAAATGTGGCCTCATCACAGACCACAAAGGCCGTTTTTTATTATGATTTAAGGAGAGTATCATTCCGCACAAACAACGGAGAGGTACACATTGAGATGGAGAGAGGATGTAGCAATCCCATATTAGTATTGTCATTCTCTTCAGAGGGCACTAGTCTTGTAGATGATTGCCAACTCATAGATGAGACGCAGTCTCTTGATCTTGAGAATGTTTATTGTGATACCCGCAATATCCTACATGAGGATAGGGTAGATTATATGGTACCTAGTTCATTAGATTACTGTTCACATGCATACACTGAGATCATATCAAAACCAGAGGAGTAGTCAGTTGCAGTAAATATCTCAGTGCTGTTGATTGAGAGTACACATATTCCATCACGAGAGTTAGTTGATTATATTTTAGAGATCATACGATATATTAAGCGTAGAGGGTCAGATGGTGTAAAGGATACATGTATAGATACCTTCTGTAGTCCAACTCCATAGACGTATATTACAGTAGAGAGACCTATGTCATGTATAATGTTCACTTATAGAGGTCGATCTACTTGGACAGCGATGGATCAATACGCAGATAAACAACAAATGATTCTGTACGACCCAGGTTGAGGTGATCTACTCTGTATAGGACTTGTGTCTACTCTTCAACTTCATTTTGTCCAGTATAAAGACATGTGAGCCATTAAGTTTTTGGAGTACACCACCACTTGTATATTCTTTGTAGTTCCCTATAGTCCCCATTTGTTTCACGCCTTTACAAGTAGGATACCGGATCCTAAGTATACGGGTGGGACCGATTGTCCGTTGATTCTCTTTTTTTATTTTGTTCCTTTTATTTCTTTAATTTTCCTTTCTTTTACACTAATCATGGGTCCCTAATTTTCGACCAAATTCTTTTCAATACTTAGGATGCTTGATCCTAAGTATATGAGGGACTGAGATTTCGTTGATTTCGTTTCGTCTTCTTTCTTTTGTTCCTTCATTTGTATATTAGTTTTCATCAGTTACCTCATTTTTGTCTTCCACTATACATACGATCAACAGATCCTAAGTACAAGGGGGGTTGATTGACTTCTATTTTTCTATTCATTTTAACCCACTTTTACTTAGCACAAGTTATGTCCTCCTTTTTCTCTTTTCATGCTATGAGGACATAGCACAAGCTAAGTATTGGGGGTGCTTATTGATTATATATATACTTTCGTACATAGCTCGTACTTTTATGTATTTTCTATATCTATAAAATACATAAAAAGTGGCTAAGGGTTAGTTTTATTTAAAATCCAATTATTTATTATCTATAAAATGCTTATAAATAAATAACGCATTTGTAAAATTCTTATTTAATATTATAAAGTAAAAATTGTATTTAAAATATGTCTAATACTTATTTAAAATATTATTTATTGAAATATGTGTAAAAATAACTTAATCTTTTAAATTGTTTGTATATAAAATTTGTAAAATACATTAGTTATTCAATCCAAATAAAACATTGGTAATTTATATTATAAAATTCTTGTGAATATGCTTTCATATAAATTTTGAAAATTCATAAAAGAATACATAGTCCTAAAATTCGTAAAAATTATAAAATCTTTAAAATACATAAAAATGAGTAAAATTCAAAAAATTGTACTTCACAAAAGTATGATTGTATTTGCATTAGCATTTTTCAGAGTAAGTTTGATTTCTCAAACTAAAGATTGGGAATAGTCTAAAGGATGGATTTCGATTATGACCTTTGACTTTCATTGTAAGGAGCATAGTTAAGAACTAGAATTTAGGCTCTTCATGTCTTTGACTTAATTCTTTTGGTTCCATGAGTCCATGTACGGGAACTCAACTTAAACTTTCCTAAGTAGAACACTTGGTGTCATTCCATTTAACTCTTCAACTGTGAACCAATTTCGGATGCATGCACTTTGCATTTAGCTCGACATGCATGGGGTTGTGAAGGGCAGATCAATTTAGTGATTCATTTTCATCCTTTTCTAGTGGCGCACGTGTCTAAAGATAGTAGTTGTGTGGTTGAAGTAAATCATTGGATGAGGGAAGGATCTGCTGGCACAATTTTTCGAAGACCTCAAAAAATGGATGGGATGAAAAGATGTTATATACGTCGAGGAACAAAATATTGATGCAGTGCAAGCAACATTACAAAGTCCACCAAAAAAGAAGCCATCAAATATAAATATAAGCACAATGGTCTAAGATTCAAAAAAGCATGCACATCTTAGGGGAGACTTAGCTACACTGGCTGAGCTTCACAAGGAGATGCGACTACACTGGACACACTTATTTCTTTTCTCATTATTCTACATTCTCTCTCTATTTGATTGTGGACACAGCACAACATGACCTTAGAAGGAAACACCCCCTCCTCGATGATGGATGAGGAACAAGTAGGAGTGTATTGTTGGCATGGGTAGTTTATTCGCTTCTTTAAGAATGAAGAGGTAACATAATTCACACACCATGCAAATTTAATTCAAGTTTGATAGAGTTAGTGATATGGATAAGTGGATTTGAGCTTGATGTTGAGGTGAACCTAAATAAGGATTTGTGGAACTTGAAGGCTATTGAGATTAAAATCCTTATCTAAGTTCAGGCTCCGACAAAATGCTTCTTAAGGCTCAATTGAGCTCTGTCATTTACATGTTCTCATGAATTTGTTTAGGAAAATGAATTCAATGTAACTTTCTTTCTTTTCTCTTATTTTTCAAATACGCTTTTGCTAAGGGACTAGCCATGTTTAACTACAAGGGATTGATATGACTCAATTTGTCTTAAAAACCTTTAAATTGCATGTAAATATATATTAATTCATATTTCTTATCAAACTACCCTTCATGAATAAAAATGTATTTTTATGCATTAAAAACATGTAAATAAATAAATGAATAAAAAGAAAATAAAAGGAGGTAGAATGTAAATATGTATATATGTACTATATAACTATAAAATATAGATATGTTAAAGGATTATTTATATAACCTAACCCCCCAAACCAAGTCAGCATGGATTGGTCGACAAACAATAAATTAGGGGGAGATAAAGAAGAAAACCATAAAAGAATTAATTGTGCACCTCACACAATTCCTATTTATTCATTACCTATAAAAACTTCATTTATTTTTATTTCATAATTTATACATATGTTTTAACAAGCTCTTCCCCTTAATATTCATAAAAATATATAAAAATATAATCCTAAAAAATCCAAACTTGTTTATATGCCAAGAAATCCTGCTTTTAAATTGCCAATTCCTCAACTTCCGAACAACATAACTTCTTCATACAACTCCATTTTCATTCAACTCGCATTTAAAGTTCATAAAATAATATACTATAATTAATGAAAGTGATTTTACTAAAATCACATTCAGTTTGCAAAAATTGATTTTGGGACCTAACGATAACAGGGTTTCTAGGCCATTTATTTTACTCTGAATATACTATTTATAGTATCATTAATTTTATAATTTTATATTTTTTTTTGATCTTTTATTTTTCCTATAAATATTTTTTTCAGAATTTTTAGTCTTATTTAATATTTTAAATAAAAAAACCCTTATTTTTATAGATGAAATTGAAGTATATAACATAAACTTGTATTTATTTATTATTCTAAATAAATTTGTAAAAAACTAGAAAAATAATATAACTCACATTGTTATTATAATAATTAAAAAATATAAAAATAATATGTTATTCAATAAATTATTGAATAAAAAATGCAATACTTGTTTATTAAGTATACTATATACTTATTTAATAATATTATATTTGTAATTTATAAAAATATATATTATTTGAGAAAATAAATAATTCCATAATTTAGGTAAAATAATTATATTTTTTTTCATTTTTATCACTATTTAAACTAACATCGTTTATTATTTATTAATCATTTAATATTTTATTTACATAATCTGGCCAACCAGGTGCTAACACATGTCAGCACCTAAAGCCCTCTTCTTACCAAGAATCATACATGACTTCTATGTTACTAGGCCCACCCATTTGTGCCACCACATCATTCTTCCAAAACTGGATTTCCACCCTCCATTCTCTTTACCTAACTACCATACTATTCAACATCCATTAGATCCTAACCAACTACCCTCTAATCATCCAATAAAATCCACCTAACTTCACTCCATTCTAATTAATCCTAACACGAGAACAGCTTTCCTCTGACCCCACTTCCTCGCACCACTCTGATCTCCCACGACCATTATAGGGCCCGAGGTTCATCCCACGTGGAAGACCAATCATTGGAGGAGGTTCCAAGGCCCTTCATTGGCCTTGCAACGCCACTGTGCCCGGTGTACAGCTCTAAGAAGATCGCCCCGTCGAGAGACAACTATGAAGTCTTACACTCTACATCCCCTAGTACTCCTCCATTCCTCATTTGATTTCCTCGATCATCATTTTTTTATTCGTCGTGATTTTCTTTTGATTTATTTCTCGAGTTCGGTTCTCTAGTGATTCATCTACTATATAGTATCACCTATTTCTCTAATATTTTCACATATTATATTGTAGATAAATTGTTTGAAAACATCCCTATTTAAAAAAAAATAAAATCAAATAAAAATCAAATAAAAAAATAAAAAGTAAAATTAATAAAAAGGAGTTTTCTCACAGTAGAAGAAACGAAGGATGAAAAATCACACAATTATTTTCTCCACTTGAAAAATCCAAGCGTGATTTTCTTCATCCTTGAGTTCGACCTAGGAAAACTTGATTGGATAAAAAATAGTGAAACACCAATTTTAGGAGAGAGACCAATATTTCTTCATTTTCTCTCTCTTTTCATTTTATCTCTCCTAGTTGGTGTCTTTTGTTTGATTAATTGAATTTTGCTCCGTGATTGCTACAACCGACACTTTCTTAACCACTGGCAAAATCAATATAGCAACCTTCAATTAGTTGAAAGGATTAATTACTCATGCCCTTGTCCTCTAGATGCCAGATTGGTCTGTAAAATTTGAGATCATGACAAATGCATTATATTATGTCATTGGTGCAGTATTGGGATAAAGGAGAGATGTTTTACCATTTGCAATTCACTATGCTAGCACAACAATAGACGAAGCACTGAAGAATTACATTGTCACTGAAAAAGAGTTGCTAGCAGTTTTTTAGTCCTAGAGAAATTCAATTCATAATTAATGCGATCGAAAGTTAATATTTAGATTGAACATTCTATTATCAAGTAGTTGTAAAGCAATAAGGACACCAAACCGAGACTCATCAGGTGGATCCTTCTACTACAGGAATTTGACCTCCAAATCACAGATAAGTCTGGGATAAAAAATATGGTGGCAGATCATCTTTCTAGACTACTAAAGCCAGGCACTCTTGAGTAGAGTGTGATACCAATTATAGAGAGTTTCCCAGACAAGGCAATTTTGTATGTCACCTCTCTCCCTAAGTTTGCTGATATTGCAAACTATCTTGTTTCCAAGAGAACTTCGCATGGACGAAGCTGAAAGTTGACCAAATATTATCAGATTTCCATTTATATCAGTGGGAGGATCCTTATTTGTTTTAAGAGGGGGCAGGTTGCATCTCGAGAAGATGCATTCCTCATGAAGAAGTCCATAGTGTCATCGAACATTAACTTAATCGATTATTAGGGGGATACCGCTCTAGGAAATGAATGGCTGTGAAAGTCTCAAATGGGACCTTTGGTGGCCGACTATTTTCAAATATGTAGAAGAATTTGTTAAACATTGTATTTCCTGTCAGAAAATAGGTGGAACTACTAGATTGAGAGACACAATTCTCTTGAAATTAATTCAAGTATCAGATGTGTTTGACGTGGAGGGCATTGACTTCATGGGCCTATTTCCTAAAAGTCGAGGATTTGAGTAATTCCACCCACTATCGATTATTTAAGTCACTGGGTGGAGCCTATCCCAACCCGTGTCGCTAACAGTCGTACTATTTGTCGATTTCTGAAAGAGAATATCTACGTAAAGTTAGAGATTCCTAAAATTTTGATATCTAATGGTGGTATCCATTTTATGAACAGAGAAGTGAAGAAGGTGATCTAGGAATATTGTATTGAACATCGTGACACTTATCCATACCACCCACAATCCAATGGCATGGCAGAATGTTCAAATAGGGAGATCAAGACTTTTCTTCAGAAGCATGCACGACCCAATAGGATGAACTGGTCACAATTGCTTGACTCTATTCTTTAGTCCTGTCGAACCATAGACAAGTCACCTTTGGGAATGTCTCCCTACTGCCTAGTCTATAGAAAACCATGCTATTTGCCCATGGAATTAATTCACAAATATTTATGTGAAATCAATGCATGTAATTTGGATTTCAATAGGGCTGAATTGAACCACAAGCTCGATCTGAATAGATTACATGAATTCCGAGACTATGCATATGATGACATCCTGATGTACAAGGAGAAAGTCAAGAAGTGGCATGGCAAGCATATCTGCAGAAAGACTTTCGAGTCTTGTTAGAAAGTTTGGTTGTTCGATGCAAAGTTGAAACTTTTCACAGGAAAGTTGAAAAGAAAATGGACAGGGTTGTTTGTAGTGAAGCATGTGCATGACAATGGAAGTGTGATATCTGGTTTGTTATCGTACACACAACCTTTCATGACCAACGGACAGTTGCTGAAGCCATACATAGAGCACGATACATTCTTGTCCGTTGTTGATTTAATACAGGTGGTCTACCAAGACGAACTTGAAGCCGCATCATCAACAAAGTCATATGAGGCCCATAAAAATATTTTTGATTTATTACTATTATCTTCTTATCTTCTTTTCAATTCTCATTATTTCATTCTTCTGATACGTTCACTCATCCTATTCATCATTGTTATACTTAGAATATGCTTCATCCTACATATATAAGCAGGATGAGTGTATATGGTTGTCCATTCATTGATCCCTCGCTTGTCTCCTCAACTCCTAATATGTTGTCTATACTTAGGGATATTTTACGCTAAATATAGGGGGAGACATATTGAACTAATGATTTATTCATTTTCAATCTTGACCCTCCCTACTTTGTACACAATCTGCTATACTTTGTATTAATTGATCCAATGTATAGGGGGGATGGTCAACTCTCATTCATTCATTCTTTAGTCTTTGTAGTATAGACTTTCCTATATATTGCATGAGTTATGCCTTCCTTTTTCTCTCTAACCTACGAAGACATAGCTCAAGCTATGTATTGGGGGTCGTATATGCGTTGTATATACTTTCACCATTACCCATACTTTCATATTTTTTATAATATGGCTAACCAATAATATGTAGACACACATCTAATTCTATGTATTTACAGTTAATAAACTAGATTAAAAGGTTTTGCAAAATGTTTGAAAAATGGTTGGAAAATTCTTTGAAAAATCTTTTCAAAATTATTTGGAAAATATTTTGTAAAATGTTTTCAAACCTTTGTAAAAATATTTTGTATGTAAAAATTTCTTTTATTTATTTGAATAAAATATTTTAAAAATATATTTACAAATGATTTGGAAAATGGTTGCAAAAATATTTTGAAAAATTTAAACATATTGTTTGAAAAACTTTACTAAATGTTTTTCAAATTTTGTAAATGTTTGTAAAAATATTTATCAAATTGTTTTCAAAATTAAGTTTTCAAAATCATAGTGAAAACTATTTCAAATTTTTCTGATAGTCATATAAATAATTGGACAAATAAAAATTCTTTACAAACTCTAGATAAAAACCTGTAAATACCCACTAACTTCATTTTTGTAAAATAATTAGTGTAATTTCTTAAAACTAATTCTCGTAAATATAGAAGAGTTCCCGCGTAAATATCTGCACGTAATTCTTTTACTACGCTTTTTTACAAAATAATCCCTAAAAATTGCAAAATTCAAAACCCATAAAATTTTGCAAAATGTTTTCAAAAATTATGTAAAATTTTGCAAACCTTTTTCAAAAAAACTCTATGAAAAGTTCTTACAAAGCTTCACGAACTTATTTTCTCACATTATACATAGCATCTGTATTTTCGCAATAATCAAGACAGTTGAACAAGTTTAAATAAAGTATGAAGATTGGAGCTTGATATATATCTTAATATACATAATTTAAGTGGAACCCATTGAGGACTGGAATTAGTATAATTCTGGTCACCTTAACTTTGTTATTGAGGTTCCTGGAGATTATGTTTATGAGTTGATAAATTGCATCTAACTAGAACCCTTCATATCATCCAAAAGACTCTTGAGACAGTGGCTTGATTAGAAAACTTGCACTTAGCACTCTGTTCAACCCAGATGGATTGTTGAAAGATCTTGGAGTCTAAGTTGGGACGATGCTTGACCGCTTCGTAAGGGGTGGCTCAATAACCATTATTGGGGAATGATGAAATTTGTGCTATTTTGTTACCAATGATATCTAAAGACTGGATACTAGATTGAAACAATGATTCAGATGAGAATTGGTAACCTACTACCCTTCTTCGTCGTCCTGTCAGAACCTTAGTTCGCACTCTTTTCTTCGATTTTTCATGCCATCAGCATGCCTTCATCCACCTCGAGCCTTCAACCCACTGGCAGCTCTGACATCCCTTACTCTCACCCACTCGTGATCTCCACCAACTCCCGCTCCTCCACACACCACCTTGGCTCGAAACCCTGCAATCTTCAGCCTATAAAACTTCACCACTCTCTGCCTTTTTAAGATTTTATCACTCCTCGAGCACTTTTATCACCTCAGTTTGGCCTTATGGTTCGAGGCCGGTGATAGGAAATGAGGGCCACTATTTTGCAGCGCGGAAAAGCATTGCAGGCCAATCCGCCCCATCGTTAGTGCTTGCTCCGTCAGTTCTGTTCTTCGGTTCTAGATCGAATCAAGGCCCATTACGTCTTTTTCTAAGTAAAATTTAGGTCATGTGTTCATTTCCATATTTAATTTCCATATTTAGTGTTCTATTTAGGAGTAATTAGAAATCCCTAATTTGACCAAGAGCTTGAGCTCCATGCTAAATCTGTTGCGACTCACCAGTATCTTAACTCGCCATCCATCTCATTACCTTTCTCTACTCTTTCCCCTACAAAATCAATCTAGATCCTTCGTGGATCTAGTGAAACAAAGGTTGTTCTTAGCCCTTTGCTGGATCTTCCCTGCACATCCATCATGTGCGCTTTCCAGCTTCAATTGCTAGCCGAGGAGCTCCTCCTGGAACTGTGGAAACATTTTGTGCAGGTTCGGGGTCTTGAATACCACCCTAGAGTTTAGTCGAGCACCTAGAGCACCCACATGTCATGCGTGAAGTGGATAAACTCTACAACCACTATTGATGCTCCTTGATCTCTTTGGAGAACACCTGCAGTTGCGGAAGGCCACTAGCAAGCCATAGACACCAAAGCGAAGAACGTAGGCGGGATTTACTGGGAATCAACGATCGAAGTAGCTCATGCTCCTGGTTCTTGGGAGTTATTCCAAAGGCCTTGACCATCGTTCTATCAAGAACTTGACCCATATCTAATCTGAGTCGTTCATTCAAGTCGAAGCATCACCTTCTCCCCATTTAAGGAAGTCCACGTGGCAACCAAGCAACAATTCGATAAAGGGGTCGTATGTAGGGTAAATTGCGAAAGCCCCTTCGTACTTTTTATATTTTTTAATAGTTTTATAAATTTTCAATTAAGTATTAATGTTATTGGAATAATTGGAAAGAAGCCCCTATATTATTTAAATATTATAAGGAGGTCCATTGCCAAGTCATCTAACGTGGTCCCCCAAATGAGAGGCCATTTTGCACTTTTACCCCTTCAGGTTTCTATATTTCTAATTAGTCATAAAAATGATATTCAGTTCAAATCTTTTTGGTATTTTGCACATAACACATCATTTTTTTATTATTATTGCATAAATGCCCCTGCTAGCATATATAATTTTATTTTTACCTTTTCATTTTCTATAAATAGTTTATGTGCTAAAAAACATGTGCAAAAATAATATAAAATGTCTGATTGTGTGCTCTTTCGTGCCATATAATTTTTAGCATATTATTTGCATTTTCCATTTATTATAAATCAAAAGGACGCTTTTCATTCCTTATTTGACTTAAAGAATTAAAAAATTATAAAACCTTCATTAATAATTCCAAAAAATTAGGTATTATTTATTAATATATTTTATTACCACTGACCAAAAATGACTAAATAATATATAAAAAAAAGAAAACCCTTTCTAACCCTGACACATTATAAATATTTTAAAAACTTCCAAAAAATAGTTTTCTATCGTATAATTTTATATATACATATTACTATGTATTAAAATTAGTTTTGATAAATTTTGGATATATTTTACTATTTTCTTCAAAACAATTTGACCTATTTATTTAATCCCTGATTTAGAATAGTTTGCTCTTTAAAAACTGTTAAAAATTAGAAAAAATCCTCCAAAAATAAAAAAAAAGAGAAGAATAAATAAAAACACAAAATAATTTATTGTGTAATTTTTTATTATATATATCTTAATTTATAAGTACAATTACATAGTATATATAGATTAATATATTTATATATAGTTAATATTATTATTAATTATTATAAATACTATAAATATATTTCAAACATTTTCAAAAGTAAAAAAAACATGTTTCTTTTTATTTACTAAATTGTTATATTTAATATATATTACATATATAAAGTTATATATTATTACATATAAGTATATATATATACAATTATTATATATTAAAAAGAACAAGAAATTAAAAATCAGAAAATAAAAAAATGGAAATTATCAAATTAACATTAAAAATATATAAAAATAAAAAAATAAAAAAATAATTTAAAAACCCGCAAAAACATTAAGTACATAGCAGGTAAATATATACAAGTATACATTATTTAGCAATTAATAATACCGCTACACATGTATGTTCCATGTGTTCTACACCGTACCCATACTTGACCACTATGCACATTTATTTATAGGGATTATAATAAATTCTGACTTCACATTTCATTTCATTTCTTTATTATTAATTGTGGTTGATTATTGTCTGAATTCGTGGTTTGTGTACAACTACCACATCGATTATGTTCTCACCTTATGTAGAATACTAGAATGGCTCGAAAGTTATTCAACATTGTTGTTGGAGATGGGTCGGTTGTTGATAATTTTGTCTCCAAGTGTGAGCATGTGATGGAGACTGATTCTAAAGATAATTCTATTGGAAATTACTTCCACCTCGATATTGGTAGAATGGTCGGTTAGTAGATGTGTGACCTTTTTGGTGTCTGAAAGGAGGGGATAAAGACTATTCGTTACTCCAAATGACATTCACCTCCTGAATGTGTGGTGGAGATGGAAAGAATGGACCGACAAATGTCGGGAGCTCGAGAGATAAACGACCATTTGCGTCTTGTGCTACGATGATGGTGGTTCCTAGTTGGGTACTTGCACGTAATATACATGTTGTACTGATTGTGGTTGCTCTTGACTCTACGACTATGATGATTCCTTCGCCTTGGCAGATGTCTCGATCGATGCACTCACATATTAGAATGAATTGATGGTGCTGACCAGGTGCTCCAGCTTCTTGGTTATCTGGTCGAGTTTATCCATGCTTTTAGTCCTCTATTCGATTACATCGAGTTTCTCGAAGTCATGTGATTGCTTCTCAGTGATATCAACCTTGAATAGGTGGTTTCATATGATGCTAAGATTAGAATCCTATTTTTATTTGATTTATACTAAGATGCCACCATATTAGCAGGATTGTGGTGGATCTGCGACTACTTTTGCAATGTTCCGGACAATGATAATGTGATCAATCCCTCGACGATCTACTCAAAGATTTTCCATACGACATATGCATCTTTTTTGAGATGAGATCCACCATACGTGATGTCTACCAGCCTATGGTAGTCCTTATTAAGCCCACCGAAAAATTCTGGACCATGCTGGTCTTCGGTATGTCATGATGTGGGTAATTCTCCTAGAGATCCTTGAAGTGTTCCCATGCCTCATGAATAGGCTCATGGGACAATTGTGATAAGTTTGAAATCAGGTCTCTCATCAGATTACGATGACCTAATGGATAATACTAGTATAGGAAGGCATACTTCAGTGCCTCTGGGGTCACCATCATCTCCTCAAGAAGGTTGATCCAGTATAAAGCCTTATCATGAAGGCTAAATGCGAAGGTTATCATCTTGATTACCTCGAATGAGATGTTGGGGTACTGCATGGTACCGTAGATGTGGTTGAATTGTTGTAAGTGAATATACGGTTCTTCAATTGTGGGTTGTCAATGTGGTTGAACTTTTGTAAGTGAATATACGATTCCTCAATTATGTTGCCATGGAAAATAGGCAACAAGGAGAACATTTGTTGATTGAGACCAAAATGTCAGTGGATCTGTGAGATGTAGATCCACTTGGTTACTTGTCCACCATCGCGATTGTCGGTTTATTTAAGTGCATGCTTTGGCAGATTTTTACTCTATTCTTCATCTCCATGATTTTTACCTTCTTGGAATTCTTCTCCTCCATGATGTGCCTTACCTCCTCCTCTTACTCAAAGGTTTTCTCCATCTCTCTCATCACAGCCAACATATCTCATAAAGTGGTATGGGCGTGTGCTTGTCCGATCAACTACTTCTGAATGAACTGAATGGAAGCTAGCATATGTGCATTGACATAATTTGATGTGTTTATTGACCCTTTCATTTATAAGGAGCCATATCTAAGTCTAGAGCTGAAAACACTTACAGATTGGGTCCTTCAACTGCAAGAGGAAATAGACCACGATCAGACTGAAAATTGGCACCGTATGAATGGAATTATTCAAGAATAAGGTACATCCTAAACTCCATGAGAGTTGAGGAATTGTTTTGATATATATAGATATCCATCCAAAATGAAATGAGTTTCGGACAAGAGTGATCCCACTTTATTTGAGGTAAAAGAAGGGAGGAATCTTGAGAGTATTTCATAAAGTTTGGATCGATCTCTCTGGAATTTCCATTAATTATTGTAGTTGGTGGAGTCATGGAATCGATGTGGGTGTTTGCAGAGTCCTAACTTATCCGTCCATTGTCAGTCATCTTAAGGAATTAATGGTAATGATACGAGGAATAAGGAACACGGTTATTCACAAGGAAATAGAAGAGGAAGACATAAGGCTGAAAAGTGACAGGAATGAAATGAAAGATAAGAAAGAAGTATAGATGAAGGGAGCAATGGCACAATATTTTTGGATCTTGACCTTAACTAAAGTCCAAACACAATACAAGGGTTGCTTCACTAACTCAACAAAATGAAGCCGTGATAGTTTTATCTAAGAAATTTAATTGTTGTTTTAGGCAATCTTGTCAACTTAGTCCTTAGAAGCTAACCCTATAGGTGAGTGAGTACTACTTTATAATCGCCATGTACTTCCACTTCCATCGTAACATGTTGCCTGTACTTTCAGGTCTGGATCCACTACTCAGCCAAAGAAGTAAAGGGACAAAGTCGATATGGGGAATCAAGTATTTCCCCCTTGCGGGGTAATCAGACATGGCACTATGAGATAGGGACTCGTCGTTGCAGTTTCCCTATGCCTAGTACTTCAGACAAAGTTTGCAAATGAACATCTCCCTTCTCACTCACGCACCGATAGAAGCGCTAATACTTTACAAATCCGATCGAAACTCAAGGTAGTACCCAAGCTAAGATTTATTCTATGTTACTAAAGGGTCGTTCCATACTCTGTTTAGAGTGTACGGAAATACAATGTGAGCTTTAAGCACCTAATACAATGAAGTTCATTAATGGATTTTAATTATGGTCAAGGTTTTCTTAGAAGTCCCTTTTTTATGATTTATGGGTTTTCAATTTTTTGAGTATTTTTCAAACCAAATACCTAATGGTTTGTTCAATTCTTGATTTAATTTAAGTAGTTAAAACAAAGGAAGAGATCGGAAATGCATTGTGAGTTGAAACTCAATGATGGAATGCTAAGTCAAAAATTCCCACCTTACTTCCCAGCTCTCTCCATGTGTGATGCTTGAAAGAAATTGAAATTATACTAAATGAATGCAACTATGAAATCACAATAATACATGAATTGCAGATAGTGTGAAGCGCCAGTTAATTTAACTAAGTCCTAGCGTATCAGATAACTATAGGTACATGAGTATAATAAGGCTTTGGACCTAATTTTCTTGATCAAGCATTTCTTAAATCTATGTGCTCATTCACACAAGACGTAAATAGAAAAAAGTCAAAAAACACAAAATACGAGAAACAAAATAAAATAAAGGAAAAACGGAGAAAAAAATAAACAAGGTGAATAAAACACAATAAAAACTGGCATGTCCCCAAGTGAAAAATCACTTTGTAAAATAGATCTGTAAAGTCCAATTGTCCAGAGTCCCATCATATTACAGACTAAATCAAATCTCTATCCCACAAAAAAAAATAAAAATTAAACTACATGGCTCATGTCCTCCGCCCTACTCTCTCATGTTGGCTTTGTCAGAAAAGCCAACCTCCACATTCCTCGGGTGCCTTGAACCTCCTAAGAAGTTCTCCCTCAATTGGCGGGCCCTTGCATAAAAGTCAAAGAAGAGAAGTATTAGAACAATTTACAAAATATATATACAGAGAATTAAAGCAAAAAAATAGATAATATATCTGTATACCAAAAGGAGACAATCTATACTATGTTGCTCCCTAACAATGGCGCCCTTTATTTGCTCGAGAGATCAGTCTACTAACCTAACAAGCTAGGACACTAATCATTGTGATGATTGATTCTCTATTAAGCAACAATTAACCAACAAATGAAATTAAGTGATCAATAAATGATGTGAGTTGAAATTTATTATAACTTAACAATAGATGTGTAATGATGTAAGTACTATAGAGGTCGAACACAAGGAGCAAACTATGAAGATTCGGAAATTAATATTAATTATTCTATTGTGATTTTTTGATTCCTTTTGCTTTTTAGATTTTTGCGAGTTTTTAATTATATATTAATTTCTTTGGATTTTTTAATTACATTATATCTTTTTATATTTTTAAATATTATATTTTTATTTTATTTTAAATTTTGCAAAATTTTAATTTTTTTTCTGATTTTTAAAATAAAATATATACCTATATTGATATTTTAGATAATATAAGTAATATATAATATTTGTAATAGATATAGGTTATTATATTTTTAAATATATCAAAATATACTAAAAATATAGGAAATGGAATATTTTTGTGTTTTTTATATTTTTTCTGTAATTTTAGTTTTTTAAAGATTTTTTTAGTAATTTCTAAGTATTTTTAAAGTGATAAATATATCAAAAGAGGGACATATTAATTATATGAGATTGTTTTAGATATAATAAATATAAATAAATCCACAATTAATCCAAACTTAATTTTTAAATATAGTATATAATATAAAAATTATAATAAAAGAAAAAGAATTATTTTTATATTTTTAAATAATTTTTGTTAAGTTTTTAAGGTTTTTGGATATGTAGTTGAATATAATATAATATTGATAATGTTTTTTAGGAATTTTTTGAAATGATTTTATAATTTGTTACGGATTTTTTATCTAGACATAGCGAAAATGCATATTTTTATATTTTTAATAACTAGGAAAATTATCTAAAATGTTAAATGAAAATTATGCATGCTTAAGCTTGGTGTTAGACATTTTTTATAATTTTCCTACAATTTTTAGAGCTGTAAAAATATTTAACATAGACATAATAAAAGAAAATAAAATATTATAAGAACATGGGTTTAACTGCAATTTTAATAAACTTTTAATTCATTTAATAGTTGGTCCCAAAAGTGCAAGGGCATTCATGCAAATATCACGGCACCTCATGTGGTGCAACACATGGGGCGCACGGACCAATATTTAAATAACAGGAAGCAAGGGGTCCTACTTGCAAAATAACCTAAAAATCTTATACTTAATTACATATTTATAGGACTATTTATAAATACAAAATGGCATGACATGTGTAATTTAGCCCATGTGGCACGTCCCATATGCGTGCTCGTGAAGATGGACTATTAGATGGCCACCACCTAAGCAATCAGCGCTCCAGATCACCCGATACTACTTCCCAGATGATTGGTCTAAATCAGATGGATGGCTCAATCGAATATCTATGGCGTGGCTTGGTCCAACGATTACAAAAAGAGCTAGGGCGGATGAGTGATCGGACGGTGGCTACTCTTCCCCAAGAATAGGGAAGAAAAACTTGTTGGCCGAGCTTCGTCCCTTCGACTCTCCTTCCTCCAACCATCCCTAAGGCTTTCAGATGGCTCAATTGATTCTAGGTGGTTGTCCGTAGTGACTGGTAGGCACAAAATTGTCTAAACTTCCCTAGAAGGGGTTCGGAGGTCGAAACACCTAGAGGTGACTTGCTGGAGTTCAAGGCTCCTCAGATGGGGCTCTCATGTGATCTGGCCTTAACAAAAAGTTGAAGGGCTCAAAGGCTATGCCTCTGTCCTCATTACTAAGGGAAATGGATGGCTAGCGAGATGTAGCGGAGATCTTCGATGATGCGGTAGAAGAGGAGATCTGTTAGCCTGATTTGAGCGAGTATTTACAATACAACAGAGGTAAATTATATAATATATATATTTAAAATATATTTTATCATGTATTAAATGTTATTCATATATACAATTATTTAAAATATTAGGAAAATAAAAATGTAAAGAGTGAAAATTATGAATATTTTATAGGGTTTTTATCAGTTGTACCCGTCCGAGATATTGCAATATCAGTTATACCCCTATTTTTCTGGGAATATCAGTTGTGTCCCTATGTTTTTGTTGTTCTATCAGTTGTGCCCTTCGAGTTAGTTGTTGTTTATTTCCACTGCAAACAGACGTTAACTTTGCGATATAACATGAAATAAATTAAAAGTAAAGGTTGAAAATGTCATTTTCTCATCTTTCTTCCTCCTTCCCCATCCTCTTCCTCCTCCTCGCCCGTCTTCTTCCTCCCTTCTCTTCCTCCTCTCCCATCTTCTTCCTCTTCCTCCCTTCTCTTCCTCCTCCACAGCTCCTCCCTCCTCCGCCTTGAGCTCTCTTACAGCCTCCCCCGAGCCCCTTTCTCCGCCCACGTGCCTCCCCGCCTCTGTCCCTGTCCTCCTCCTCCTCCCCCTCCCCCTCCTCTGCCCCCGCACATCCCCGCTCTACTCCCGCACTACCCCCGCACATCCATTCCGCTCCCAGCACCTTCCTCTGCCTCCTGCACCTCCCCTCTCTGACCCCACGCACCCCCTCCACCCCTTGCACCTTCCCCTGCAACTCTCCCCTCCGCCCCCCACACCTCCCCTCTGCCCCCGGCACCTTCCTCTGCCCCCCCCCCCCTCCCACCCACCCGGCATCTCCACCTAGCGCTACCGCCCCCGCCCCCTATGCCTCCCCCTGCCCAGCTCCTCCCCCTCCCCCTATGCCTCCCCCTTCCCCTGCCACCCCCGCCCCCAAGTCTCCCCGCCGCCCTCGCCCCCAAGTCGCCCCCTTCCCGTGCATCAACCCCGCCCCCTGTGCCTCCCCGTCCCTCGTGCCTCTCCCTTCCGCCCTCCTCCTCCACCTGTCCTCCCCATCCTGTCGCTCCATTCCTCCACCGACCACCACCGCCTCCCAATCCAGTCACTCATGCCCAATCCACCGAGCTCTCCCTTTTCTTACGGTTGTAAACAACCTGGAGAGGAAGGGGATGAAGAAGGAGGTACAATGGAGAAGAAGGAGCATGGCTGAAACTGGAGGGTTTTGATATTTTGCTAAGTTAAGAAAAATTTTTGACTAATTGATTGATAAAAATTTACCCAAAAAATCAATAAAATTCACCATTTGATCCGTAATGAGTGATATATCCATGAAAATGCAAAACAATTAGAGATTCGATGGATGCGTGAAGGTGTCACTAAGAGAGAAATTATGAAGAGAAAGGAAGAAGAACAATGGAGGAGGAAGAAGATGAAGAAGAAGTCTGGACAATTATACCCCTCTTAATTGCACCATGGTTTGAAAAACCCATGATTATGTCAACTCATTGACGGTTAAACTAACGAAGAGCCACAATTGATAGAACGACAAAAAGTAAGGGGCACAACTGATATTCCCAAAAAGATAGGCGCATAACTGATATTGCAGTATCTCAGACGGGCACAACTGATAAAAACCCTATTTTATACATATACACAGTACAATGGTACCCCAGAAAGATGACTTTTGCATTTTAACTCCATTTTTAAAAAAAAAACCACCATCATTATATATATGATTTAATTTAGAATACAATGGAGGTGAGTTTGGTGAATTTTGAGTTCATATGATGAAGATATTAATATGTGAAGTTTGATTTGCAGGTTTTCAGTTGCTTTGCTCATTATTTTTGTGTAAAACTATTTCTATAATTTTCTATATTTTATTGTACAATTTTCATGTCGATATTTTTTATTATTTGAGATGTGTGAATTAAATGGAGTAAAAATGGGTATTTAAAGCATGATTATTAGACTTTTATGTACAGTATGTGACCCTTATCTCCCCCTACTTTATTCCTTGTTGACCAATTCAATATTGACTTTGTCTCATGCTTTACGGTCATCCAGTATCTTTGATACTTCATTTATTTTTTTTGTTTTCTTTATTCTTTTATTCTGGATTATTATTACTTACTGATAATAAAGAATGTTAATTCCTACAAGTTAGCATGATTTACAGGTGTTTTGACATGGATTTAAATACAAAAGGGAAGACTAAAGGTAGATGAATGGCTATTCATTAATATGGATATTTCCATTATATATTCGATTCGTTTATGTCGAGTATGAATATGGATATGGATATAAACCAGATATAGATTTATGGAATCATATCCTAACGTAAAGGAGAAGCCTTCACCGAATGTAAGAAGGGTTAGGGATAATATCCTGACATAATTAGATAAAAATTCGGATATAATATTACTGAATAAAAATCTAGATTGAATAAAGATTGAATATGAATATTGATCGACTTAAGATCAGATACAAATAAGATTTAATAATTTTAAATAAAAGGTGTATCAAATATGGCATGCTTTAAATAAACATCACACACACACACGCACACACAAACACATATATACCATGATAAAATTATTTCGTCGATCAATTATAGTTATAATCGCAAAGGCAGAAGCTATAGTCATCAAGGAGCTACAGCCTACCTAAGGCTTGTCCAGTTATGGTTCTTATGTTGTTGTCAACGAAAAGAGATGTAATGGTTTTTGAAGGTTGGGGAGATGCATGATCTTGGATTTAGCTCATCTATTTACTATAAGGTTTTAAAAATCGAACAAGACAACAAATGAGGTATGTATCGGGTTTTGGTTTTTATGGCCAGACCTATGGGACCGATCTATCAAACCGGTGATGACCTCAGTAGTTCATAAAATTTGTAAAAGATCGAATTGTAGGTTTGGTGTGTATAGTTCAACTGTGTTGAATAGAGTTAGACCAGTATATCATACAAATAAATATTAAAAATGATATATCATATCATTTTTGGGTCAAAAATAAAGCTAAACAAAGTGGCAGAGATTAGATTCTGATCTGGATTGAGTAGTCCACATCAGAAGTCGAATGTGATCAAATGGACATTGTAGGTCCCTAGAAACAGAGCCTAATCAATGCAGATGAGTTTCTCTGACCCTAGGAGTGAAGTATGTTTAATATAGATTGCAAGTTTTTCCAAGATCAATCTCAAGGCACAAGCACAAATACATATCCCCACACCCTCGCTGACTTAAAGGTCGATCTAGGCTTGTCCATTCCATTCTCCATGGGACAATCCGAATGTGAGGATGACGAGTTGGACATGGTGGTAACTGATTTCCTTTAAAGCTTTTGTGATACGTCTCCTGCCTAGTACACGTAGTTAGTTGTAGTGACAACGGAGACAGATTCAACCACTATTAGCACAAACCTAGAGGCAGTTGAGCCATACATCCCTAATGATCATACCTTACCCGAGCCCAATCCCTTACCACCGACTCTCAAGTACACATTCGTTATAGGTCTTAAGGAGAAATATCTGGTCAATATTAGTTCACGATTGACCAAGGATTCATAGTCTCACGTATTAGAGATCTTGGAAAAGAACTACATGGCGATAGGATGGAGCGTTTCCAATAACCGTGGGTTAAATCCTGCTCTGTATTCACACCATATCTACTTGGAGGATGATGTCAAACCCTCTTCTGAGTACTAGCATAGGTTGAACCCAAACTTACAAGAGGTCGTGAAAAACGAGATATGGAAATGGTGTGATGTGGGTTTTATTTATCACATCTTCTATTTTGAGTGGGTGTCACCAATTCATGTTGTCCTGAAGAAGTCAGGCATTCAGATTGTCACCAACAAGGATGCAGAGGAGATCATAAGAAAGTTCCCACATCATGGCATGTCTGTATTGATTACATGCGCCTGAATGCTACGACTAAGAAGGATCAGTTGCCCCCTCCTTTCATTGATCATATCCTAGAGGGACTAGCAGGTAAAGATTTCTTTTGCTTCTTGGATGTGTACTCAGGATACAATCAAGTAGCTATTGCTCCCTAGAAACACGATAAACCCACATTCACATGCCCTTTCAAAACATATGCATTTAGGCGCATGCATTTTGGGTTATACAATGCTCTAGGAACTTTCCAAAGGTGTGTAATTGCGGTCTTTGCTGAGATGGTGGGAGAATACCTACAAGTCATCATGTATGACTTCTTAGTCTATGGAGATTCTTTCAATCTATGTCTAAAGCATACAGACTGAGTCCTAGAGAGGTGTTGTAGGTGAATATTGTACTCTCATGGGAAAAGACTCAATTCATATTGTAGGAGGGTATTGTGTTGGGGCATGTCGTCTTAAAGAAGGGAATGGATTTTGACCTTAACAAGCGGGACGTGATCTAGAAAACTACAATCATTATCCGACATAAAATAGTTATGATCATTCTTAAGGCATGTTCGATTTTAAAAGAGATTTATTAAGGTCTTTTCAATGATCGTTTAACTGTTAGTTGAGATCCTAGAAAAACATACGGAGAATTTTGTGATTAAAAAGTGTCTCAAGCATTCGAGCTTTTGAAGGAAAGAATTATAAACACCTCAATCCTAAGAGCCCTGGATTGGTCTCTTCTCTTTCAGGTAATGGTAAGTACTTCTGATTTTTTTTAGTGGTTGTGTTAGGAGAAAGAAGGGGAGGTGTCCCATTCTTTGTCCATTAGGAAAGCAAGGGTCTAGATCCTGCTCAGTGTAACTACACAGATACCGAGAAGGAAAATCTTGATGTGGTATTTTCCATGGACAAGTTCAAATCACATCTCAAAGGATCGAAAGTGACGGTCTACATAGATCACTCGACACCCATGTACCTCATGGAGATGAAAGATGCTAAGGCATGTCTATTCAAATGTATTCTCTTATTTCAGGAGTTTGACTTGGATATTAAAGATAGACCTATAGTGGTGAATGTAATGGCCAATGACCACTCACATCTTGAGCAAACAGAATCTTCTAAACCTACACCAATTTGATACCCCTTCTCTGATGAGTTAACTTTTGTTGTTGACTCTCTCCTGTGGTATGTCAATATGGTGAACTGCATAGTTTCTAGGCATGTTTCCGATGATTCTCCCTAGATTTGCAATAACTGACTAAAGTTGGAATCTAGGAACTACCATTGGGTGGACATGTTCCTTTTCTTCGAATGACCGGATTGTGTTTGAAGGATATGTATTCCTCAGGAGTAATACAAGAGTGTCCTCATTCACTACTATACACCCCTCTAGGAAGATGACCATGCAGAAGGTATTACAATGTGGCTTCTATTGGCCGACATTGTTTCACAATGCCTCCGCTGTCGTGATATCATACCTAGTGTGTCAAAGAATGACAGGAATTGTAAGTTATAAGGACAAAATTCCAATTCAGCCAATCATCAATTTTGATGTATTCCATGTGTGGGGAATTAATTTCATTGACCATTCCTTGGAATCCACAGTTTTGAGTATATTCTTCTTGTGGTAGATTACTTGTACAGAGGGTGGAGGCTATCCCTACCCGAGTCATATATAGTAGAACTATTTGTAAATTTATGAGGAAGAACATTATTTCTATGTTCAAGGTCCCCAAGGTATTGATATTTGATGGAGTAGCTACTTTTTGAACTAATATTTGGGGATGTTGAAAGACTACAACATTGAATACTGTACCGCTAGTCCATACCACCACAATCCAATGGCATGGTAGAGGTATCGAACAGGGAAGTAAAGAGCATTCTGCACAAGCTAGTCTTACTTTATAGGAAGAATTGATCCCAACTCTTGGACCAAGTTCTATGGGCTTACTTGACAACTTACAATACTCTACTAGGTACTTCCCATCCAGAATGGTTATTGGGAAGTCGTGCCATTTGCTCGTGGGTCTATTACACAAATTAGAATGTGCTATTAAGAATATCATTTGGAACAGTCACTTGGGTCAAAAAAGAGAGAGATGGACTTGAAAGAGGTAGTGGAGATCAGAAACCAAGCATATGATAACATTGTGATCTATAAAGACAAAGTGAAGATATGGCCCGATAAACACATCTGGAAGAAGACATTTCCCTGGCTAGAAGGTATGGTTGTTCAATACCAAGTTAAAGATATTCCAAGGAAAATTGAAATCAAAATGGATGGGACCATATATTGTCTGAGTAGTGCATGAGAGCGGTAGTGTTGAGATCTCAGAACTCACAACAGGTGCACCAACATTTCTAGTAAATGAGTAGCTATTGAGACCATTCGTAGGACCATATGTTAGTTGCCAAGAGTTGAGGAAATGTTGCTACTTGAAGCAGATCCAGAAGACATACCAGCATCCTCTACACAACGCCTTGAACATACACACTTCACCACTAAAAATCTTCATGAGTGATCTAACAATTAACCATATCAACCCCGAGCCATTGGTTCCCTTATATTTCTTCTACAATTTGGCAAAGGAATAAGTATAGGGGGACCGACGCCTGCCCTATGTATACTTATCATTTCTCTTCTCGCCCTCGACTGCACTATTTTAGCTCTCTTCTATACTTAGGCTGACCAGAGCCTAAGTATAGGGGGAGCGACCAACTTCTACCCTAGTCCTCTCTTCTTTTACATCCTTTTATACTTAGCATAGAGTATAGGGGAGGTGACTTATAATTGTGTACTTACTCCGTATTGCATTATACTATATTGTATCGTACTTTATGTATATAATACAAACTTAATATGGGGATAATGGGTATCTCTTGTAAAAGTTGCAAAATTTGCAAAAGATGTACAATATGTAAAATACTTGTAAATAGGTATAATCCCTATAAAATTTGTATAACTTGTAAAACTATTTAAAAAAACAACTTAAAAAATAATAGAAGTATAAAATATAAAAAATTAAAAAAAAACAAAATTCCTTAACAATTGCATCTCATGCACCTGCACCTCATTCAACGTTTGTATTAGTGAAAAGTCATTAGGTTATGAGCCTAATTATGACCATAAATCGAGAGTCATCTTGACTTTTCCTTAATCCACTTAATTTTCATAGGAATTTCATCAAGAAGTAGGATTTTAAAAGCTCCGGGTCCTAGACTTAAATATCTGAGTTCCACATCACAGTGTTCAGATTTTGACTCTTAGTAACCAAACTATTGCCTCATTCTGATGTATGATTCTTGAATGGATAATTAATATAGATTCCAGCACTACACACTTAGCTCTAGTCATTCGAGGAGCTAAAACACTACGTGGCTTCTTCTATGGTAGTGTAGACATCTAAAGACTGGAGTATGGGTTAAAATAAATCTTTGGATAAGGAATAGTTTACTAGTACTTAGATGTTCAGTAAAGGTGGGGGCCAATGTAACATCCTTACATGGTTGTTCACTCTTGTACCCCTAATTTTTTTTATAAAAGTAACCTTAATAAATGGTCAAGTATTCAAATAAAAATGTAAAGCCAAAAAAATGTAGAGCAGAAATTTCAAATTCCCAATTTCTTGACAACAATGGTCCATTGCTTGCATAGAGATTACTTGACTACAGTGCCCAAGTTTACAATAGGAGACTCAGGTACACCGGTTAGGCTCTAACTTCTTTCCACTTTCTCCCTTTGATAGTACTAGTAGTACTTGGACTTAGAAGGAAATACTTGTCTCCGTAAGGATGAATTACTAGAGGAGAGGATTACATGGTAATTCAGCACTTCGAATTGGAAGAGCTAACATCCTTCACACACTAGAGACAATTATTCAACGTTCATGAAGTATCTTTTGTGTGGGGTGGATCTAAGATGATTTATGAGCTGAACATGTACAATGACATGCAAATCTTGGAGATTGTTGATTTCAAATATCTAATTCTCCTAGGAGTTCTACCAAATTATTAATCCAAAGGTTGGTTCAATCTTCGTTTTCACTTTATGTTCATGATCTTGGTATGGAAACCAATCTCATTTCAACATTTCATCCTTTCTCAGGGACGAGCAAGGTGTAAGTATAGGGGGTGATGAATATGTCATTCATCACTCTAATTAGATAAAAATATGTCTTCATCCTGAGTAATTAGACACAGTTGAGTATTTAAAACTCATTATTAGCACTCGTGCAATTGTAAATAATTTGCATATGTTAGCATTTCATTTGGCATTCATATTAACTTGCATATATTTCACCTAATTTCATTAATTTTAGATTAATTCATGCTAACTCCAATTATTGTAAAATCAACTTATTTGTGTACATAACACTGATATCAATCAATAAAAAATCCTAAAAAATACTAACTTATATATATGTGAAGTAAATCTCAACCTTACTTTCAGGACAAAACGCAATAAAAGCTGATGCCTCTCACATACAATATCCAATTTCACTCTAGTCTCCTTTGAATTACTGTACACTCAATTGTCTCCAAATGAAGGTGAAATTCAAAGAATCAGAGTTCATTTATAAAACTTAGGTTTCGAGATCAAATTGTATATTATACATATTTAGTGACTATGATTTGTATTTCATGTGCACATTTAACTCTTTTTGATTTATTTTTTTAATTTCTTTATTTCATCACTTTTCCTAACTAATTTCAAAAAATAAAATATCAAAAAATCTGCAAAAATAGAGATAACGACTTGATCATAGACACATATTCATCTATAAATAATTCATATCACCAATTTATTCTGACATTTTCTTAACTCATAAAAATTCACAAAATTAAATTTATATACTTTACATTATTCTACATCAAGTATGAATTTTTATGCATTTATTGACTATAGAAAACCTAACAAAAATTACAAAATAAAAAAGTAGTAATTTATATACAAAAAAATCATAACTTGTACACATGGTTTCGTTAGTAATTGAGTCCTTCATGAACATTGTAGGTTGCATTTAGACCAACAATTTTTATTTTGAGAATTTTTGCATTTGAAAACATTTTCTATTGTTTATTCATTTTTGTTTATTTTTCATGCACATGTCAACATGGTTAATAGTCCACATGTTGTCCACCTCATTGGGCCACCTCACCCGCATGTGAAACCCTATTCAGAGTCTTCTGTCTTTTTTGGCCCATAACTGTAGATGTTGGATTAAACCCATATTCAACGACTGGTCCCATCCCTCTTTAATACCAGCCACTACACGTGCATCTCATGTGGTCCTCACATGCTTCGCACGTGACATCTCCCCAATTGTTGGACCGGGAAAGATCCAACAGTTTTCTCTTCCTCCTACCTTCAGCCACCCCTGACTTTTCCATAATGGCTAACTTTCTTGCCAAAAAACTTCCAATCTTCTGCCTCTCCTTATCATATCCCCTACCTTTTCCAAATCAATGTTATCTCCCAGTAGACCAATCACATGTATACCCAATCCTCCCAGCGAACTATGCCCTCTAACAACCTTCACCAATTTACTAAACCCCACCATTCAACATCCTGAACCATACCACTCTCCTTATCATCTCCTCCAAACTTCACCTGAACCCTATCTCCATCACATACCTCCAACCAACTATACCCATATATCTTTTCCATCCATGATCCCTTCAACTGAATTGAATCCAAGCCTGAAAACCATCCCTAACCAATCTTATCACCTTTAGTTTACCCCTCTCCTATTTAAACAACCGCTTCGATCACCTTCACTTCTTTATCCACTGTGCTCCGTCTAAAAGGAGAGAGCGCTCGAGATCTAGGTGGAGGTTAACAAATTCACCAAATCTTGGCGGAGACCTCCATCAAGATACATGTTACCCCCTTCACTTTATATCTAATTTTCTTCTTCTTCTTCCTCTCTCTTTCCTCTTCTTTCTTGTTCTTTAGCTTCTCACCCAGTCATCCATCACCACATTTTATACCATTGACCAAGACCCTTGCTCTGACCAACGATGAATATCGCCACCACCTCTTGTACCAAGTACGCTTCCCATTCTCCCTCTATAACCTCTTATCGCCTTGCTTCAATTCCATCACTCGCAATAGGAGAACCATCACCCAAAGATCCCCTCTTCTCTAGTGCTTCAAGCCATATCAAGTCCATTAGATTTGATTCCATTCTCTATTTCATGTACACTACACAGATTGTTGTTGGACCTCCATCATTTGCATCATTGGCCATGTGTCAACCATTGACCACTGGAGGAGAAGTGTTGCAAGTAGCAACATCGAGCACCAGTGTAGTAACCAAAGAAGAAGATGTTACCCCTTCATCACGCTACATGTGTAACTCGATCTTGATTGAGTGGTACATGCTCTCTCTCACTCTCTCATTTCAGGTCGTTGATCAACCTTGCATCAAATGTATATTAGACAAACACCTGGTTGGTCCTTGGCAACACAAGCAACCATAGAAGGGTATGTCTACTCCACTGAATCAAACTACCCTGGTTACATGCATCTTACACGTGACTAGGAAACATTTACATTAATGCCTGCTCGCTTTTCATCATTCAAGAAAAAGTCCAGACGTGATTGTCTTACCTGCGAGGAGAATTTTGCACACGTACCCTGTGAGGAAATTTTCACAAAGGCCTGCTAACTGTCAAGATAGCAGAAGAGACCCTCTGAAGATCGTTTTTAAAAGAATTCTTATTTATTTTTTCTAATATATTCCCTTATGAATTATTTCATTTTTATCTTGAGCATTTAGTGTCTTACGTTTATGAACTTGGTGTCTTATTGAACCTCATGACTTCATCTATAATTAGTTACATTAAACTACTCATTTTGAGACA